>JBAMAX010003471.1:0-433595 GCA_037043745.1 Chymomyza amoena
TTTTTGCTCTAAGAAAGACAATTCAATTTTGAAAAAAATAATTTTCCATCATTCCAAAAAATCATCAAAAAAATTATTCCGAATTCACCTTACACCGTTAAGGTTATTTTATAGTACTTTGTTAAAGTCACAGCTTAGCAGTATGCCGGAAATAGTATACCGGACATGGACCCCACTTTAAGGCAAAGACTCGACGATGTTTTGATTTTTTATTCATTTATTTTGTATGCATATGTTACAATCTTTATAAGACTAAGCTGCACGTTTTTTACATATTTCATTGAAATAATAATTAGAGCGAAAAATAAAATCGAATCTGAGGTGTACTAGATAATTTTTAAATCCGCAGGTGCCATTAGAGCCATAAGTATCTTTATCTACGCCATTGAAAACGTGAAGGTACATTTAATTTGTAAAATGAGTGTGACATGGGGCGAAAGACCAAGACCCTATTTACTTAACCCTGCAGTAGTTCGTTCAACAGGTTATACGATGGGAATCAACAGATTGATATAAAAATGTCAAGTGCCACGTGAACAACTAAGCCAGGTTGAGCGCCCAAAGGCTTCACGCCCTGAATAAATACGGCCAGTTGCAGAACAGCGCTGCACATAGTACAATCCCCGACAATGCCATTACACCAACTTACCCACTTACTCAGTATCCAGCGCACAATCCAGAGACGAATTAGTATCCAACTCGTTATCAGTTAAATGCACACGAAGGCCGGACGCCCACTGATAAGAGACGAGAACGGCAAAAGCTTTTTACCGAACGCCCCAAGGAGCTTTTTGGATGCGAAGCAACAGCCTTAGCAGCAGGAGCTGCAGGGGAACGAGCCGCGGAAACACCAATACAAGGCGACAATAAAATATCTAACATATGGTAGCGTTCCATGGCGTATCGTCTAACATTTGTTATCCTGTTGTTGTGGCAAACAGTTCTAATTTGGCTCCCAGAGTATCTAAAGGTGTTCCAATTGCGCATTAATAAAAAATAACAAAACAAAAGAAAAACATTGCCAAACTGCTTTTAAACTATTGGAGTGCATTTAAAAAAAAAACACTTTTAAAATTTGTAATTTTAAAAAATGCAAAAGTGATAAATAGTGAGTTTCAGTGTATTTTGTGCGAGGCACAAAATAAAACTACTTTATACAGCAATACGGCTTATTGTAAGATCAGAGGTTAGAAAAAAATGCAATATATTTACAAATTGTTAAATGAAATACAAATAATTTATGTACAATAATAAGTATGTATCGGATTTCAAAACAGACTACCCGAAATTATTGCTAGTTTGAACTGAGGTCCAAACGTCTAGCCCAATATATATATATACATATAGCCGTCCCGCTCAAATAGAATTAACCTTAAACTAAAAACTAAAACTTAAAATGTTGAAAATCTACAAAAAATTACCTACTTAGTTATAGGTAAAAACTGAATGACAAATAATATGCTCACTAATATGCTAACTAACTAAATATAAAGTAAATAAGCATCTATATATAAATGTCTAATACATAGTAGTAAATGTGTTATTAACGGGGCACAGATACATAGTATACATATATACATATACATAGATAGTTGCTACCAATGTTAGCATTTGTATAGGTGTACTAAGTACACACTGCGTATGAGTATTATTATTGTTTGTAAAAGTAAATTGCCTGTAAGCTGCAATAACTAACTAACTAATCGCAATTTTAACGCAGCTTTAGTTTTGTTTTCCTACTAATAAACTTATTTATGACAACAACTCAGAGATAGAGTAACCTTATATACCTACTCTCCCTATGTTTATGTGCATGTCATTTGAGCCTTTCAAGCTTTTTTCCTTATTTGACGGATAAATAAACAAAATAGAAACGACTGACAGCTGTGGGAAGACAAGACATTAAACAGACAAAGCGGTAGCCGAAAGTCGAATACACTGTAAAGAGTATTTCTACGCATGAATATAATTCCTAATCAAAGACGTGCTCCATACTTTGAAAACATTATAATGACAGAAAGGGACCGATCATATCAAAAAAATACTGTTTTTTAAACAGTTTGTATTCTTACATTTACACATACAAACATAGTTTAAATTTTAATTAGTTTAACCAGATGGGTATGCCCTAGTTAAAAATCTTTATCTGTGCAGCGTTGGCCATGGACAAACATAGACTCTATGGGTACAGGCTACAATTATTTTGTATACCCTGTAATCGTGAGGTACAAACGGAGAGGCCCCTAAAGTTACTTAGCGAATGATTAGAGTGACTAGAGAAGTCGATGGGCGCCTAGATTTTAGAGCTGTTTAGAGCTAGGGCAACCAAACTTGCAGATTAGATCCCTTCTGATGTTGTGGGAGGCAAGTGTGTATTATTTTTTTTTTTAATATTGGCTTCATATTGATAGGTGTCGAATAGGCTATTTCAGAGCTACTCCAAGCTGAGCGACAGTAAATTATGAGAATAAAATTTATATACCTCTTAGTAGTTGCCAATATATATGGGAATTTTAAATTAACATCATAGCGCCTATATCAACTGGTAGAACTTGCTGTCGATCATAGAAGAGAAGCGGTAGATGAATCCAATCATTTTGGCATAATCAATGAAGCCAGTTGCATGCAGTGGACTCTTGTCTTTAATTTTCATCCGTATAATTAAAAAAAAACCTCAACTCAGGGGATTCAAAGTTTTAATTGCTTTTTAAGCTTACCGCAAATGTAAAAATTAGGAATAGCTTCGATTGAAAAGGGGATTTGGGCAGCCTACCATGTACCATGTAGTGGGTCGCCCGGAAAACCCTTGTTGACATGTTGACGCCAATAAAAATATACGCTGCTACTGGGCTCCGATTACTTTGGCTTTGGATAAAAAAGAGCTCAAAAGAATATGGAAAATTAAAGGAATAGAATATAATACAAATAGGACACAAACGATGCCCACCAAACTCCATTGACAATAATCAAATGCCAAATGGCATGTCTCTTCGACAACCATGATTTTCAACGTTTTATTGCAATAGAGACTTTGGGACTTCGTATTAGGGAAAGGTGAGGTTAGGTGAGCTTTGCGGGCAACTGTAGGTGTATAATAATACATTTACCCAGACATTTCCCCATTAGCAGCCCCACAGTTCATTCGTTTCGCTAGGCGACCAAAGTGGCATGAGCATCCAAGCGTGCTTTTGTACATATTGGGGTGTTTCTGCTAGATATCTATTTGTTAGATAAGATAGGAAAAAGTCGCTTATCAATTTCAATCACCAACGTCAAATGCACAATTTTCGGCAATTCGTTTCAGCTCTGCAGATTAGGGAGCTGAACCCTTTACTCCTACCGTTTATAAATACATGTGGTGACGTCAAACAGTACGTTAAGGGAGTGTTCTCGAAAATTGTCAATCGTTACACAATTTAAATATGTTTTTGAAGTTTTTGGTGTTTGTTGGATACTTGTAAATTTTGTATTTTGATTATTCTTTTCCATTGGTCCTCCTCAACAAAATCTTATAAGTACAACTTTTAGGGACTTAATCGCATTTCTCGCTCCTTGTTTTTAGACAGGTTGATCGTAAGGTATACAATTTTAATTAATAAATTAAGTTGTTCACTGCCTAAAAGTTTAGGACTTTTATATCAATAAAATGTGCAGAAGCGACCATTATCAACTTTCAACACAACTTTTCACAACCCAGACCATATTCTATTACTCTATTTATTTGTATTTTTGATCAAAAACTGGCCAAAATGAATTCAGTTTTTGCGCAACTTTTCCAGCTATCAACTCAACCACAAGAGTGAATACCCTTAATATGATTATAAAAATGCTCTAAGACGTTTCAAATTATATATGAGTTTTGGGTTCATGCTAAAAAGTAGAGTTTTCTAATATCAATCTGGACAATTACAGCTTACAATTAGCTTTATTTGCGAATAAAATAATAACATTGCTTAAAGCTAGATTTACATATTAAATCAGAGTTCAGATATTCAATCTTTGCAGCTGAGAATTGATATTAAAGGACTCGAATATGCTAAGAAAAACAGTGGCAAGAAAAAAAGCACTTAACTACTTATGTTGGAGAAAAAGTTACGAACAAATTAAGCTATTATAATTTATGCTCGATTTGTGCAATGTATAAAATGGACAGAAGGAGTCAGCGCAAATCCCAAGTTATTTATGCCAAATTGCTTATTTTAACCTCGGGTAGCGATTGAGCCATGTCCGTCTTTCAGTCCGTCCGTCTGTCTGTCAGTAGTAGATTTTTGCGGATTTTAGCCACACCATGCCTCTATGTGTAAATAATATATTTTATAGTCAAAAATGTCAAAATTTCACCTCCCCTTGCCAAGAAAGTAAATTAATTTTAGACTCCTACAACTAATACACAGTTATAGTAACAAGTGACCTAGAATTACAATTTTCTAAAGAATAAATCCACATCCAAATTTTATCGATGTGGACACCAACCTCCTCAATCGAACCTTTACTTGAAACTTGCCTCATATACTTTAAAAAGCTTCTTTGACGTATCTTTCGAATTTCATCAAAATCGGTCGAAATTTACGAAACTTTAGGCATAAATATCGTTTTGCAAAGTTCTTAGAAGGGCTTACTTCTTAGATGAGCTTAGTGACGTCAGCTGGATATTTTAACGCAGATTGCTTACTATGCTTTTTAGGTACACACTCAGGTATAGACGCAGTTATATATATATATATATATGTATATATAGTCAGGCATCATGTTTACCCACTCACAATTTATATTTTGATCAGATATGACACCCGTTCTTCTTTTTAAATTTTATTGCTTGCTTTAGTTTGCTTTGGAATACTGTAAGAAAAGCTTCTCTTTGGAAATGCAAATTTTGTAATTTGTAATAAATACTATACAACAGGGATGGGATCAGAGGAAAGACCAGTATGTATATACAATGGGCTCAGAAATATTATTTCATGAATTTGTGAGGAAAAAATCCATAATTTATAATTATAGAATAGACTGGAAAAATAAGGGAAATAGGAAAAGTGGAAAGTGTCGGACCATGCTTAACGTGGGCTCGAACCCACAACAACATAATTACTAGAAATGCGGAAAATTTTTAGAAGATCTCATTTATTTATATCTTTTTTTAGAAACAATGGAGCTACAATTTGCTACCATTTTTTTTTTTGCCATTTTAGCGTGCTTAGATTCCAAATCGATAGCGGAGAGTGTGACCATTTAACATAGCTGTCAAGATTGAACATAGAACAAGAAATGCACGGTTTAGGACAGGATTGAAGAACAGCGTTTACACAGAACTCAAAAAATTGGTACCACTCATTTTTTCGTAATCGAACGAACTTTACGAGCCATTTAAGCATGTTCTAGATTTCGATTCGGACAAAAGTCGAAAAATAACGCATTAATGCCACTAAAATTAATTTTGTATTATTTTTTAATGTTTTAAGAAAATTTAGATGTGCTCACTTGAACGAATCAAGGTTGGATATTCGAAAACTTGTGTTAACTCTACAAGTGAACTTAGCGATAGCTGGCTAGAACAGCTATACAAATGGTTATCGATAGCAATCGAAATGAAAACGATTGGAAGTCGATTTGAACTCAGTCGAAATCTAGAACAGCATTTGTCGGATTGCACTCGTTATGACTTTTCAAAACAAGTCAAAATCTAAAACAGGCCTGATTAAAAATAACTGTATGTGCTAATAATTACGAATAAATATATTGATGAAAAAATAATAAATATACCGCAAATTTGACAAAAATAAGTTTCGAATATAATCGTTCGGTAATTAAAAATCTCTAATCAAAATCAATTCAGTACAACCAGAGTTATTTGTTTTAAGTAGAGCACTTTTTTTCATTTTCGAAATACATCGAAAAATTAAAAATTGTTGGACTGCATTTTCGATTTCAGCATGACATTATACTACTGTACTGACTGGAATACGTTGAAGATAGCAACATTTTTTTTAATTTTCTAAGCTCGTGATATTTTAATTTTGTTTCATATTTCACAGATACAGACTGCTGTCCTTATAAATGTTTAAAAATAATTTCAATAAACGAAAAATATTTAAGTGATGAAGAAGATTCTGCTGATATTGAAGAAATCATTAGTTATTTATTATAATACAAATATTAAAGTTAATTGAATCATTCTTGTTTTCGGGAGCTGTTCAGTTCAGATTTTTTTCGCAGGTTTATTTTCACTTTTTGCTTGTTTTAGCAACATTTCATTTAAAATCTAGCTTATTTCGTCTCTCAATTTCTGGATGTCATCAACTTCACGATTTATTTTTCTTTAATGTCGTAAACCACCAGACAATTTACAATTCTTGTGCGTTTATTGCTTAATTCTTAGCCAGTTTTTACAAAAGTTGTACACTAAATCTTCTACAAAAAACCAGTGGATTTGAAAAATTCGTAGCAAGCGAGTTCTTTATAGGAAATTTTGAATGAATAGTTTTGTAGTTTTTCAATAAGAAATAGATGAGTCGTTTGAATGTTTACATTATTTAAAAAAAAAAAACAAAGGTACAAGCCATGCATACAAAGTTCTCAAAAAAGCTTTCAGTTTCACATATATTAATCGAGTTAGCTTTATTGGAGATCTAGAGTTCAACTTTAATTAATGATAAGAAAATATATAATTCAATTAATAAGCTTTAATTTTATTATTTCAAATGGAAAATGGCAGCAAGATGAAAAATTATTCCATAATTAAATACAAACAATTTTAGTTCTAAGCACGGATCTCTTTGAGATAAACACACATGAAATACCTCTTTTAAAATTTGTATTTATTTACCTTTGTTTGTCGCACGAGTCTATTGATTTTGTTTGAAATATCTATTTATTTTTGAGAACATAAGGTTCTAAGCTTTTGTTCAATTTATATTTATCTGGCTTGCTTGCGTTTTTGGAAATTATTTTCTATTTTAAGCAATGTGTATTAGAAAGAAGTAAAGAATTGTTTTGTCCCAGGTAACAATTGCCGCCAGGTTTGTTTTTCTTCTCAAGAAATTCGAAATTCTTGTATTAAGTCATGGAAACAACACTTTGAATGGCTATAAAAAGTCAGCATGTTTGTAATAAGAAATTAGTATCAATTGGTTAACCAAAGGAAACGATGCGTCTCTGTATTCTAGTAGTATTGGTTTGCTTGGCTGCCGTAGCAATTGCTCAGCCACAAAGTGGTCGTGGGCGTGGGCGCGGTAGAGGTGGTCCACCATCTCGTTCCGGCGGCGGCGGTAGACAAGGCGGTGGTCGTGGTGGCGGTGGACGCGGTTCCGGTCGTGATGGTGGTCGTGGTCCTCCAGGAGGAGGCCCAGGTCGTGGACCACCTGGAGGGGGCCGTGGTCGTAGGCCACCACCACCACCTCCACCTCCACCATTTGGTTGCGGATGTGGTGGAGGTCGTCCAGGTCCTCGTCCCCGTCCAACGACTCCAGGAACTGTTGACTCAACTACTGCAGTACCAGTTTCAACAGCCGCTCCTTCTACTGGAACTGATACCACCGAGGCTCCTGCTGCCGATACTACAACTGAAGTGGTTGAAACGACTACGGAGTAGTTGTAGCAACGGACAATGGCAGTTACTTAGTTTCTCAAAACCGTTGTTGGAAAATATGTTGCAATGTTTTGTGTACTTTTATAAATAAAAAGAATATCGATTAAAAATTACAATCATTGATTATTTTAATCAGCTACGTAAAAAACCTCATTTAGAATCGTTCTTTAAGTATATTCATTACGTAGCTTATAAAATTAGCAGTGAACTCCAAATTAGATACTATATTTTATACTGCACTCTCTAATCCTGTACATACATTCAAACTGCAGACAAAGGGACAAAATAGAACGTTTATTTATAGCATATCACAACTAACATATAAATCTTCAAGTGAATAAATTATACCCTTAAAAGTTTTGGTGCTTTCATGTATGTAGGTTATGAAGACTCCCCGTCTTCGTTGTCTTCTCCTCTCCTTTCGTCAATAAGTTACCTCAAAATTTAATCTTGATGAGCGACTCATCAAAATCGCTGAACACGTCGACCCCCTTAACTTTTGCATGTTGATGTATCTTCTATGTTGCTGCTCTTGTGTTTGATGTTGGTTGTTAGTGTTGTGCAATCAATTATCTTAAGGCTTGAATATCCGCGCACATACCGTACAAGACGCCCATCTAGGAAAATACTGTGAGGTGTCAAACGCCGCACACTATGATGCAAGATAAGCACCCACACTGATTTATCTGCTAAAAACGCCTATAAGCGAAAAGTAGACAATTCGTTTGTCACTCCCGACATCGCAAGAAACCTTATTCTATCCAAAGGCTGTATCCAAAGAGTAATTCTACCTTTAACACCTGAGCAATTTGTTAGAGGCGGTGCGCATCTGACGCTTTGTAAGATGGTATTTTTCGTAATAAGGAACCAACATGGCTGTGCATAAACACGACTTAGAGCAACTGGTTAGCGGGATTGGTGTCGTCGGACGCAACAAAAGTCTGATTCTTTTGGTTAAAAGGCCTAATAACAGGTTTCCAATTAAAATTTCCTTCCGAAGCTTATAAAATGTAGTCTTAAGCTACAAGCGGCAACCGCCACTCATGTGGACAAAAGCTGAAGTCTTCACCCTTGGGTTTTGGTCTGCAATTTGTTTACTTCTCCTGCTTTAGCTGACAACTTGACTTTTTCCATTAAATGAATAAAACCATTTATGAACTTGTTTGAGATCGCGGCGAGATCTTTGAAATTCTTCATTGTTTGTGAAAATTTCAAGTATCACAATGGTCCTATTAGTTGTTTCTTTTGTAACATTTTTGCTAGGAAATCCAAACTATGTATGTTTAGAATCTTATTATCCAATTTTAAATTACGAACCTCAATAAGACTACCAAACGCTTTAAAGGTAGAATTAAGTTATTTATGAAGATGTCAAAAGAGTTGCCAATTTGAAGGAGTTTTGTTTGCTTCATGACGAGATAGAATAAACAAGCCTAGAGGAAATATGATACAAATACATTAAAGGCCCACAAGTTAGGACTGTACTACATATTTATTAGTCTCATCGGCCGAACTCCAGATGACAAAAAAATAGAACAAAAAGAACAATTTTATTTATTTTGTTTTTGTATTTTATTGTAAGAAAATGCAAAGATATCTTTAATATCTGGTGGATAAAAGACATTCACGTAAAATATAGGAGATACAATTCTATTGGAGGCCAATATACAAAAAATTTTATTTAAGTGAAGAACAAGAACATAGGAGCAACCTTGTTGGAACGTACGATTAGACAGATCGACGGAATAGAGTTTCTCGTTTTTACTTAATTGATACATTTCTTTACTTCTAAGACTTTATATACCCTTTGTAAAGTGTATAAAAAAAAAATTCGTTTTGTTTCTTTCGATTATGAAGATATCGTAAACAAAATGGGTTGACTATATCGAATAGCTGCCATAGGACCGATCGATCAAAAACAAAATTTCTAGGGCAGAGCTCGGTTGTTTACAAAGATATCGAAATGTGGCATTCCAAAGATTTTTAGAGTTTCCGATTGCTGTACCGGGAAATATCTCTCGGAGCTCGTAAGCAATATATTGGACTTGATTGCAATGTGGTAGTACAGGGTATCCTGTTTGTTTGTTTTTTTTTTGGTATTATCCGTCTGTACAGCGGGATCAAATGACGCAGCTTGGAGAATCGAAAAGTGTTTAAAATTCAATCTTAAGTTTTTTTTTTAATAATAGTTGGTTAGTTGTTGGTAAACTTTTCGTTTTCGATTCGAACTTAATTAAGACCCTCTTCCAATGATTTAAACCGAAATCCAAATGTTTGTATCTCGACAAATTAAGATTGGGAAATGATTTTGTCAGAATATGCGTGTTCACTACAACAAAGTTTTGCTAATTCCGTTCATTGCAAATATATTTATTTTTATGAAAAACGCATTAAACTGCAAAACAATTTATAGAATTTATCTACAATCTCTTAATCTCAAGCTTTATGTGGTGTATCTAGGAGCCCTGCCACTCTGATATGCTTCAGGAAGTGAACTTACTTCAGTTAACTCTTTTTTCGGTTGATTTGCCGCTTCTGCGATAAAAGTGAAACACCCAACCTACCAATCATACGAATCTTATCAGTTCAACAAGTACACAGATCTGATAACTGGCAGAAACCAGAAGGTGGTAAGGCAGTAGTTGGGCCACCAAAACAAACAGCCATCCAACTAATCTTCCATATTGTTCGATGTGGAAAAATCCAATCAAAATGTAAATTTGAGAGTATGAAAACCATAAAACTGAATTGCGCGCAATGTCCTCTTCCATGTTCCTCAGGAGTATTCGCAGGAAAGCTAGAATCCGCTATAACGAAAATTTTTTGGACTCTGTTGTTTATTTAAAGCATAACATGAAAGAGGTAGCAGTCAGAGTCGACTTATATGCATTATTCTTTGGCAACTAAATAACATTTATGTAAATTGTTATGTAAATTGTATGTAGACCCTCGTTGAGATGGTATAAAGCTTTTGCCCGTTGAAATGGACGCCGTCCGGCGCCCAACAGTGGCATATGGCGTCATTACAGTAGTCGATTCATTAGGGAAAGACATTTTATGCTGGCCCCGTGTACCGTTGCTTTTTCTGGTGAAAGATTTATTTTTATTTTTGGAATTTTAAGAGAGGCTTTTGGGTTGGCGCCACCAACCGTAGAGATACTTAATCACAAACAAGCACTCAGCATTTCGTAGTATTCCAAAAATAGAAAAAAAGAATTCAATAATTTAAAAAAAGTGAAGCATAATATCATCAGGGGTGCGATTTTATTGCTTGGTTTATTTAAACAAGATAGTTTCACATTTTGCACTGTCTTTAAAGAAATCTATGCGATGTTGTCTGATTTTTGTAGATTTGTCGCGATTTTATTCTTGATATCACAATTTAGTAAAAAAAGAAATAAAAATTTAATCTATATATAAAATATAAAAATTAACATAACTCTGAAACGGCTGGACGGATTTGCCTTCATTTTTTTTATATTTTGTTTGTTTTAGTGTGTAGAAGGTTTACAGCACAAAAAGTTTTGAGTAATTTGTAACTTTTTTTTTTAATTTTTCGACAAATTTTTTTAGGTATTGTTTTTTTTTGTGTCATTGTGTAAATTGTCAGATTAACTAAATGTTAATGTTTTACGTGTTACGGGTGTTCTCATGAACGCGTTGAAGAATTTCAAATATGTTTTTTGCGTGTGTTAGAAGTTGTCAATACGGTGGTTTTAAGCCTATAGCGATGTGATTGAATATAAATATCGTGAATATAGCATAGTAGAAAATTGTTCAGCACCGTGTATTGGACATTTAGTGCAGACAGAAGCGTAGTCGCAAAGGGTTGAAATGTAGTTTCTGTCGGACATGAATTTATTAGTGATGCTCTCTTAAGAATACTTAAGTTCGTCTATACGGCTTTTTAGAGAGTCATGAAACTCAACTAATCCAAAACTCTTATGATGTTTATACACTTTAAGAGTATTCAAAAAGTTTGGGCAGGACGACGTCTGCCGGGCTCACTAGCACATAATATATGTCACTCCTAGTCGGAGCATATGTTATTTATTGTATACCAATAAAACCCTCTTGTTGTACTTGCCGCATTGATGTAAGCTAGTATTGAGGTAGTTGGATTTTTTTTCTGTTATAAAAAAAGAAATTAGTCACTAGGGGCTAGAGATGCAGAGTATGATGGATGGGAAAGTAATCAGTTATCTGTTATTTCTTAAAATATAAAAATATGGTTCAAATTATATTCGATTATCAGCAATTGAAGCACCCATTTTATGTCCAAGTATTTATGTCAAAAGTAATTTTGTTTTTTTCTTGTTTTATGTATTAATTTGTTAGTCTAGAGACGAATCTGTTTAAGAAGTGTCCCACCAGTCACATACTCCGAAGCGGTGTTAATAATCAGAGCTTAATAAATTTTCTGTGTAGGAAAAGATGATTTAGCGACGAGCTTAATAGTCAGTACTCGTGAAATTCCTTCAGGTGTTCATACGATCACACAGACAGAAGGGACTAACTCCATCCAATAAATAATATATAGAAATTGAACAAACATGGTATACCATCATTGCTTCTCTTGCCGCTAGTGTAAAACAAAATTTTCTCTTGAATTCCTAACGCAAGCCGCAAAGTATGCAAAGGTTTAAAAAAAACTTGTGTGGATTTTTATACCCTGTACCGTATGATACAAAGGTAACATGCAGCAGGAGTCGTCGGAGATCCCCCAAAGTTAAAGTTTGATCAGGGTGACCAAAGAAGTCGATATACCCATGTCCGTCTGACCGTCCGTCCGTATCTCCGCATGAACGCCTAGATATCAGAGATGGTAAGAGCTAGTTTAATCAAACTTTCACATTGGATGCCTTATTATCTCATAGGAGACAAGTTTTTTATACTTCGTTGATATCGGGGTTACATTATATAGCTCCCATTAAAATGTTTCAGAGGACTCGGAAGTGTTTTAGAGCTCTGAAGCACGATATCAAATTTTGTCAAAATCGATTGACTATATTATATAGCTCTCATAGGACCAATCGGTCAAAAAAAAAGTTTTTTAAACAAAATACGTTGTGTTTCGTTTGTTTGTGAAGATATTTGAACCAAATTTGCTATGCAGATCTTTTTTAGAGTATCCAAGCATTGTGCCAAATTTAATAAAAAACGGCTGACTATATCATGTAGCTCCCACGATCGGTTAAAAATATGTTATTGCTTAAAAGTTCGTCTGTTTATGAACCTCATTTGGTAATCAAATGTCTTTTGGTTTTTGATTTTAATGCAAGCAATTGGTACAGGGTATCCCAAACCCGTCCGCGCCCTTCTTTAACCTACGCCATCTTTTGAACAAAATTTGGTATGTTTGGTTGGTTTATGAATTCACATAATTCTGTTTTTGCACGGTTTTGATTTAACAAGGTTTGAAAACAAAAATTTTGTTTAATATTTTTACACGATTTTATTCCATTTAGCAAGACTTAAATTTGTTTGGGCTTAAATTTTATTTTTCTGATTTAATTTTTGCAAAATATGTTCATATCACAAATTTAGAGGAATTCCCTTTTTGTGCAGACAAGCAAATTTGAAATGTGTTAATATTTTGTGAACTATCATAATAATAATAACTTCTTGGTGTTGATATTTTTTACAGGCAAATTTGTTTTTCCAACGTTACATGAAATTTAATTTAAACGCTTAAGATAAATGGTAAGCCAAAAAAATATTTAATATTCATTTGGCTATTTATTTTTTTTTATATTTCGTTAAATATTTCTCGAAAATGTCGAAAACTACAAAAACAAAACTAAAACGTAAAGCAATTTCTTTCGAAACCAAAATTGAAATTTTACATCTCCTTCCATATGGAGAAGGCTCAACCTTTGTTGGCAAAATGTTCGGTTTAAACGAAGCCACAGTAGGAACTATAAAAAAAAATAAACATTAATACTTGTTCTTAAAAAATCCTTGTTTTTCACTAATCAAAATCTTTTTTTACACGGTTTTTTCTGGAACCAATCTGCCGTGTAAAAACATAATTGGGTGTATATCGTAACAAAAGTTAACATTCGAAAGTCTTTTTTAGTTACCAAGAAATGTACCAAATTTTATGAAAATTGACTATGCCATGTAGCCCCATAGAGTGGATCAGTTAAAAGACTGTTTCTGGTGCCGTATTCTTCTATTTTTCGCTAGTTTATGAAGTTATTCTTACCAATTTTGACAATAAAATGTCTTGTAAAGTTCTTCAGCAATTTACCGGATTTAATTGAAATGTGGTGGTACAGGGTATCGTCCGCGCCCGACTTTAAAGCACGCCATCTTTTCTTTTTCGTTTACCAAATAGTTTCCTTAATCGTATCATTCATCGATATGGATCGTCTAGTAAAGAATTGTCTGGATCTTCGCAATGGGCACATCAAGAAGCTGCACGAGTGTAATAATAGTTGACATGGTTTAACCCAAGTATTTAACTTGTCTGTGGCGCTGCAACACGCCATTAGTCTGCCGATATCATATACGAATACATACATATAGTACACATATATGTATTTCTATGTACATAAGCACACATAATTTGGTACGTGCATCTAATCATTATCGTTATAGCCTTGTTATTATTTTCACAATGTAGTGCTTAATAAACCGAAAATAATGAATAAACATCAGATAGGGCAAGTGCCACCAAGACAAGAAGCACTTAATGACTTTGTTGACTTTGACTTGACTGTACTTGTTGAAGCCTTTTGCAGCATGTTGCTAATGTATGTGTGTTGTTCATATGTATGTACTATATATAGACGTATACGGATAGAAACGTATTTGTGTGTGCTCGTGTGTGAGTGTGTTTGAACTGTGTCGACATGTTGATGACTTGATGAGCTTCAGCCGTCGTTGACATAACAATTCGGCCACATCCGCAGCCGCACTAAACGTCACATTTCCTGACAGTCCTGTCGCTCCTTTGAATCTGTTCGGTGCGTGCTTTTGTCTATACCCTGGTCAGAAGTTTTATTTTTAAAAGGAACATGTGCCAACTTGTGCCTGTTGGCCAAACATACTTTACCCTACCAGACAAATAAAAATTACTGTCCAACGGAAATGATTGCTCTAATAAAGCCCAAGACCCCCTAGTACGTTTAGTGCCTCTCTATCACAACTCTCGTAAACAAAACAGCGGTCCTTAATAAAAACAAACATTAAAACCAACAATAATTTAAAACATCCAGCCATGGGTGGTCTGTGTACAGCAACTAGGATTATTTTAGTGGTCCTAATTTTTTATGCAAATTAGCCTACTCTGGGGGCGTCCGGGTGTGCTTGGCCCATACTTCCCTGGCATTATTTCAAAGTTAGACGCGCCGTAAAGTATGCTAAAGTATTCTTAGAAACAAATTATTATTATGATTTTGTTGTGTAGGAGGAGTGGTTTGACTAGCGATTGCCCGAATGTGTTCATTAACAATTAGATCTCGAAAGCCACAAAACCAAGATGCAACATTTTAGGAACAGATTTCCGCTTCATCCAGCTGAAGCGAGTTTCTATTTCAGTCTATCTTTTCGATTTTTACTAATGGAATGTGGGATACTTCAATATTCTTCATGTACATTTTTTTTCGCAAAAATATAATCAAACCAAGAGTTTTTAATAATCTTTATTTTTAACAAAAAGAAAAAGTTGGAATTAAGAGAAAAGACCAATTGGAGCAAATCAAATTGGTTACAATAATATTGAATAAAAAAAGATTATAAAGTTTAAACTATAATGGAAAAAATATTTGCGGGAGTTAATTTTTTTACAGGGTATTCCACTGTTGCAACGACTGTTTTATTTGTATTGCATATTTTTGTTATTATCAATTTACTGCTGAAACAGCTTTGTTTGTTGTTTTTTTTTATAAATAAAGTAGCGACAACATCCCCCTGTATGTACTTCACCCTATAAGTTTAAATTGAAACTCTCGACAATGCTTAATTGCCTAGGCTAATAATACAATTTATGAAAAAATTAATATTTAAAGAAGTTCTTAATGCTTAGTTCTAAAGTATTTTTTTACCTGTGTATGAAAAAAGTTTGATGCAGATCCAGAAATATCTTTTGATTTTTTTTCTTGACGCATTCTTATAGTTATTAATTAAAGACAAAGCCGTTCGTATTCGGCTATAAACTGTAGGTCCCTGTTCTGTTCAAACAGTTATTAATAGATGGGATCTCTCCCTCCCAGAGGTCCTCCAGGGAATTATATACAAGTATAAAATTGTTTATTTAGGGTAATTTTGGGTCGGAAATAACACGAAAGCACATTTTTTTTCTCCATAAGCACCGTTTTCGAGGTTTTTTTTATTAAATCCATAATATTGGGCCTTTTCTTAGTTATTTTTTAATTTTTTTTTCAATTTTGAAGCAAAACTCTTTTTTGTCCGATCGTTCCCATTAAAGTTATATGATATAGTCATCCAATTTTGATCAAATTTGGTACTGCGCTTGGGCACTCTAAAAAAACTTTCGAATGCCAAATTTGGTTTCAATATCGAATTTTGTTCAAATAACGTTTATTTGACCGATTGGTTCTATGGGAGCTTTATAATATAGTCAACCAATTTTGATAAAATTTGGTACCCCAAAAAACTTCTGAATGCCAAATTTTCAATTTCTTCATAAACAAAAGAAATATAACAAATTTTGTATAAAAAAAGTTTTTTTTCGATGTGTCCGATGGGAGCTATATGACCTAGTCAAACGATTTTGATCAAAATCGGTACAGTGCTTGGGAACTCTAAAAATCTATTAAAAACTATTGGTTACAACATCTTCATAGACAAACAAATTATCCGTCTAAGCCTTTTTGTTTTTTCCGAGGTCGTCTGAAATACTCTTATGTGAACTATGTAACTAATGTAACCCCGATATCAAGAAAGTAAAATAAACTTGGGTGCTATGGAATAAAAATGGCTCTAATCGTAAAGTTTGGTTGCTTTAGCTCTTACAGTGACATTACCATCAGGCTTGGTTTTTTCAAATTTCAGGTAAAATATTATTGTTTTTAGCATATAAAATTATTGAGAAAATAGCAAATGTAAATCTGTCGGAACTGTAATCCGAAATATTTTCAGCGTCGACTTTTTTACGAAATGATGATTTTGAAACATAATATTAATTTTTTATCACGTCTGCCAGTTAGGTACAAATGTATAACAGGTCGCTCAAAAAGTCCCCGGCCTCACTAAGAAAAACATAATATTTTAGCGAAATTCGATTTTATTCATCAACATAATTTCCATCTAAGGTAATACATTAATTACAAAAAAAAAAATTAAAAAGGACCAGACAGCCCTAAGAATCGTCAATTCGTTGTTGTTTTTGGTCCAGCGGCACCCACTTTGCCAACTTTTTTTCATGCCCAAATGTTCATGCAAAATTGTGAATACGCTACCTTCTGATAACTTTGACACCTCAGCTATCTCCTTCAATTTGAATTTACGATCGGTCAAAACGATTTTTCGAATTTTTATGATGTTTTCTTCGCTAACACCCGTTTTTGGGCGACCACTGCGTTCAGCGTCTTCGGTGTCAGTACGACCACGTTTAAATTTACTATACCAGTCTTTAATGGTTGATTTCCCTGGAGCAGAGTCCGAATAATATTTATCAAGCCAAAGTTTAGCTTCTACCGTATTTTTTCCGGCACACGAAATTCTTTTTTTTTCCATTTTTAACAAAAACACTGAGGTAGCTTCACATTGACGCGTATAACTTGAGAACGCGTTAACCAAGTGACATTAAATTTTGACACATATCTTATTAAGGATGGCGCTATCGAACACCATAAAAGAATTTTCATTGGTGGCGCCCTCTATATGTCAGGCCGGGGACTTTTTGAGCGACCTGTTATTTGTGAGTGAAGAATTTATGTCATATTTTGAACGAAACCTCGCAGACCCCCATAGATACCAGACTGATGGTGAAACAAAAGTTCAATATAAAAATCTGCGATGATCAGAAATAAAACAACCAATTTTTCGGATTATATCCCTTATTGTCATGGCAAATACGTATATTTTAATTTACCAATATCAACTTTTAGCCGTGTGTCTTTTAAAAAAGAGACAAAAATTTAAATAATCTGAGGTCCTGGCGTTTGCACTTAACTGGATGCTAATAAATAATTTGGGTATAAATAAAACTATGGGGTTCCTCCACCTTATAGTTTCTAACATCCTTTTTGTCATTCGTTGAGTTGTTGTCGCTGATCGGGAATATATGTACCTACCATTCCTCCTTGTACCCGTTACAAACACGCTTAATAGTCTGAGAGACTAATTAAACTTGTTTCATACAACAAAAAGACCTACAATATTCTTGACCTCAAGGATACACCCTGTATATGTAGAAAATGAAAACGATACGCTACAAATGAAATGTTTTTCTCGTTTATGTATTTTAATAAGACTAAATAAGCCGACTTCCCCCAAAGAAAAACATCCAAATGTACACTGAATCTTTAGAATATGGATATTTATAGAATGGCTTTACAAGGTTTTGCACACTAAAGGCCATAATTCAGGCCACGTAATAGTATGTTCCTCTATTATAAGTAACATAGAATGGTTTCTTTGCCAGCTGAGATGTCGCATATCGTCCCGACTTAAGCCCAATTGAATTAAGTCGTTTTCAACGCCCGCCTATGAAAGTGCGTGACTTTAGATATGACCTGGCTGAGACGCTGTCTGTTTTACCATAACCACAATTCAGTTAAGGCTAAGAGCGTGTAAGCCGTTTAGGTCACCGCAGCCGACACTGACGGGTAGATGGGTTGGCCCTATGCCTTGACTGCTGTCCTCTAATATTATTGACAACATTAAAATGGCAAACACGAACTGTGTGAAAGCAAAATTATCACGCAATTTGATTTTGCGTGACGGGGACTCTGAATCATCCTGGTTGAGCATGACATTGACTTGGCTGTCAATCATTTAGTCCATGAGGCACAACTAACCCAACACCCAACAACAGCATCAGATTATAAATTGCGCCGAAATTTAGATGAAGTTCATGTTTTCATGTTTCAGTCTAAGCAGAAAAAAAAGTATTACAAAAATTATTTTAAAATGGACTTTAATGAAATGATGTAACGTTTAACCTAAAGGTATAATAAAAAGTGAGTCAAGTGAGCGGATATCAAAATTGATTCTTCTTATATTGCGACTTTAGGTCGTCCGATGTTCTTTTGATTCCTTATTATCTTCAAGCTGGTCAGCGTGCTCGCTGTCCTTTGCTTCATCAGATTCATTTGAATCCGCTCCTCCTTCACTGCCATTGTACTCTTCAGATTCATTAGAGTCCTCATCTCCTTCACTCTCATTGGATTCCTCATCAAACTCCAACTGGTCAGCTTGCTCGCTGTCAGATTCATTAGACTCGTCGAACTCATTGCCTTGTTCGGGCATGTCTTCAATTTCCAGCTGGTCCTGCTGCTGCTTTTCGAGCCTCTCATTTAGCTTGTCTTTTGCGTTGACAGACGAGCGCCAGTAGCCGGATGGAGGCCAGCCACCGAAACCGCTACCAACGCCTTGGTTGCTCCAACTGGGAGGGCTGTTCACATAGGACTCAGCATTGGCCACACCCGATATAATAACCGTGTTGTTACCCAGCCTTATCACATTCGTGTTTGTGTTGTTTCTTCCCGCCTGGCTTGCCAGTTCCAGCAGAGCTTCGACCAAATAGTTATAACCATGGTGAGGACGCTGGGGACGCCAGCCAAATTGTGGTGCAGCATTGGCGTAAGTGCAGAGCACAATGACCATAAAGGCGGAGACTATTACGATACGCATGGCTCTTAAAATCTTAACTTTAATTAAAGTTTTATGTCCGAAAGTACACTTTGTGACTGCTGCATGGGGTTTTTATACTTTGTGTCATGGCACCATAAATCGAGTCGAAGGTTATCAAAGTCGATGTGGGTTACATTGTGTAAATCATTTGTTAACTCTTGGAATAGATCTGTTATTACATTGAAGACTTGTCTTGGCACATCTTTTCGATGGTTGATTCGATATGCTGTACTTTGCAGCGCTCAAAAACACAAATATTGTTTTCGTCTCGGTTGGGTTTTTGTTTAAACATGTATCGTAGGCCCTAGAACAAAAACACTTGCGTAAACAAACCGAAAAGTTTAGAATCGAGCTATAGCTCCATGCAACTCAGTGTTCATAATGCTCAAATACTCAAAGTTCAATGTTGAGTACTTTTATAAAAAACTTGAAAAATCATAGCTAAAGGTTAGGATTTTTCAAGGCATGTCCGGAATGTGGTCGGACCAAGTCATTTAAAAACATATTTATTCGCAGAACTGCATTCAATATTCGTCAAAATAGGAAGGCGGAATATCCAATTCAAGATATTCCGATTATAATGTCTACAGTAATGTACTTAGTTTCTCAGATTTTAAGAAAGCTATTTAGAAACGATCTGACACCAAAATATCTTATGCTAATACATTTCACAGCTTATACCAAGTTTATTCGTCATCCCGGGAACACCACATCATTTCATCCGCAATGTATATTAGAATTTTTATACCCTGTACTGTATGGCACAAAGGGTGTATTAAGTTTGTGCAAGTTGAAAATGTATGTAACATATAGAAGGGGTCGACGGAGACACCCCAAAGTTACCTAAAATATGATCAGGGTGACTAGAGAAGTCGATATACCCATGTCCGTCTGTCCGTTTGAAAGCTAGAGTAACCAAACTTTCACATTAGATCCCATTATTTTCCATAGGAGACAAGTTTATTTTATTTTTTCGATATCGGGGTTAAATATATAAGCTCCCATAGGGGAGTTTCAGGCTACCTCGAAAAAAATAAGTTTTAGATGAATAATTCGTTTGTTTATGAAGTTGTCGTAACCAAATTTGCCATTCGAAAGTTTTTTATAGTTCCCAATCCCTGTAACAAATTTGAAAAAATCGGTAGATTATATAATATACCTCCCATAGGGCTGATATTCCGAAAAATCGATTTTTGAACAAAATTTATTGTGTTTCGTTTGCTTGTGAAGATATTGAAATTAAATATGGCACTTGTAAGTTTTTTATAGGTCTTATAGGCATTGTACCAAATATTATTAAAATCGGTTGACAATATCATATAGTCATATAGTCAGTCCAAAAAAAAGTTTTTTATACAAAATTCGTTGTGTTTCGTTCGTTTGTAAAGATATTTGTACTAAATTCGGCATTCAGATCTTTTTTAAGGTATTAACGAACTGTGTCAAATTTGATCGAAATCGGTGGACTATATCATATAGCTTCCATAGGAATTATCGGTAAAAAAAAAGTTTGTCTAAAAATTCTTCTGTTTTTCGTTTTTTATGAAGGAACCGGATTTTATTGCAAGCTAGTGGTACAGAGTATCCCAAAGTCCTCAGCGCCAAAGATTATTTATTATGTTTTTGTATCATCTATGAGTAGATGCCCTAATTTGAGCTTCAAATCACTTATTTTTAATTATTTAAAGTTATCAGCAACAGTAGTTTAATAATAGCAATAAGGGTATATTATAGTCGAGTTGTTCCCATTTGATTGAGCAGATCTAATTTAGTTTCATTCCCTTACTTATAAAGCAAATTTAAGACGCGTATTTCACAATTAAATGAAATTCAAATTTCATTGCATGATTTCGTATTGTTTTTTTTTTTGCCTTGAGAGTTCAAAATCTTGTTACTGCCATTAGGTCATCAGTAGTCTATAGAACCCGAACCCATTTTTTCAAAGTCTCTCTAATTTACGCACCTTTTGAGGGAATAAAAATATAACAATTGTTCAAATATTTTAAACAAATAAAACAAAGATAAGACAATAATATTTACTAGACGTTTTTTGCACATCGAGCTAGCTGCGTCGTTTTTCCTATAAAAGTGGCCTGCTCGGTGAAAATAGAAATCAGTTTTCGCAATCTTTTCTTTAAACACTTCAACATGCGTTCTTTGGTTCTATTCGCTTTGGTGGCTTGCCTAGCCATGACAATCGTGTCGGCACAATCGGTGGACGAGCCCGCTGAAGATATTGCTGGCGATGAACCAATAGAGATTCCAGTCGACGATTCTGACAGCAATGACAGCAGCGCTGACGATGATGACAGCAATGACGATGCCGACGACGCTGACGATGCCGACGACGCCGAGGAGAGCGATGATAGCGATGGCAGTGAGAGCAGCGAAGAAGTCAAACCAATCAGGTGGGTCAGACCAATTGGCCCAAGGATTCCTACTCCTATTAAATTGAGAGCTCTTTAAATGTACTTCACGGTTTCGCCAAACTAATCATGTTGTAAATTAAACACAAAAAAAAAGCAAAATAAATGAAGCACTTTTAACCATACTACGTTACCCCCCGTATTTACCTGCGTTTATTTACACCTCTGAAGCTTGGCTCAGCTACATGTAGACATTGGAAAGTAAAACATATTTTTTCAGAAAACGTGCAACATTAAATTACATCAGAAAGTCTTTAAAAACCGTGCTCTTAAAAGTAAAGTTATCCAGTTCTTAATCTTCGTTATTGTCATGCGCACGCTGCTTTTAATAATAATACTGGTAAGCTACTTGGCTTCAACGGCCTCGGTGAGCCAGCTCCAGAGTAAGAAACAATCGCAAGAAGAGGAATTGAGTTATGAGGACGCCCAATCAAAAGATTATGAGAGCGATCATGATAATGATGTAGATGATGACGCTGCTAGCCAAGATGAATCTGTGGAAGCAAGTTATGCGCCCAACTTTTTAAAGTATCCAAAACAAGAGTTTAGCCCACAGACGTATCCGAGATTTGCATTGCTGCGACGTGGAAAACCGAATCCCGTGAACAGTGACTAAACAATGGAAACAAATGGAGTAACCAGCTACTCAAGGCAAATTTGCGCAGTTGTATCTACATCTAGGAAAACAATCCAAGCAATATGAATAAATAACTTGTGTATACATAGTGCTGTGTTGTTATTAGTTTTTTGGCTATACGGATATTAGCATACTCAAGTCTAAACAAATGATATTATATAAAAGAAACAAACGACCAAATACGATCTAACTACGTCGTAGGCTCTTGAAAATGCGCGTTACCATCTGGCTCGAATTAATAGCTGCGATGGCATTCTTGGCTCAAGGTGGTGCCCAGTCGTCAACGGCTGAGGATTACAAGGAATGCCGAAGTGGTGGGAACGTTGTGCTCAAGAGCGCCGAAAGTGGGAATTGCAAACAAAGTCAAGGAGGAACGTATCATCGAAAGGTCTTTCACTTTGCCATTTAAAGGGATATCGTAGTGACAACGCTTAAGATCCTGCACAGTATCTCAACTAAATAATAATAACTTTTAAAGTCTTTGGATATGTTTAAAAACCCAAAAAGGACAAAAAAAAATCAATTAAAAAGAGTCGAAATATTTTTCTTCAGTAATTACAGATCGGCTGAAAAGCTCGTATCTTTTTATTTGATGGCACCACTAGGACTTAATCCTCATCATTGTTATTTAGTACTAACATCCAAAAAATACGTCTATAACCTTTTTTTTTTTTTTGTTAATCTGGAAGAAATGACTAAGATGGAATGCTACTAAAACACAATATTATCATAAAGTTAAGTTGATCGGTATCCAAAGAAATTGTTAGACGAATATTTGGGATGCAAAAACTCTGTGCAAAGCGGATGCCGCGCGAGAGTGTCACTAATCAATAAAAATTATGGCTAAATTGCATGAATCGGGCTTCGAATTACTTCCGCATCTAACGAATTCTCCAGATCTGGCCCCAGTGACTTTTAGATACCCTGTACAACAACATTGCTATCAAATCCGATATATTGCTAAAGAAGTCCAAAAGATATTTTTTATCAAATTTGGTTACGATATTCTTATAAGCAAACAAAAAGTCGAACTTTGCACCAAACGCATTATTTTGGTCCGATACGAGGTGTGTTCAAAAAGTATCGCGAATTTTGTGTTTTTTTTTCAAAACTATTTATTAATTCATAAATATATATTTTGTTCCCTTCAAAGTAATACCCATGAGATATTATACACTTGCGCCAACGGTTTTTCCAATCTTCGAAGCACTTCAAAAAATCATTTTTTTTATCTTGTTCAGCTTCTCCTTCGATGCCGTCTTTATCTCGTCAATCGTAGCGTAGCGTCGTTCTTTCATGGGCCTCTTCAGTTTAGGGGGCCAGATCTGGGGAATACGGTGGCTGCGGCATTATTAGTGTGTTGTTTTTGGCTAAAAATTCGTGCACAAGCAGGCGCGTTATCGTGGTGCAAAAGCCAATTTTTGTTCTTCCATAAATCCGCAAATTGCGCATAACTTGCAGGTAATATTCCTTATTGACCGTTCTACCCTGTGGTAAGAACTCATGATGCACCACGCCCCTGCAATCGAAGAAAACTGAAGGCAAAACTTTCACATTCGACCGAACTTGTCGCGCTTTTTTCGGTCTTGGTTCGTGCGGCAGCTTCCATTGAGATGATTGAGCTTTGGTTTCCACGTCATAACCATAAACCTATGAATCGTCACCCCTCTGGAGCAAATTTGGGTCGTCGCTGACAGAGTCCAACATCCCATTAGCAATGTTAATGCGATCCTGTTTTTGGTCGAAATTGAGCAATTTTGGTACGATTTCGCGGCGATCCGTCTCATGCCCAAATCATTGATAAAAATCGAATGGCACGAACCAATTGATATGTCTAGGTCCTCAGCAACTTCTCTAACGGTGATTCGACGATTGGCCAATACCATTTTCTTCACTTGATCAATTTTTTCATCTGTTGTTGAAGTGCTCGGGCGTCCGGCACGCTCTTCGATACTTTTAGAACACACCTCGTATGATATAGTCAACCGGTTTGGATAAAATGTGGTATAGTGACGAGAAATTCCCAAAAAAGACGAATACCAAATTCGATATCTTTATGAATAACCAAGTTTATCCTAAATCCTTTTTTTTTTTGATCGATCGGTCCCACGGGAGCTGATTTTGATCAAATTTATAACAGTGCTGGGAAACTCTACAAAATTTGACAAATTTGGCTAAGTCGTCTTCGTAAGCAAACGAAGTTTGCACCAAATACTGTTTTTTACCGATCGGTCAACGTTTTTTAACGTCATCTGAAAAATCCCTATATAATAAGGGTTTTAATCTAAAAGTTTGGTTGCTCAGGTTCTTGTCATCTATGAGAATTAGGCGTCATTCGGACGGATAGACTGACATCGTTATGTCGACTTTTCTAGTCGTGCTGATCATACTTTAGGTAATTTTGGGACGTCTTTTTTTGCTCGAAACTTATTTTTTGGGTACTTTGTTTTAACCGTAGAACTAAGTGCCTGTTCAACTTCAATAGTTTCCTTAATACAAATAACAAAGTTAAAAAATATTCCAGATTACAAAAATATTTCATTTGATCATTCTTCATTGTTGTATTAGTAAGAGTTCGTTCCCTCAAATGAACCGTCTGGCTATGTTTTTGATACTTAATAAGTCCTTAAAAGTACTATTTATAGACTAAATTCGTGCAATGATTATATCAATTCATAAGTCGATGATGTATTCCGTTCGTTCTCACATCCACAGTATAAAAGCTACATAGCCAGAACTTACCCAGTCATCCTATCCAAAATGACTTATAGAGCTGTGGGAATAAAATTTCGACACAAGTTTCGTTCTTTGGTTTAATAGATTATTGCGACTTGCCTATTCAAACATCTTTCAAGTAACTCTAACATATTGAAACTCGTCACAGAACTTCTTTTTATTTTAATATAGTTTTTAGTTTTAAATATTAATTAAATGTAATTATAATCTACATAATTAATTGGCCATATGAATAAAAAGTAAATTTTTCTAATTTGTTTTGTTTTTTTCAGATAATAGAACTTTTTAAATATTGGCTTATGGGAATACGTTTGCTCGGAAATATTAAATTTTGTTAACTTCATTATCAAAATGGTTATGGTAAGTTCGGCGGTACTTGGTGCCGCCGCAGGCACCGGCTTAGCCCTTCTGCTGGCAGTGACAATTGTTATGTATCGCTACTACTTGCTACGTAAACGTGGCAAAGAGTGGGATGAGCTGGATCGCTGGGAAGAGACGCGCATAATGCGGAAACTGCAAATGAAGGTAAGTTGTCGTGACAAGTTCATGCCATCCCGTCTCCTCCTAGTCAATACTTGTTGTTGTATAAGAAAGAGCTGGCGAATCACATGAGCGTTGGCACTACCGAATTAAATCCAAATCAAAGATATGCAACCAATCCGGAACGTAAAAGTGTCGCAAAGCATTAGCTTATGGGGTTGTGTCGTTGACAGAATTCACAAGCTGATAATTTGAATTGAAATATAATGTGACGTGTATGTTGATGAGATGAAGGGGAGTGAGGAGGTGTGGGGGTCGTTGAGCTAGATTCTAATGCTGTTTTTGTCAGGTGATGATGATGATGATGACGTCTATGGAGAATTAATTTAACAAAAAATAATGTGTATAAATATTCAACTGTGCTGTAGCTATAAAGCTGTTTATGGCTACAGTTTGAGAGCAACTAAGCAATGCTTTAGGTGTGTGTCTTGGCTAAGTTCTTGACGAAGGTTTGAGTACGCAGTGAAAATATCCCAAATTGGTGATTGTTGAGGAAATTTTCACAAAATAATGCGGCGAAGTCAAGTCTTTGGCTGCTCCGATAATTATTTGTTATCAAAATTGCAATAGTTTTAGTTAATAAAATTCTATTAATTTGTAAACTACAGGGTGCGCCATTTGAATGTGGTCGATGGAAATATTGAATAACTTTGACAGATTTCAACCGATTGACGTCGTCGAACACATTTTGGAAAGGTTATTGCATTACAATTTTAACCATGAATCGATTCACGCCCAAAGAACGCGCGGAAATAGTGACAATGTTTATTAAATCGGAGCCCGATTTTTGGGAGCGAATTTTAATGACTGATGAGGCCCATTTCACGCTATCTGGCATTGTAAATAAACAAAACTGTCTCATTTGGGGGAAAGAAAATCCTCATACTATCCATCAAACTCCACTGCATGATCAGAAAGTGACTGTTTGGACCGGTGTCTGCTCAAAAACCATCATCGGTCCGTTCTTCTTCAGAGTTGGGGAAACTGTCAATGGGGATCGGTATCGATGGATGTTGGCACACTCTGTTTTACCAGAAATGCGTGAAAAAGGTCTTAAAGGCTTTTGGTTTCAACAAGACGGCGCGACATGTCACACCGCGAAATCAACGATGAACTTCTTGCGTCAAAAGTTTCCATCGACCACATTCAAATGGCGCACCCTGTACTTACGTATACTTTAACTGTTTGAATACTTAATACTTTATAGTTGATGAATTAAATAACAAAATATTAAACGAAAAAAGGCACATCTCGTTAAACAGTTTTTAATTTTCTTTTTACAAGAACTTAAGAACTTTGACTGGCTTTATGCTTTTAATAATAAATAGTAAATGAATAAAATGAAGTTATTCCTATACCTCAAGAGCATATTGATAAAACAAAAATGTCACAATGCAATTTGTACAGACAACTTAAATCAATTCTCAATAATTTTCTGCCGTTGTCAGCAATCAACAATCGGGACATCCTTTGTAAAGCTCGTGCACTGCATCTTTACCCTATTCTTTACCAAAAATTTAATTCTCAAAATGTACACCGAAACGCAATTTTTTTATGATTTAGTTTCGGTAAAGCGCGTTTTTAATACACTACAATTCAATTTATATATCTTTACTATGGTATCCCATGCGTAATCCCAATTTCACCACCAAGATACCATCGCAACTGCAATGTTTAAAAGTTGAATAGTCCGTCTTACTAGTGGCATTACTAAATCGTCTAATTAAATGTAATTTAGAGTATACAAAACTTGTCTTACATCATTACTTGTGGAAATAGGAAATTAATAATATTTTTCTTTCTTGTTTTTTTCATTTTTTGATATCGTTTTTGAAGCAGTAATTTAGTCCAAAATGGATCTGCCAATTTGAGTTATTTATCGAGGGTTTTTCAATAAATAGCGCTACAAAAGTTTTTTTTAATAAAACAAAAACGGTTTTGGATATCAAAGAAATTCTTTATTCCTGTGAAAGTACATTTGATGCCATTATGTATGGAACCCGATTTCTTTTGCATGGCCACCACGGGCACGCTTGCAGAATTCCAGACACTGAACCCAATTTTCGACGGTTTTCAAGCATACATCGGACGATACTGCTGCAATTTCACGTTCCATATTCCTACGAAGTTCATCAATCGTCGCTGGCTAGTTGGCATAGACCATAGACTTGACGTAGCCCCACAGTTAATAGACTAACGGCGTCAAATCGCACGACCGAGCCGGCCAATTGACTGGGCCATTTCGTGAGATAACACGTTCACCAAATTTGGTTTTGGTTTGTTGAAACCACATATTGCCCAAGTCCATATCATCCTATTCGCGCCAAATATATGCCGGTCTTGATCATCACGGAAGAAGTACGGCCCAATGACGCCGCCGGCACATAAACCGCACCAAACCGTAATTTTTTCGGGATGCAATGGTGACTCATGGAGCACATGTGGATTGGTGCCTGACCAATAACGCATATTTTGCTTATTGACAAAGCCATTCAGCCAGAAATGAGACTCATCGCTGAAGATGACTTTTCGATGAAAATCCGGATCATTTTCAAGTTGTTGCTTAGCCCAACTCACGGACATACGACGCTTCTGGTGGTCAAGCGGGAACATTTTGTATTGTGCTTTTGGATTCAAATTTTTTTAATCTGGCAGGACAATTATGACGACCCATAATTGGACGTAACGCCCTTAAAGTTGACGCCACTGACTTCGAATTTCGGTAGTAAATTTTAATAATTTCGACTCGTTGTTGGATCGTATATCTTTCCATGATGATATGGCAAACCTTACTGAAGAAATATGTTAAGAGAGCGGGAAATAATATGGCGTCGTCCCTACCGGTCTACTTTTGTAGCGTCCCTATTGAAAAACCCGATATGTATAGTACGGGAGAAAATATAAGAAGTTTGCAAGTATCTAAAAAAATTTACAAATACTAGTACACCTAGAACTCGCTATACGGCCTAGATACTGTCCACGAAACTTGGCCGTAATGCGAAAAGCCGTGTAACGAATGAATTTTTCCAATACAAATTCATACAAATTCAATGGGATTGGCTCCAAATTTTTTAAATATGTAACATATCTTTCTGTTTCATTTAAATCAAAACCAAAAACATGTACATTTATTTGTACATAAAATAATAACAGATTACAACAATAATAACACTAGTCTACAAGGAAAAGTATCCGAAATAATTTAAGATAATTTCTGCTTCTCTGTCAATGCAAAATTCGGATTGATAACTAAAATTCATTTATTAGTTTGAGTTTTTACGATAATCGTATCTTTCGTGTTTAATGGAACTACCCACATTTAACTTCATAATGTTTTGACATTTACATAGCACAGGTCAACATGGTTCAGTTGTTGGAAAGCTAAGAGTCACTATGTACCCAAAAAATAACATAACCTCAAATATCTCAAAATCCTGACGTGATGGGCCAGTTCTGACGCCGGATTCGGATTCTACGCACCAAATTACTTCGGAAATGACTCTTAGCTTTCCAACAACTGAACCATGTTGACCTGTGTTATCTCAAAGGCTTATTGCAAATGCTAAGGAATATATCTCGTAACTTCGAAAAGCCATAACTTTGCGAAAAAAATCGTAATTGATCTCTTGAACCCTTAAATTAAAGGGTAAGAGTTGTACTAAATGATGTAACTGGAGAGAAAGACCGCAAAAATTTTTTGCGCCCTGTACATAACCTCAAAAGTAGGAAAAAACGCCGTTTTTTGGGTACATAACCTTAAATATCTCAAAATCCTGAAGTGATGGGGCAGTTCTGATGCCGGATTCAGATTCTACGCACCAAATTACTTCGGAAATGACTCTTAGCTTTCCAACAACTCACATGACCCCTGTATTTGTAGACCTGTGTAATTATATAATAATAGCATCATAATATAATAATAATACAAAATAATAAACAAAAATGAAACAACTTCATGCTATATACGAGGGGTATTCAAAAAGGAAGTTTCCCTAATTTTAAAAAAAGTACAAATAATTTTTAGGTTACAAAATGAATATTTATTAATTATTTGACTCACAAACTATTTTTCTACATACTCACCTTCGACTTGAATACATTTTTCGTATCTGTTATAGAGTTTATAAAAACCTTCTTTTAAAAAAACTAGTAAGCATGGTCCGGGCTTAAAAAAATTGTGCAACGTTGTTTTGCCATTTTGTTCATTTCGTTTTTCATTGATTTGTAACAGCTAATGGTTGAGTTAATTGCTCGAGAATCTTTAGCGCTGCGTTCCACGTCAGGGTCGTTTTCAAGGATGATGTTTATTCCTTCTTCTAAATACGAAAAAGCCTTCGACAAATTATTTGATGTGAGTTGCTTAGATACAATAGGCTCTGTCTCTTCATCAAATACAGGTTCTACTTGCAATTGAATGAGTTCCTCATATGAAAGGGGTTCCTTATCAGCTTCAAGTAGATGAATCATATCACGTTCGTTCAAACCTTCAAAGACGAGATCATGTACCAGATCCAAAATGTTTTGCCTAATTTCAGGAAGGAAATTAACTTCGGCATAAAAACTTTTTACACATTCTGGCCATTTTTTTTCAAACATGGTTCATTGTTGTAAGTGTTAATTCTTTTGATGATTCATCGATGCTGTTGACAGCATTCTTGATGTTATAGTTTTTCCAAAATGCTTTAATTGAAGATTTTCCATCGGTTTCCCTTATAAGTTCTCGGAAAGTTCGGCGTAGGTAAATGCCTTAAAAGTGAATATTGCTCCCTGATCCATTGGTTGGATCAGATCTGTTGTATTTTTTGGAAGGTACTCAATCATGACATCTTCAGATAGTTCGGATAAATTAGTATGGTGCCCTGGTGCATTATCTAAAATTAGCAATGCCTTATTGCTAAAATTATTGTCCCGCAAATATTTTTTCACTTCTGTACAAAAGTGATTTTTGAACCAATCCTCAAAAGTAGCTTTAGTCATCCAATCTTATTGGATTTCCATATTACGGGTAATTGATTTTTAATTAGTCCTTGGATTTTCAGGTAAATATATCAAAAGTGGTTTAGCCTAAAAACACCCGCAACATTTGCACCAAATAGACACCTTATAGCCAGGCGCAGATTTTTCGGTTTTTAAAATGTACGTGCGATCGGGCATTCGCTTCCAATAAAGCCCAGCTTCGTCTACTTAAACACTTGTTTAGGTTTATAACCACCTCTTTCAATAATTCTCTATAAAATGTTAGAGTATTCCTTAGAGTTCATTTTCAAATTATGCAAATTAAATCTATTTTAAAATTTTTCAAACCATCCTTGGCTTGATTGGAATGTGACATCTTCAGCAGATTCATCGATACCTCCATTCTTTTAATTTTCGAAAATACTTAAAGTTTTTTCCTGGTTATTTGACTCCTTGGCATTCTACGTAAATTATTGTCCTCTATATTGATTGATAGTTCAATAGCTCTTCCATTTTTTCGATAATCGAGTTTTTTTGGCATGTTAATCTCGAGACATTTGAAGCTGCAGCAGATTGCAAATATGTTTTAATGTCTTCTTTTTTATCGCGAATAGGTTGAATGGTAGATTTCGTGGCCGTTATAGCGAAAAATTTTTGGGCCGTAAATCGAAAACATGCCTTAATTGAAGAGGACCGTTATAGCGGAATGTCGTATAGCGAGGTATAGGTGTATTTACATCTTAGCAACAAGAAAATATAAATGTGCTCTATATGTGTAAAAATTGTGATATTTTATAACATGAACGAAATAGACTAAAAGTCTCTCAAAAATAAATAGTAAATAAATCTGTTTGGTTTAGGCCAAAACAAAATTATACAAAAACTGAGACATTTTAAACTAACAGTTTTAAAAAAAATTATTTGTGCCTGGCCTGTTGACATAGGCCCGTCGCAGGATAGCTTCCTCTAGCAAATTGAAGAAGTCGCATGATATGGTATCACCCTGCCTGAAACCTGGTTTGGTGTCAAATGGTTCCGAGAGGTCTTTTTCTATCAAGACGGAACTGCAAAAGTTTCTCAGCGTCATCATGCAGAGCCGAACTACCAAACTCAGACATGGCTACGAAGACCTTCATTCTGTCATACGTGTTAAAAGCAGCTTTAAAGTCGACAAAGAGGTGGTTTGTGTTGATTTGTTTTTCACGAGTCTTCTCCAGAATTTGCCGCAATGTGAATATTTGGTCTACGGTGAAACCACATTGATAAAGGGGGTAGACTCCATTGTTTACGATTGGTAATTGGAAGATATTTTTGTAGCGGTACTCTTTTACATCATTGGCTTGAACCACGAAAGTACGCCATACACCGAGCCCCTAAGAAAACTCCAAGCCAGTGGTATCCCTCTCAACGGCCCTGACCTTAGATATAAAAATAATTCAAATCGTAATTTTTTAGATGTCTCCAATACTTAAATATTTTTTGACGGTCCAATTTGCTTTTTTTTTTCTATAATTAGATGGTCCACTATTTTCATACAACATTATGCTGTATTAACCAATGCGCATGTGGCAGAAGCCATCCGCCATGTTGAGTACAAAGACCCTTATCAGAAATACAATGTAACTGCATCCAGTCGAGCCATTGATGACGCGGCGGCTGCATCGCTTTTGTAAGGGTGCCGCCGTTGTTTGCCGAGTTGTTAATATTATACTATACATACCTATATGTTACATGGTATTTAAGTATATTCAAAATGCAGCCGTATCAAAATCCATTCTTTGCTACTTGGGGTTGTTCTTATCATTGTATCAGTCAGCGCGCGCTCTTCAGCCCGTGCCGTAGTCAACTGCGGCTGCGTACCGTCAGGGACTTTCGTGGGTCTATATACAGAACTCTCGATGAGGCCACGAACCATGAAGTCAACCATTTTATTAGTAAAAATACTTGTCGTTTGACATCGGCTTAGGATGGTAATTGTTAAAATGAGTTTGGTGGCCACATTTTAATTGGTACTTGAGCTGTTTTTTTACGTTAGGCTAAGCCCTATCTCACAATGTATCTTAAAGGCCCCCAGCAGCCACAATATTGACCACAACAGAGGGGCAAAACAAAAACCCGTGATTAATTGTAAATACCAGCTTTGTGTCCATGGTTCCAGTGGTCAATTTCTTAAACATGGTAGAGAATGGACCGCTAAAAAACCTATTAAAATATGATAAGAACAAAAAGTCTAAAACGAACACGCGTACTTTTTCTTTTTCAGTGTTTGTGCGTGCACAAAAGAACATGGTCTTTAGAGGTCACCTTGCAAGGACAAAGGACATTCATTTCATTTTATGAATGGCTGAGGCCAGTCGATAGATTCTTACAAACAAAACTGCAAATCACTGCAAGTGCTCGAGGATTTCCAACATCGATGGTTCTCATTGTGTCTTGACTGACTTTCATTCATCTCGAAACTGTTGTGTTTTCGGATATTTAAGGATTTTATTTATGAGCGTTTCTTTTTTATTTTTGTTAAAAACTTGACATCGTTTGGTACCTTTGGCGGTTATTTACTTTGAAGTTTGTTTGTATATAACAGCTATTAGCTATAATACCAGGCTAAATATGAAGAGACATATCGCTATGGAAAAAGTGTGTCTGGGTGGCTGGGCAGAAGACTGGTTGCATTTTTAAATAGTAGCTATATTAAATAGTGCAATAGCTATTGCGTCGTTCACTAAGTATGTAATTTCGTTTTTTTAGTGCAATTAAAATACGATTTTTTTATTGTGTAAAACACTTTATGAAATTATATATTCTTCATTTCGATCCAATAACTTTGCCATCTTTCGGACAAAAGATGAATTCCACGCTTATAAAAATTTTAATCCTTGCCGGCAAAAAAATGGTCCAAGTGGTTGGTTTTGCATAAACCGAAACAAGTAATAGTCCGAAGGTGCTAAGAGAGAATATGGTGGGTGTGGTAGCACATTCCATTCGAGTTGCAAAGGCTTTTGGCGACTCGTCAAACTTGTTCGAGGTCTCGCATTATCCTGGTGGAACACTACACCTTTTCTGATGATCAATTCTGGCCTCGTCTGTTTGAGTGCATCACTCAATTAGTCCAGCTGATCACAATACACTTCAGAATTAATCGTGGTATTGTCGGGCAAAAGCACAAAATAAACGATCCCTTTGAAATCCCACCAAACAGACAACATAACCTTTTTTTGGTGACTATCGGCCTTCGAAGTGGTTTGAGTTGGTTCATCCATTCTTGTAAACAACCCAATTAACGCGCTTCAAAAATGGATCACTTCTTTTACGTTTGATAAGCAAATCATCGCTTTGCATGAACTGCTTTTTTACCCTTTTGATAGTAAATCCATCTTCCATCTTAGATAGGGCACCAAACAAAAACCATTTCAAAAAATTTTACAAAATTTTTTACAAAAAAGCGTTACTTTATCAACTGTTTAAATATATAAAGGTAAAGCGGTTAAGTGTGAAGTTGGCTGCGAAAAAATTCAATAAGATCAGCTGTTGTCATCAAACGAAATTACTTAGTGAACGACCCAATATATAAAAATTAATAATAATTTACCTGGCTGAACTATTTTGTTAGTCGCCCCTGGGTGAAGCGTTGGGGATCTCTAATAATAGCTGTTTTGAAGAGAACAGGAACCTACAATTAATACTACTAAGAATTCTGAACTCCTAAGTGGAGCATAGAGCCTCAACAATCAACTTAAATCTATCTTTGTTATGCGCATTAATGGCTTTTCGCATTTCTGCTTCGATTGTACGCCTCCATGTTCTAGCTGGCGACCCGGGACCTCAAGAACCTTGTGGTTTATCTACAGTTTATAGCCGAATCCAAATAATCTTGGGCAAATAGCCACTATTTCAAATGGCTGCCATTCAAAAATTGAACCTGCGTTCTTTTTCATAGAGATACCTTTTAATTGTAGGATCATAATATATTCGTTCGAGTACACTCATGGCCCTGGGCTCTCTGACTTGTAAACACGCAACATAGACCTCAGGTACTTAATTTTATTTGTAATTTATTCATAAGGCTAATCGTCACAAATAAATAATTGCCCTTATATGCATGGTACGATTGGCATTATGTACATATATGAAACTACTTCAACTACAATACTCATATAATGAAGTCATATTTGTTTAATCAACATTAGCAGTTGTATATACCCCAAGTAAAGCCATTTAAGTGGTGTGTATGTGTGTGTGTGTGCGTTCCCGAAGTTTTCGGAGAGAAAAGTCGCAACAATGGCAACTGTAGGCATCAGTCAAAAGCAAATGTCATAACCAATTAATGTCAATAACTGATGAGCCCGGCCAGTGAAGAGTGCAGAAGTAGTCCAAATGGGGGTAAGTACTATACCCTGAGTACCGGGGTGGTTGGGTTAGGTCTGCCATGTTGTTTGTACTGCAGCACACCCTTCTATTATTATGATTATTTTTTTGTTCCAAACAAATCCGGTTTTACTGTATATCATTTAGATTGTACGCGTATAATATTTAGGTTTGTTATGGTAAGATTGTTGCAATTGTATTCATTTCATTTGTTCAACGTTTATGCCAGTTTTGTTTACAATTAGAATGAAATTGTGCGCTTGACTGAAAACAGGAGAAGGGCTTCGGGGGTTAGGTCTTTTTCCGAAGTTGTATTCAAATTTGTAACTGAAGCTGAGCGGAAGTGTTTAATTAAAGCCAAACCTTGGCACAAAATTTCACTTACAAATGCATTAATTTCTTTTATGCAAAAAACAAAATCTTGAAGAGAATTCAAAGGAAAAGAAAAAACAAAAACATTAGCACGATCCATTTTAAATCCCTGCCCTATAAACAATGTGCTTGTACTCAATCGAGCGTACCAAATGCGCAACGATCCTTGCTCAAAAAACGGATGTGGCTAAAGTGCCTAGAACAAAAAACAAATGCTATAAATGTGAAAGGACTGGACAAGACCCAGAGCACGAGACCGGCGTAACGCCTAGCAAACGGATTCCTGAAAATTTGTTGCAAAAATCAACAACTGCAGCTGCACAGTAACGAATTCAAAGAACTTCAAGAATTCGCTATTAAAGTCGTTGCAAAAGGTAAATGGTCAACAATACCCTATAAAAAGTAGGCGAAAAATCACTCGGCTTGCATTATGCAACTGCTCTTAACAACGTGTCGAGGAACACTTAGAGCATCGCTCAACAATTAATATCAATAATGAAGCACAATTTTATGGGCACTTAACATATGATAAAATATCATTCAACTGACGCACACAGACAATATAGCACACGACGGCAATGCTTTATATGACAAAGACCCAGGCCCAGACCAAGACCCCGAACCGGACAAAAACACAGCCACACTCAGGCTTACTGTACCTCAAGAAAAAACAAAAAAGCAATATGGTCTGTGAAAAGAACAATTATAGCAAATCCTTAAAGCGAGCTAACAAATTGTAAAACTGCCGACATAATTCTATGTAATGTAACCCAAAATTGGAATTGTCCGTCAGCAACCTTTGAGCGAGTGCAAAGGCGACACAATGTCTGCCACTGTTCTGGCCGATCTTGAGACACAAAGAGTGTCTCTGTAATAGGATTTGCTTGCTGCCTGTAGCTCGATGAATGAATCAATGAATGAATGAATGTTCTTTTGAATGGACGGAGTTTGACGCATTTCAGTTGCTTTGTTAGACCCTATTGGAAGACACACACGGCGAGAATACACCAATAAAAACATGTTAAGGTGACAAAGCGTCGTTAATTGGATTGTGTGCTCTCTCTCTATATCTTGAAACTTATTTAATTGCTTGTAAACTTGGAATGTAAAAGCACATTAAAATCATTTATATAGAATACCCATATAGGATAGGGTGAAGTAGAACAACTCCATGTCTTCACTATCAGAATAGTCATTAGTCGTATCGTTGTGAAAATATTAAAAAAGAACTTCATTGAAAGTCTATTGGAATAGAGAAAAGCCCCTATATTTAAAGTATAAAGTAGTTTTTCAAACATATACCTACATCTATCATATCCTTCCAGGCTGAATCGTTAAAATCAACAGATCTTTGCTTTTTCGTAATAATACATTCAATGTACTTCTTCGTGTTTAGGGTTACGAGATGGTCCGAGCGGGAAGAGCGGGCATAAAACATTGTATTCAATTTAAATTAGTCTCCTGTTTTTAACGATGAGAAACGGTGTCTTAGATTTTCTATATAAATAAAACGTATTATAACTTAGTTACTAGTGTGTAGAATATTTTTCTGAATCCCCAATTTTATGCATCTTAAGCTTTATCCCTGAATTCTTTACATTCGAAGTCTTTGATATTTAACTCGGCCATAATTATGTCACGCATAGTCGTTACGGACAATCGCTTCGGCTCATCAGTCCATTGATATTCTAAAAAATGCGCTCTACTGTTACATTGGAAACAGCAGAACATATAAGTTTTTAAATTTTCACCATGGAACGAACAGAATCATTGCTTGACCGATGAAAAAAAATCCGGAATCCCCATCTTTTTTGAGCTAAAAACTCTGTCAAATTCTAGATTAGATTAAAAAGTACAAAATAAAATACAAAACAGTTTTCACGACTGAGACCATTTTAATTTGATGGGAGATCAAGATAGTAGGGAGCTTGAAATCAAGAAATAAAAACACGCGAAATTCTTGAAATGAATTGCTCCATTTCTCCAAATATGTAAGTGCTTAATCATAAACGTTGAAAGCTTGTTTATCAAATGATTACATTCAGCTTCTTGGTATTCACTTCAGGTTTTCGAGAGAATACTATTAGCCATTAAGGTCCATAGACAGCATGCAAAAATTTCGCAAGCAACAACAAAACTTTAAATTAAAAAAAAATCCCACTATTTTTTTTTTAAAAGAAGATTTGTTATTCCGTATGGGTCTTTGAATGCAAAAATTTGTGCTGAAATCTTTTTTGAAAAGTCTTGAGAACAGAATCAATCACCTCCAAAATTCAGAAAAATTGCTGACAGTAAAATTTTTGTTATTTTAGAGAGGTAGATGAGCTAGCTACTGACTTGTTTTCGTACTCTGATCCACGTTTGTGGAAAATGTACCTAAATACGTGGTAAAAAATATCAAAATGTATCATATGCATGACATAGTTGATCGAAACAGATATATGGTAACCCTAGTTTTGTTAAAATATTCAATTGCACTTTTCAGAGTCGTTTTTTCTAAAATTGTGTGATAATCGACTAAAATATTAATATAATAGATCAATCAAAATCCAGTTTCTTATGGTAACTTCTGAAGTTAAGGGATTGAAGCCCCATTCAAGTGAAATGGATTAAAGGGGCAGAGGGAGTAGGGGCTGTACAATAAAAAACTCAGCGTTTGCTTTTAATTGGGATGACTGGAGTCTAAATAAATAAAACTTTTAAAATTTCAAACTTTACCTGGGTGCAGATATTGAATATCAACAGCTTTTTGAAAGACAGTCATGGCCCGATCGCGGCGAGTCTCGCATCATTCCGCCTGTTAAATGCACTGCGTAATTTAGTAATGCCTCGAGGCAATGGGTATATTGGGTAATACGAATTTTTTGTGTTTAAATAATAGCTTGGCATCTCTAGATAGATACATTGATGCTAAGGCAAAGTTTTGGCTAGACTAGTTGAGACAAAGTTTCCTAGGCTAACTAGCTCGCCATTATTGCCATCGCCACATTTCCACAAACAAAGGCTGAAGGAACGCAAGTTTACCTGCCATTGTTGTTGTTAGCGATCTCTGAGACAAGGGCGGAGCGTAAATGGCAACAGTTGCTAACATGAGCGTGTGCATCCGAGCCTTAAATGGTGACTTAATGGCCAAGGCATAATAGGTAAACAACCCTCAAATTAGACGCTATAGTACAACAATAACACTAAGCACATTCGAACTCACTCGCACCAACTGGGCTCAAGCCAGGGTCAGGGGTTGTTGTCAGAACTACCCCTAATAGGCATTCTGTAGCCAATATAAAGTAAAGAACGCATACCGCCTGCAATCAGTTCGACTCTGACAACGATCGCGTGAGGTTCAGATTCTCGTACAGATAATATTCACAAGTTTTTGCCAACTACATTCTACGAAAATGTCACGTTCTTTTCTTATGGACTCCTTACTAAGCGATGGGCCGCCACTAAAAAAGAAGGAAACATTGCGCACACCCACAACCAGTTCCAGCGCAGCTGCAGTAGCTGCCACAGCCGCCGCAGCTGCCATGTTACCCAATATACCAATGCTGCCATATCCAGCCAGCTATGTGGGCAGCTATCTCTTCTCATTGGGCATCCAACAACAACAGCAGCAGCAGCAATTGCAAATTCCACACGCGGCGCTCTACCATCCATACGCACAGCTGTTCGCTGCCAAGAGGAAGTCCAATAGCTTAGCCAATTTTGACAACTGTTACCCATCACCGCCGCTCTCGGCCAGCGCAACGGGCAATGGAACGCAGATGCCACTACCGCTGGTGCCGCCGGCTGCTTATAGTACAGCGCAGGGGCTACCGTTGCCGGAACCTGGCAGTTTTTGCACTTCACCTTCGGCTTCGTCGAGCAACTCTTTGGATTATACAAGCAATGACGAGCCGCATGCCAAGCGCTACAGGCACGAATCTTCCTGCTCGCCTGCCAGCTCACCCGTCAAATCCCAAGCAGAAGTAGCCACTAGAGACACTATTGGCATTGATATAACGCCACTTATCACTGATTACGCAGACTCGAGCAAGCGTATACGCACGGCGTTTACCAGCACTCAGCTACTCGAGCTGGAAAGAGAGTTCTCGCAGAATGCGTATCTGTCGCGCCTGCGCAGAATTGAGATTGCCAATCGCCTGCGTCTATCGGAGAAGCAAGTGAAGATTTGGTTCCAGAATCGCCGTGTCAAGCAAAAGAAAGGTGGCTCCGAGAGTCCTACGTTCAATTTATCTGCCAACTCCATCAGCCCCCTGCCATCTCCGCAGTGTGCCTGCAGGCCGGCAACGACGAACAGCAAATGTTGCGAGGTCAAAGTTGAATCCTAGAGATAATAATTTTTCCGAGAACATCTTGATGAAATTGTATAAAATGTATAGCAATTAGTTTTAATTTGTTGATCACTTAGTAAGCCAGAAAAACGAAATTGTGTTGAATAGTCTCAAATAAATACTAAATAATACTAAAATGAGTTATGCTTTATTATTTATAACAGTCCTGCTAAAGTAGGTCTTGCGTCTAAAGTTTCGTTTCGATCTATTATAATTTGTCTCTATGCGACAGTACAAAATTGTAATACCAGTTTCTAATATAAAGAAATATATTTTAGAAATTTTTCGTTAGTAGACCAACAGAGGCATAGTCATGACAAATTACTTTAAGGAGCTGAAAATCGAATGGGCAAAGCGTCCACCAAATCTAACACGTTGCACCCAGCTCTTGGATGGCGTCAAATTGGAGCTGGTACGCATGGGCTTAATAGATACCCAGCAGCCTTTACTGCCCAAGGCCCAACAGGAATTCATGATGTCGCGTGATATGCTGGAAATTGCAGTGGAGCATAGTATTACCGTGCAGGATTACGCAGCCTTTGAACGCTACATGGCTCAACTGAATATGTATTATTATGATTATGACAAGTATCTACAGCCTTCGGCTCAAATGTACAAGTTCGTGGGCTTGAATCTATTATATATGCTGGCCCTTAATCGAATTGCCGACTTTCATATAGAGCTTGAACGCTTGCCGTCGGATATGCTGATGCAGAACTCTTTTATAACGCCCATTTTGGCATTAGAGAATTACTACATGGAGGGGCGTTACAATAAGATACTCCAGGCCAGGAAATCTATGCCGTCTCAGATTTACGGAAATTTCATGAACTTGCTGGCAAATACGGCAAGAGAAGAGATAGCGTCATGCATTGAAAAATCTTATGAAAAAATTTCCCCAAAACAGGCAGCCACGCGTTTGGAGCTTAAGCTCGATGGATCTGAGATGAAGGCATTAGCAGCAAGGCGTAAATGGACATTGGATGCAGCTGGCAACTACAATTTTATCGAACTGCTTAGAAAGCCAACGGAGCTAGTCTCAGCTAAGGAAATTGCCGGGCAGACTTTGACCTATGCGCAAGAACTGGAAAAAATTGTCTAAATAATTTTAAACGTTAATAAACTAATGCATTTAATGCTTTCAGCCAGAAAATTTTACTTTTCCAACAAACCGGAAATTTGTCAGATTTAATTTTCACACATTTCAACGGATACAATTTTGGCATAAAATGTGCAAAAGTTGAGTTTCTCCATTAGCTAAGTCGACAGGCGTAACAAATGCCGCAGATACGTCAAGGATAATTGAAGCTGCTGAGGCTTTAAATGGCAATGCATTTGTTATAAGAAAACTATTTGTAGACTTAGGACTGTTATAGTTTTGCAATGACGATTGATACCCTATTCCTGTAAGGTTCTTAAGGTTAAGGGTATATTAAGTTTGTGCAAGCAGAGAATGTATGTAGCATACAAAAATATGAGATCTCGCAATGTTATCTAAAGTGTATCTAAAGAGGTCGGTATGGACGCTTAAGTCTATTAATAATAACCAATAGTTGTAGACGCATAATTCGTTTCTTCACTAAAATAGGTATCATAATAAAATTTGGCTTTGGGATGTTTCAAATGTAATTTTATATGGTATAAACTCTCGCAAACTTTTAAAACAAGCTCTGGAATGAGCCAGAATGATAGCTTAAGCATGAAACGTTTGATTCTCATTATTATAGTAAAATAGTAGGTAACGATGAACTACGAATCTCTGATCCAATATAACTGCCTCAATCAACAAAAAGAAAAAGAGTACTTGAGCACGTTGGAGTGAAAGATGATTTGGAAAAAATAAACGATAAATAAAACTGCAAAGGATAGAGATTGTTGGAGAAATATTGTTTAAAAGACAAAGATAAATTAAATAGTAGCGCCAAGGATGATATGATGATGATGTAGGGTATATATTATTTGTTTGTTGTGGTGGTACAGGGTATCTCAAAGTTGTTCGTGCCCGACTTTGACGTCGACCATTTTTAGAGCTCGGTTTGAGTACTCTTAAACATCACTTAAGACTTTGCGACTCTGTATAACTATTTTCTTATTTGTCTCCTAACAAAAATGAAATTGTGTGGTCCGATTCATCAACCGCAGGGCTGTTAGAAATCTGTCGATTCATGGCTGCAAGATATAATTAATCATGCCATGTATAAAGTAAAACATGTTAAGCATGGAATGTGACAACTTTGCTTTTCCCACGACACTTCAAATTAATGAACCAATTGAGCACGAAATCCCCAACAAAAGAGTAAAAATTGCAGAAATGATGATGCAAAATCAAATGATAAGGCTTTACCTGCCATCCAAGATGTTTATCGCTAGATTGCGAAATCTAACAGTTACAATAAATGCCGATACTACTTGTGCTCATAAGGCAGACTCCAGCTCCATTTGCTGTCAACCCAAAACGAATCAAGCGCAACAAACCAGCAAGCCGGGAATTTGACAAGCTGGCAAACTGGCAACTCTGAATGATCAGCAGGGACCAGTGAATCTGAAAACAATTGACAACGACTCCTCAATGAATAGACAGACACTCAAATGCTAAACTAAAGTTTATTGTAGACATCAGGCATGCCAAAAGGTATACCCTGATTCCAGGGGTGCGTTAATAAACGCAATTGCACCTACGCCCCTCTGTGCCGAGGAACAAACAGGGCAGTCAGCAAAATAGCCCAGTCGGCGGTTTTAGGCGGAATACTTCAGAAAGAATTGCGATTCTTTTAAGAAATTTGTTACAGGTAGTTTTGGAACATCGGTCGATCGTTATCTGTGACATGCACAAACATTGTTTGGTGACTCAAGTGTGCGCCCACTTGAGTTCAAGAGCTAGCTCTTAAGTTTCAAGTGCATCTGCAGGTAGGTGGTTATGTTCTTCTGGACATCTTTTACTATTTTGCAAGCGTAGACTTGTGTGTGGATGGGTGGGTGCCTGCTAGTCGTTATTAAGATTAGAAGTGTTGCTTTCTTGCATTTTGTCAGATAGTTATCGAATCTTAGAAAAAGCTGCAAAATTAAATTGAGATTAGTTTGGACAAAACTTTAGTGAACGACTCTGAAATACCCTAAAACATAGGAAAATCCGAACACGAGCTTCCGTTCCTAATATATTTTTAGATGGAGACATTCGACTTTCTTGTAACTCAGTAACTTTTTTTTGGATGCTCCGGGATTGTGATATTAGCTTTTCATCGATACATTTTTGAAAAATTTTTCTCTTTCCTGCTACATGTCTCTTTCACTGTTCCTTACTTACAGATAGCGGTCCACCGTCCTCATAAACTAGGCCTGCTGAGTTGTTCACGATACCCAAGTCACCCGCATCGAAAGTTTCTATTGAAAATCTTAAGAACAAAAGCACAAACACTTTATGAATGAATATAAACTCAAGTGCAGAACCTTTTTACTTTCAAGTGTTTTCGCCTATTCTATCTAGCTGGTGTATAAGTTAAGCATTTGGACTCAAGGTGTGACTCTATAGAGAGTCTTGCCCATCTTATGAATGAAAATCCATGGCCAGCAGTCAGTTTGAAATTTAATTTTCACTCTGTTGTCTGTTGAGTGCATACTCTGGGAAACTCCCGTGCCTTGTTAAAAGATCATTAGCTAGGGCGTTGCTGCAGTCAGCCTGCAATTCTGTAGAAAATTTGTGAAAAAGGCATTGTAGCAGTAACAGGTACTAGAGAGTCTTCGATTCAGGAACATCAGGTGTGCAGTTGGTTGACTGTCTAGACAGCTTGTCGCCAAGTATCTTGAAAAAGTAAACCAACCGCCTGGGGTGCAACGGTTGTGGTCTCAAGTGGTAAATTTGAATTTTTGGTATTTGAAAATTCTTTGGATTTTACTCGTGGGAATCATTTGCTGGATATTACGTTGTTTGCAATTTTTTTCGTCAAACAATTCCTTAATTGCTATAGAAGAGTAATTTGGATATATATGGTATCCATATGAATAGTAGACATGTTCGAGGGACATGGAGGTGTTTTGTATTATATTTTAAAGTTTTCGTCGATCCTAATCCTGACAGCCAAGTGGATTTTGTAGTGTGTGTTTGTAAAAATCTAAACTCTCCTAAGGGGGAAAACTTTATGATCGAATGTGATCTGCTCTGCCTTCTTTTCACTTACTCCGAAAGGCAATAGTTTTCAGATGAAGCAAGCTAAAAGCTATAAGAACACTGTACTATTCCATTTCGTTTAAAAACTCGTCAAAATTTCGTGAACCATGTCCACATGAAGGTTATTACTGAATATACAGCGTGTTTTTTTTTAGAGATTTACAACTTTGAGTTGGCGGCTACACTGCTTTATCTGATAAAGCCATTGCCATTAAAGAACTTATAGTTGCTTTTGTTGAGTTTGGTTTGACATTTCATTATGAATAGACTTGCAACGTTTGCAAATTGTTGAAATTGTTTAATAAAATAATGCTTACTTCATTTTTTAAAATTAAATAAATTTTTTCCATTGAAGCCCAGTTTTGGTTGAGTTGGTATGTAAATAAGCAGAATTGTCGCATTTGGGATAATCTACAAGCTTTTGTCAAAACACACGCCAGCCATGGCGGCCACATGGCCGATAACTCTAAAAAAAACACCTTTTATGTTTTTTTTTTAAATAGAATTCAGCTCATTTGCGAAATTCGCTTATGATTTTTAATAGTATTGAAATTGTTGACTTTGTTGGTTCAGATCAAAATTTATTTCAATTTTGAAAATAAAAAATAAATAAATATGGGGCTTAAAATTGGTTCAAAACCAACATGCCAACATGCTTTTTCTAAAAAAGTTCCTTCATTAAACTTTCGTTGAAGTAAAAGTTTAGCTTAAAGCTTTCTTAGCTTTTCGTTTTCTGCTATTTTTTTTTTAAGTTTTACCAAATATTAACATTCAAAAAACTTTAGAGGGATGCATGTTATTGAAGTATGGTCTCTCCATTTTCTGTTTGGCTGTGTCTGTTTAAATGAATCTTACCTTATAATGTACGTATTTACATAGAACAGCTTCGAAACAGAATTAAAAGCTTCATGATTTTTTAAGCCATTAACCTTTAGATACACCTTAATGAAGTCGCTAGAATGTTGTGCATAGAATTATATTAATGAAATAAAGTACTTATGTATGTTTCTCTCCGAAAGTAAGTAGTTGCTGTTGCCCTCTTTTGGATAGAAACCTTTATCTGACATAAACGCAAGGTTGGCACAATATTGTGATAACATTCCAAAATAGTCAGCGATGCAATAATTTCATAATCTGTTTCGCTTTATTTAAAATAAATTTAAGCGCTTCTCATCTAACTTAAGATTTCAACTGAAAACCATATAAAATTAAACAAGTTTTTAAAATACATTTAGTATGTTATATACAGGGTGCGCCATTTGAATGTGGTCGATGGAAATATTGAATAACTTTGACAGATTTCAACCGATTGACGTCGTCGAACACATTTTGGAAAGGTTATTGCATTACAATTTTAACAATTCACGCCCAAAGAACGCGCGGAAATAGTGACAATGTTCATTAAATGTAATCGTTCAGTTGTTGCAACACAGCGTGCGTATCGTCAAAAGTATCGCGGTCATTCTGCGCCTAAAAGTGACACTATTCGTCGCTTAGCTACAAATTTCGAGAATCACGGGTCTGTAGCGGACCGTCCACATTCAAATCAACCACGTCCTCGACGATCAAATGAAAATATTGAAGCTGTTCAACGGAGTGTTGCAGAGAATCCTTCTGTCTCGTACAGCCGCAGGTCTCAGCAACTAAACATCAGTGGAACTACTTTGAGGAGGATTCTGAAAGATGATCTGGATACGTTTCCATATAAAGTGCAGTTAACCCAAAGATTATTGGAAACAGACAATCCGCGACGCGTGGCTTATGCCAATAACGTTATTCGAGTGAGTGAATCGGAGCCCGATTTTTGGAAGCGAATTTTAATGACTGATGAGGCCAATTGCACGCTATCTGGCACTGTAAATAAACAAAACTGTCGCATTTGGGGGAAAGAAAATCCTCATACTATCCATCAAAATCCACTGCATGATCAGAAAGTGACTGTTTGGGCCGGTGTCTGCTCAAAAACCATCATCGGTCCGTTCTTCTTCAGAGTTGGGGAAACTGTCAATGGGGATCGGTATCGATGGATGTTGGCACACTCTGTTTTACCAGAAATGCGTGAAAAAGGTCTTAAAGGCTTTTGGTTTCAACAAGACGGCGCGACATGTCACACCGCTAAATCAACGTCCTTGCGTCAAAAGTTCCCAGGACGTGTGGTATCGAAAAGGGGGATATTGACTGGCCACCGAGATCGCCCGATTTAACGGCACCGGACTTTTTTTGTGGGGATTTTTAAAAAGCAAAGTGTATGCCAACAATCCGAAGACTTTAGACGAGCTTAAGGACAATATTCGAGCCGAAATCACTGCGATATCACCCAAGATGCTGGCAAATGTCATGGAAAATGCCAGAAAAAGAGCTGAATTTTGTATCCGCAATAAAGGAGGTCATTTGATTGACGTTGTTTTTGGCAACTGAATGGAAAAAAAGCTTCTAATTTTATAAAAATAAATAGTTTTTAAAAATCGATTGAGAATTGTTCAAGTTATTCAATATTTCCATCGACCACATTCAAATGGCGCACCCTGTAGTATGTTTTGTGAAGAATCAATCAATAAGTTATAATCGATAGTTGACTTCTTTTCCTACAACTTGTCTTGAAAATATGTTTTTCGATATCCAAACTACTAAAAAAAACTTTAACTGGTATCATGACTAAAAAAATGAACTGAATTTGACTACTTTTCATTTTTATACTTCATTGTAAATTTGACAAATCAACGCTAGTTCTTTTTTAAGTATTTAAAAATAATTCACCGACATAGCAACATTATTATTATAAACTGTCTCCTTTAATGTTTAAATGAATCCTTTAAAAAGTTAAGATAATGATAAGAGCAACATAAATTAAATACGAATACCAATACCCAATAGTCATTAATATTACCATAATTAGCGTTTATGGTTTTTTGCCATATATTGAATTAGAAGGCGACTGTAGCGACCCGATTCCAAAAAAAAAAATTTAATATAGATGCACTGAATGAGCTTTCATGGCATAGGAGGAGTATTTCGAGGTGGTAATGTGCGGAGTTTTATTTTGTGTTCAGCAAACAGCATATTAATGAGTTTTTAAGGGGTCAAATTGGGTTAGACGAGTTTACACAGGTTAAACAAATAAATGAATCAAAATGTAAGTAGGAAAAAATAAAAATAAAAGCCTTGTTTGCTGTTATATAAATATTAAATGAATATTAGGCACACAGACAACTTGAATATTTCCATTACTTGGCAAAATTTGCTTAAAAAATTACAGAACTCTTTAAAGGCAATCATTGTTAACAGGTGGGTCAATAAGTCTTTGGCCTAACTAAGAAAAACACAATTTTCTACAGAAATTCATATTTATTCATCAAAGTAGTTCCATTTGGCAGAGATACAAGCATTACACCGCTTCTCTAACTTTTCAATACCGGTGTTGTAGGCCGATGTCACGAGGCCTTCAAAATACGCTTCAGTTTCGGCGATCACCTCCTCATTAGAGCGAAATCTCTTGCCACAGACCATCTTTTTGAGCTGGGAGAAAAGGTGGTAATCGCTGGGAGCCAGATCTGGACTATACGGTGGGTGGGGAAGCAATTCGAAGCCCAATTCGTTGATTTTGTCCTCTCTGGGAAGTTTCCATTCGTTGTTGTTTTTCTTTTGGTTTGAGGAAACGTGGCACCCACTTTGAAAACAGCTTTATCATGCCCAAATGTTCGTGTATTATGGTGAAAATTGTACCTTTTGATAACTTTATGGCATCAGCTACCTTTTGCAACTTCACTTTGCTGTTGGAAAGTATCATTAACTCGACTTTTTGGACGTTTTCTGCCGTAACTGCCTCATTTGAACGAACAGAATAACACTTTTCAAGCCATTGGTGGGCTGTGACGGTATTTTTTCCCATCAAAAAACAATGATAAATCAACACACAAAATTGCTTTGAATCGCATGATTTTTGTAAACACAAAAGTAGCGTCACTTGAACGTCTATAGCTTGGGTAATTATAAACAGATTGACTTGAAATTTTGACAGGATGCATTTGAAAGATAATAGTATTTAAAAATCACAAGGATAATCAACTGGTGTCGCCATTTGTATGTCAGGCCAAAGACTTTTTGACCCACCTGTTATATGGGCCAATTGTATTTCAGTTTAACGCACATTTGGATACCACCGATTTGAAGAAAGTTAGTTTATTTTTATAAAAAATGCAAAAAATGTGTACTTGAAAAAATAAGCTCCGAGATTGTAAACTGCGACACCATTAATATTTTTTTTTTTTGACATTACTAATACTTTGAAACATAAGCACTGTTGGTGTGCCTTGGTAAATGACACTTAAAGAGATTTTGAAAAAAATTGCGCGCAGGCGACTTGGGGATACTCTGAACCACACTGCAATTAAATCGGATAAGTGCTTAAGGGCTCAACAAAAAAATGGACACGATATTTTTATAAACAAACAAAATTCAATCAGTTTTACAGCAAATGCGTTTTTTTTTTTCGATCGCTCCCATAGGGACTAAATCCAAACAAATTCTATAAATAAACACAACAACGAACCTTGCACCAAAAACGTTTTTTTGACGGATCCGATTTCGATCGAGTTTGGTACAGTAATGGGAAACTCTAAAAGACTTCCGAACGCCTTATATAATATTATAATATTTGCAAAAATATTTTAAATGCACAATGTTAGATCAACATTTTAACTTTTAAATTATTAACTTGATGTATTGGAAAGCAAATTTTTTTGCAATGTTGTTAAAAAAAACACGAAATTCTGACTTATATTATGTCTTAGCTTATTTGAACCAAAAACTTAAAAATACAAAAAAAAGTTTTTGTACGAAATTTTCTAATTTAGAGGTGACTTCATTAGTTAATTTGTCCCATTCTGTACTCAGGGCTAATTTAAGGTCGTTTTTAAACGAAATATTATGATTTCTAATATTCATTTCAAAATAGCTCAAAATTTAAATCACATATAGAGTCGGCGACTGGAAGCGTAGGGCCATTACGTTGGGTTTACTGATCATATCGCGGTATAACCTTGAATAATCCTTTACTCCAAGTTTATCCACATTTTGGAGAAAATAATTTTTTTTATTTATCAAGGGACATATTTTAATTTTAATTTTTTTATTTCAATCAGTTTTGGGATGATAGTGCAATCCCGTTGAAGCCAAATATTTTAAAATTCGACTCTTCTGCAAATATCAATGTCAATGTATTCCAAAAGGTTGCATCCTTATTTATTTATTTATAGTGAGCCCGTCAGACGTTGTCCTGCCCAAACTTTACTTTACTATACCATTAAAGTGAATAAACATTGTAAGTTCTCTAGTTAGCTTATCTGGAATAATATAAGATTTTTTAGATTAGTTTGCAGCTCGATTCAAACTTGCACCATTATTAGTCGAACGTCGCGCTTCACAGGTCTGTCTTAACCGAATTCTTTCACGTTCACTGCGATCTTCAAGATCCTGGGCAGTACGATTAGATTGATAATTAATATGATTCGTTGCATTTCTTCCAATTGAAATACATCATGACATGATCGATTAGGAGACCGCATACCAAATTGTCCTAATGCTTTAATGACCATCGCCAAGCATAGATCTTCAATATGAATTAAAGCTTCATTGTAAACTTCCGGCGTAAATTCCATCACTGGCTTACGTTTTGCTTGACGTACTCGAAACAAAATATCTTTTGATAAATAATCTTGATATTCTATCCACAATTCAGGTGGATTTGATGGAAAACATGTTGCCAAAATAATCGCAAATAGAACACGTATTTGATATGGATGAGCAGCAATAGCAGCATCCGCTAAAGTTTGATCCTAGTGCAAATAATTTTACGCCATTCACTGTTCTCAATGATTGAAATGATGTTGGACATCGAACATTGATAAACAACAATGTCAGTTTTTGTATATATGGCAATATAAACACAAATACCGATGTATCACAAAATGCGTATATCTCACAAACCAATACACACAAACATATCGAAAAAGGCTAAAAACTTCCCTATTGACAACCTGTAGCACACGCAAAAATCAGATTTGAAATTCATCGACGCGTTCATGAGAACCTTCGTAACACGTAAAGCATAAGTTTCCTTCATATACCTATATAGATTACACAGGTCAACATGGTTCAGTTGTTGAAAGCTAGAGTCATTTCCGAAGTAATTTGGTACGTAGAATCCGAATCCGGCATCAGAACTGACCCATCACGTCAGGATTTTGAGATATTTGAGGTTATGTACCCAAAAACGGCGTTTTTTCCTACTTTTGAGGTTATGTACAGGGCGTACCCAAAAAATAACATAACCTCAAATATCTCAAAATCCTGACGTGATGGAAAGTTCGACGCCGGATTCGGATTCTACGCACCAAATTAGCTTCGGAAATGACTCTTAGCTTTCCAACAACTAAACCATGTTGACCTGTGTTATCTCAAAGGCTTATTGCAGAATGCTAATGACGTCGAAGGGATATATCTCATAACTTCGAAAAGCCATAACTTTGCGAAAAAAATCGTAATTTATCTCTTGAACCCTTAAATTAAAGGGTAAGAGTTGTACTAAATGATGTAACTGGAGAGAAAGACCGCAAAAATTTTTGCGCCCTGTACATAACCTCAAAAGTAAGAAAAAACGCCGTTTTTTGGGTACATAACCTCAAATATCTCAAAATCCTGACGTGATGGGTCAGTTCTGACGCCGGATTCGGATTCTACGGACTAAATTACTTCGGAAATGACTCTTAGCTTTCCAACAACTCACATGACCCCTGTATTTGTAGACCTGTGTTATTATTAAAAATGTGTAATTTCTTATACACATTTCATGTTTTCACTTCAAGTAAGAAAAATGCAATGCATTTTTTTTTACCGATAGCGGAGCTGTTTTTTAATTTAAACATCTGCATAAGAATTTTTTTTTTAGTAACTCTCTCTTTTTATCTTGCATTTGTCTTATTTATTGCAGTCTCCTAAAGTTTAAAAAATGGGTTGGTTCGTTTAATCTGTGAGCCACTGTATATACATACAAGATATTTTTTATATCCAGAAGTTAGAGCTACAATCTGATTTTTTGAATATTTGAAGGAGACGTCGGAGATCCCTTAAATGTGGGCAGCAGTACGAATAAAATTGGTAAAGGCAAGTCCATTCAGCTGCGGATCTAGGATTTGGTCGTGAGTGGCTCTTCACTTTGAAGTGTATAAAGATCAGACCTCGCAAAAGAATTTCAATCAATTTTTCCAACTTTTGGGGTTGAAGGCACTAAAAACAACCCCGTGAATCCGACACTGTGTCCAGCCTTCTGTTGGTGAGTATGAACGCCTATATCTTGGGAATAATAAGAGCTAGGATATATGATTTTTATAACCTTACCCCCTAAAAATTTTCCTTTTTACCCGCATATAGCACCAGTAAAATTTAAAGACGATCCGAAAGTATTTGATGGACCCAAAAGTAGGTCATAAAAACATTTTTCATATGAAAATTAAAATGCGCAGAATCTTTTGAAACCAAACAGTGTGTATGTATTGGCTTGTGTGCCAGCTGTATTGTTGCTTGTATTATAATGAAATATAGTACTTTAAATATATTATTTCCATTGACAAAATTTGCATATTTGAACTCGCTTTCAGCTAAGGAGTGCAAATAGTATGACAGACATTTGGTAGAGTGCTTGGCATGTCTAAAAAACTTTCGAATGCCAAATTTTATTTCGATATCAAACAAAAATGACGTACGTAATGACGGGCACTGACGACTTTGCGATACCCTGTACCACTAGCTTGAAATAAAATTCGGTTCCTTCGTAAAAAACCAAAAATAAAAGAATTTTTAAGCAAAGATTTTTTTTTACCGATCGTTCCTATGGGAGCTATATGATATAGTCAACCAATTTCGATCAAATTTGAGGCAGTGCTTTAATACCTTAAAAAATATCTGAATGCCGAATTTAGTTCAAATATCTTAATGCTTAAGCCCTATAAAATACTTGCAAGTGTCAAGTTTAATTCCAATATTTTCACAAACAATCAAAACACAACAAATTTTGTTCAAAATTCGATTTTTTGTCAACTGATTTTGTTCAAATTTGGTACAATGCTTGAGTATTCTAAAAAACTTCTGAATACCAAATCAGGTTACGATATCTTTATTAAAAAATTAAATTTAGCGAATTTTGTATAAAAAAAGTTGTTTTGGCCCATGGGTCCTATGGGAGCTATATGATATTGCCAGCCGATTTGGATCAATTTTGGTACAGTACTTGGGAACTATAAAAAACTTTCGAATACAAAATTTGATACAATATCCTCATAAACAAACGAATTATTTGTCTATAACTTTTATTTTTTTTCGAGGTCGTCTGAAACACCTCTATGGGAGCTATATAATTTAACCCCAATATCAAAAAAATAAAAAAGTCTTGTCTTCTACGGAATAATATGGGATCTAATGTGAAAGTTCGGTTACTCTACCATCTCTGAGATCTAGGCGTTCAAATAGGCAGCCGGACGGACAGACGGACATGGGTATATCGAGTACTATAGTCACTCTGATCATATTTTAGGTAACTTTGAGGTGTCTCTGACGTCTCCTTCTATATGTTACATGCATTTTCGGCTTGCACAAACTTAATATACCCATTGTACCATACGGTATAGGGTTTAAAAAAAACAAACGGAGTAATCCATCTAAAACTTCTCTAATAGAAGGAAGGGATATCATATGTTTATGTTGTGTTTTCCAAAACCTAGGACTTCATATGAATAGTCGGATCAATTTGTCATAGATACATTATTGGCTGTCAAGTCTCTTGCTGTTTATTACACAGTCGGTAAAATAATGTTTGATGAATTGATGAACATCTCGGATGTTGACGAATGAATAGAATATTCAGATTAGCCTTCTTGCACAGCACATAGTGTATACTTAGCTTAACCAGCTTCTCAATACTTTTATTTCGTGTATATTCTGATATGCTTATTCTGGTGGCAGCTAACCGCTCAGATTTGCTAAAAACAAGGTCCTTATCCAATTCAATAAATTTCGTGCAATCACGCTTAATATCACACCCAAAAAGAGGTAAAGTTGTCCAACAACAACCGCAAGTCACGCAATGAAAGGGCTCCTAAACGGCGAACTTTAGACGCTCTAATAAGCTTAGACGGCAGGTATATTGGCCTTGCTTTATCTTGATTACCTCATTAAAATTAAGTTCATTAAGTTTTTCAGGAATTCCTTATGCACATACTATATAACGTATATGGCGAATGTGGCCATTTTCTTTCTTATGCCACTTCGTGAGTCCTTTTCACTGCTAGATCTTTTACTTTTACTTTTGTGGTAACTTTGCGGCATTGCGAATTTGCGTTTGATTAACACGTTTTTCACCTACCTGCATTTTCACCTACATTTTTAATTAACCCGCTAACAAGGACAAGAGTAATACAAACAAAGGCTCTGATGGCATCGACACAGCAGCTGAGTTGTCGCTTGTTTCTTGGGAAAACTTTTTCACTGCCGGCATTCAAACTCACTGAACTGTACCCACGCCAAAGGGGGGGGCTCACATTTAATTTTACACCAAAAGGCTACAACAAAATCAAATTAAGATAGTCTCTTCTACTGTTCGTCGTTCCCCTTACTTAATGAACTTGTTACATTTCGCATCACACGGACATTGACTTTGCCAACGACTTGTGCTCCCCAGGAGCAATATCTGCGGCGCCTAGTTTCTCATGGCGCCTGCTACAAATGAGTTCTGTCGCTTCATGCCGTTGGCGACAGCTGGCGCCTAGGCTGGCACTCAGTTTCCGTGTCAGCAGGGTTTTCTCCATGTTATTGGGGCCTGGCATGTGCCCAAGTTCATGTACTTATGATTATTCTGTTGTAGCATTGGGCATTTGGCGTATAGAGGACGCGTGCTTGAGAGGCTGACGTACGATCTTATTGTAGGCCGTCATTAACATAGGCTAAAAGTTCTTGATTCTTCATGGAATGGCTGTTGAATTGTTGGGGGGTGTTGCCAAATACGTGTGACAAAATATACTTAACAAATACGCTATAGATAAACATACGTCTCAGTGTGCGGCTGTAAGGAAAGTTTCACGTATAGGGTGGCCCATCTGTTGCTGTGTTTGTGAATTGCATTTTATTCATATCATTTTTAACAATCTTGGGCAAATGTATATACCAAATGCACTTTTGAAACTACTAATTTTCGATTACTTTTTTTTACAAAAACTCATCCAGTGACTCGTCAACACTGGCCCTAAATATATTTTTGCCATAAAGAACTACCATTTTCATTTACAACTAAAAATTTAGTATTTTTGAACTTGACATATGTGGAAGAGCATCTCTTTTGGACGGGTATGTTCCGAATTATGAGTCTTAAACAAACAAATTGAGATACAGATGGCCCACCCTATGTAAACACATAAATATATGTAAGTTGGATGTAATCAAGCTGAAATGTGAATGACCTAACGCATATTTAAGTAACAGGTAATTTGGTAAGCTGGAAAGCCAGACAAGCGGCCAATCTGTTATTGCAGACAAAAATCCAAATATTGTTCATATCTTACATATTTACAAGCGAGCGACTTGGGTGAATAAACTCTAGTTAAGCGCGCAAAATTTTCCAAGCTCGAGAGTTAAGTGAGAAGATTTAAGTAAACTGAAAACGAAACTTTAACAGCTTTCAGTGAATAACCTTATTATATCCATGAATGAGGATGAAGATGAACGTCATGCGCCCGAGTATTAAATACGTAGAGAGATAGCACAAATGTTGTTGTCAAAATTCAGACAAAAAAAAGTTTCCGACTGACATCCCAATAAGCACAATTCCCAAAATTAATTAATAGAACGCAGTTCACTGCCAAAAGAAGAAACGTTGAGAAAATAAATAAATGGATTGGGTTGCTCTGGACATTTGGTTCACTTAAATTTTAGGCTTGTTATTATTTATTATTTTTTTTTTTTGTCAATGCCAGACTTTATCTGGCCAACTTGTTGCTGAGACATCCATACACACAGAAATGAAACAAAAGGAAAATACCATCAGGAAGGCAATATGCAATAAGCAACAAGCTGTTGGAATTGAAGGCTTTGTTGCCGTAGGGGCACCATACAGACACTTATATATATATATATATGTACTTACCTCGATTTATATATATAATATAGAAATACTTTTGATACTCAATGCCAGGAATGCAAACAACGTCACTAATACTTGCGACAATTAAGGTCATTTTGAGAAATTTGAGTAGCTGTGATATCATTAAGGCAAAACGCCAAATAGTATGCTTTTCATTTCGCATAAAATCACTGGCCCCCCACAACAACAAAAGCTACATAAGCATATAAAAGTACATATGTACAATAAATATAAACGTATATGTAGAAGTGTACTTATACATACATATATACCCACCTTTCTGGATACACTTACTATACATTTGAGACGACTCTCTGGGCGCTTTCAAGGTGAAGTCACACGCACACACACACACACACACTCACACAAACAAAAAGCTCAATCCAACGCCTAGCTGAGCTTTTTCGAAATGTTCACACATACTGGTACACTCTAGAAATACGGAATAAGCATTGGTATGCGTGCCGAAGTTTTACTCCAGCGTGACGTCGCGTTCCCTCTTTGAGTTAGCTTCATATTTTAATAATAAAAAAATATTCCAAAATTATCTTCTCAATTCGACAAGTTCGTTTTATGTTACGAGAGCGCAACGCCCCATGATAAGAGCTCGGAAGTAAGCAACAGCTGTTTACTCCCGCTACAAGGCAACAAGTTGCGAAAAAGCTTTCGAAGTTTCACACACACACACAGACACACACACAACCATGAAATAATTTCAATGCCAACGAGCTTTTTCGGCTGATAGAGCAGGACACATTCGTATTCGGCATAGAATTCGTCGTATACTTCGCGCCAGTCATCGTTGTTATGTATTGTGTGTCGGCAAGGACACACAGGCTGGGCGAAGAGCACGGTTACGGGAACGGTAGAGGGAATCACAAATTTTGCAACTTGTTGTACGTAGCAGTGAACAGAGTCAACGATTTTGATGACAAGTCACCAAATCAGTTTTACGCGCACTGTTCCGAGGAGTAGAACGCTTCGATCCGTTGTCAAATGCCAATTCGTGATTGTACAATAAATCAAAACTCATATATATATATATACTATATATATATGTATAAAATAATAAGACATAAAGAAAAATTCGCAAAGTTCGGGTTTGGTGGTAAATTTAAAGTTATCTTTCAATAATTGTGAATAAATATTTTTTTTAATAACTTGGATATTAAGAGAAGAAAAGAGTCTGTGTTGAAACTGTTGCTGTGGCTCCTTGTCTACCTGGGTGTTGTAAACTTATCTTATACATATATGTATATGTATATTTACAGACTCATACACTCACACATGCACACAGATATTCGAATTTCTATACTTAGAGTTCGTTATTTATTATTTAGAAGTTGATTTTCCGTCTGCGAAAAAATATCATCTGCTCCGAGTGCGGCCATCCATTTAAACACGCAGTGTGTGCATGTGTATGTGTATGTACAATATGTATATGTATGCGTACTCTTAGCCATAAGACTAAGTGTTTTGGCCTGTTGCCCGTTGGGGAAATATGCAAGTGAGTTAAACGAAAACCCATAAGCTTTCCATTTAAAATAGATTGAGTGGCAAACGGATTTGTGATGGTGAAATTCTTGAAATATTAGAGAACTAAAATAAGAGAGTAGATTTGCTTATTTATTTTGTTTCAGTTAATATATGTGTATAAGCCACAAAGTAGCTAGTCCATATATACATAGTACAAATTGTGAATAAATTATAACATAAATAATGCAACTCAAATTGTATTGCATACATCTAGGCTGAGTGCTCGCAATTTCCAGCAAACAACAATTTTCTGTCTTCCGTCAAATTATTGTAGCTATTTCGTTTAAAGAAGCTACACATACATATAACCATTTCTACAGTTTCTGCGCATTAAAAATGCTATAAACAATCTTATTTTGAATTTAAGGAATTTCAATTAAATTCTTTTCTTATTCGTATACAACATTTTAGCATTATATCAACTTGAAATTCTTCAAAAATTCTTTTGCTTTAGCCTTTTTCCTTGCCTTTATTGGTTATTTTCTTTTCGCTCTCGTTTTCAATTTAACTTTTGTTTCATGACCAAATGGCCGCTTCTGTTTAGTTAGCCACGTTAGCACAGTCTATGGAACGACGCACTGGGAGCAAAGTGCAGTTCATATCCAATTAACATTTTTCCTGGCTGTACTAAAGGTGCGCTGGACACGTCAGTCGAAGCTCAGCAGAAGCATCAAAAAGCGAAATTAATATGATTATTTATAGATAGAACAATTCAGGCGAGTGCACAAATTTACGGTAGCTCGCTCCGCTGCTGCGACAAGGGATCTCCTTTTTTTTTGGCTTTTGATGTTTTATTATTATACAATAGCGTCACAAGTGTGTGTCCACTAAATGGGGAACGTTGTTCCGGGCAGCACACTCACAAACACAGTCTTTTGTTGTTTACGCCGAAGCTCCATCTATTGCTTTAAAAAAAAAAATAATACATCAGAATTGGTTGAACACAAAGAAAGAGCATGAAGAGTCACAATGCAATGGATATGCTGGATTTTGGAAAACAAGTTGGCTTCTGCTTGATTTCAGACAGCAAACAATTTGTCACAATTACGAACATACATCAAGATTACCAGCGATCCAGCGTAACGCTTACGCCCGCTTTTTATTGTCATTGGCGTGGGCCGCGTTGCATAGAAGCAACAGCTGCCGGCGCATAAATGGCGAGAGAAGCACCTAGATTGCACTCATAGGGGTTATTTTGTATGTATACCTACTTACATTTACTTATATATACTGTTTGGCAGCAAATAAATTACTTTATTTACTTATATGTACATGATGCGGAACCACTTCAATGTGGATTTTAAGGGAGAATAAAGAATATGCTTAAAGAGTATTTACCGGAGATCGCAAAGAAGAGCTATGGGTTTGAAAAAAATCATAGCAAAAAAAGTGCTTTGGCATCAGATTTTTAAAATTTTGACTTAAAATAAAAATTATGAAATATAATTTGTCTTCAAACGTCAATCATTGCCATACACGCATATGTTCAAAGGTATTCTTTAAGGTCTTCTGAAAAAACGCTATTGGAGCTATATAATGTAACCCCCATATCAAAGAAGTAAAATAAGCTTGTCTCCTATGAAATAAAAAGGGATCTAAAGTGAAAGTTTTGTTACTCTAGCTCTTACCATCTTTGAGATCTAGGCGTTCATACGGACTGACGGACATGGGTATATCGACGTCTCTAGTCACCCTTATTACACTTGAGGTAACTTCGAGGGGTCTCCGACGACTTCTTCCATACGTTACGTACATTTTCAGCTTGCATAAACCTAATATACCCTTTGTACCACACCATATAGTTTTGTTTATTAGAGTCACATAATATTCTAAAAAAAAAATTTTTCGGACTCTGGATCGTTAAAGTCGTATTATATGCTTATGCTGGTAAAGTCCTGCGCCTCTAAAAATAAAACGAATGAAACGACAGACATATGTTGGACCAATCTGAACGCGAGGCTCTTATACGCCTTCTTCTTCTGCCTGTTATATGCACAAATTTCCAAGTTGCCTAATTTTCAAACTCCAAACTCAATTAGTTGATATCCGTTTCACAGTTTCCGGTTTTAAGTACGGTTTGAATTCGTGAATTAAACACGCCTCAGCTGCTTGTGAAGGACCCATCCATTGCAGTTAATTAATAGTTCCATAATTGCATACACCCTCACACACCCCAAAACACACACGTACAATATCAAAACCAAATAAACCCACGCGCAAGTGGAACCTGCTCTGAGCCCGGGCTTGGCGGTAACGAGTTGCATGTGCACTCTGGGGAGGGTCTTCGATATCGGGCACGCGGGCTGGCTGCGTTTAATGCAATTGTGGATGTCGATGAAACATGCAAATGCAATTAAGATGAATGGTGATTGCAGCATGATATTCGACAAATCCTCGTCGTTTGTGGCTTAATTCAGTTCATATCTTGAAATTCAAAATGCAAATAGCAAATTTGTTGCGATTTGTAAAGTGGCAAGCAAAATCTTTTTTTTTATCTAAATGTATTTCATCCTCTTCAAAGTAATCCACTTTCGCTGCAATATACCAACGAATTTTGCAGTTATCATAGCACTTGGCAAAGTTTTTCTACGGAACGATATTTTGGCGTCAAATTGCGACTAACCGCTCCTACCAAGTTATAAAAATAAAACAATTATCGATTGGAAAATCCATGGGAACTAATGTTTTCACCTTTCAATTTGATCGCAGTGGTATACCTATATATTCTTAAAATTTTTTAAGCTGAAACTAAAATCTTGTGCGTAAGTCTGTTTCTCTAAGTATTTCAAATAGTGAAGCCTTGGCTTGCACCACAAGACAATTCATTATTTTTATCGCATGTAGAAAGTTTTTAATTAATAACTTAATTTGAATTTAAATTAATGTAGTTAAAAGTTATCAAAAGAAAAAGGACACAAAAAGACTGCAACAAGGACAAAACAGACCCTTAAACTTCAAATAAAAGACATAGACACCAATTCGGTATTCATTTGTTTTTCATTTTTTGGTTTCATGTGAAATATAATCGGAATTTCCATCAAGTATGCATACATGTGTCTTCTTCGTTGCCACAAAGCAGCGCTCCCATTTCAGGTTATTGCTTTTCCCTACCTTCTAGAAACCTCCAACCATCTTACTACATTCAGTCAGTCAGCAGTCACCAGTCGCCTGGTGAATCACACAAATATTTCAATACATATTCGCACGTAATTTGCTGAAAATTTGCCTTTGCCTCTTCCGTCTCTAACCCAAATCACGTCAATCCAGACCAAGTGGAGCCAAGCCCGGGCTTGGAATCAGCACCTACATAATCAATTGGAATATTTTATGGCCTGTTGGGCGTGGAGAAGAGCGGTAAGATGAAAGCTAAAGGATGCGACGCTGTCAGGCTACCAGTCTGACAATTTAACGACAATTCCGACTAATATGCTGTTATGTGAACTAACTCATAAGGACAAACAAACGAAAACAAATAGATACCAAAGAATTCCACGTACAGCTCTTATTTTCTTGACTTAGAGGTTTAAAAAATTGTGTTTATTTTGAAAGCTTACATTTAGATTGGGTAATTATTTTTTATAAGGACTAGAAACTGAATTTTGCCTCAAAGGCCGATGTGGAAGAGTTCGCAATATCCTGGTGCAGCTTGATTTATTTTTGTGCGTCTGAATATTGGCATTGATCGTTGTTCTATTCATGTAAATATTTACTACATATGGAAAACATATACAATTACTTAAAAACTAGAAATACAACGGATTTTGTCGTTCAGGGTATCCCAAAGTCGTTCGCGCCCCAATTAAACGTACGCCATCTTTTTCAAATTAAATTCTACGTAAGAGCAGCAGAATTATCCTACCTTGTTAATAATACTCTGAATCTAAATCGAAGATGTATAGCTTGATTAAAACAAAGTTTAATAATTTTTCTCCTGTTGGTAGAATTGACTTTAAAGAAAAAAAATACTTACATATATACTCATACATATAATAATACATATAAACATGCGACACACCTACAAAACGAGCCATAAACTTTTGGGATGTTTTTGCTCAAAGTCAAATATGCTTATGGGCTCCCTTGGCAGAAGTCTTAATCAATTGCTTTGCAGACAGGCCCGGGTGAGCCTGGCAAGCTTTGGGAAACTTTAAATGAAATTGCCAAGAAATTTAAATTAAGTCAACTAAATTCATTTGGCTTGCACTTGGTGTGGGCTTAAGTGGAAATGTGCGAGCTGTGTTTCTCCTATGCAATCTCTCATTGACGTCATCAGTGAGCACAATGCCAGAGTTGGCCGTGCTATTGTTTGGCTTTAAACCCGAACGTCAAGTACGAGTAGCTCCCGAGTTCTACCCAGTAGTTGCCCTAGGCCTTAACTACAATAAGTCTTTATATTTTTATTTTAGCTCTGCGCAGTCTAAACAAGTTAAAAACTAACAAAAATCAAATCTATTAGTGCGGATCTCTTTAATTGTAACAAGATTTGCAATACAAGACCATGTGAGCATGATGCGTGTGTGCTTCTCTAAAAGGATATCAAATCGGATCATGTCAAAACATCAGTGTAAAATTGTAAATAGCCCCATTCCTTTTATTTGCAAAGGGTTAAATAGCAAAATTGTGGACATTGTCGGCATGTAAAAGATTGGCCTTTGATCCATGGCAGTTGGCATTACCTATGGAATTTTCGCACAACTATTGGCAAAACATTTGCCTTGTATCTTGATGGTGAATTATTTTCTTTCTTTGTTTGCTTAAAAAAATTTTGCGTTGGGTACTGTACTACTAATTTGTTTAATTGCAAACCGCAGGAAGCTGGTGCCAATCTTTTTTATTCCGTTCTATACAAGGAATACTGTAAGTTGCCTCTGACTAGATGCAGACAACTCGCGCTGCACCATTTGCCGTAAACAGAAACTTGGACTAAACAAAAAATATCATTAGACAGACATTCCGGCAAACCCTTTGTCAGTTTGTTATATTCTCTGAACATGTAAGGTTAAATGTGTGTGGCCCCAGAGGCTATTTACCAAATGGAAATGGAATTCGTACTTAGGAATGGTACCACAATGGAAAGCTATTTCTGCTGTTGCTGTTGGTGCTGCAATTCCGCACAATTCCCATTGTATTGGTGATTAATTTTTTGCCTCTGGGTGGTTGCAACCAGATCTGGCTGGCAAAGGGACCCAGCCAAAGCAGCCGCACAACAGAGCTGAAATGCTTTGTAAACAAGTTGACAGGCATCGGGAAAGCGCTTTACTGACATTTGATGAGCGGATTATCAATGATGCGGATGCGAGTGCCGATGCCGCTCCTAGAACCTACCCAATGCCCAACAAGTGGTGTCTTGGTTCTCCACACACCACACAATACTTGTGCGCTATTGCGCAATATATATGGGAATGTCTATAGCATTTATTTTTCTTCACAGCACTTGTTTTGGTTCCTTTATATTTTTAAAGTGATTATCTCTATTTATTTTTTAATCTTATATTCACTTATTTAGTTCATATGGCGTTGTATACCATATATGTATGACGGATTTAAAAGGAACCACAAGTCTGGTCTGTTACATTGATAAGGTGACAACCCTACTCTACTCAACTTCATTAGAACATAAGTCAGTCTAGGGGATTATTAGAATAATAATCCTAGACACAGTTCACTTGTAATAAATCTTAATTTCTGTAGAAATGTAGTAATTAGCAGATCATAAGTTTCTTATAGAGATACCCATAATCTTCCTTTATAGGAAAATTTCGCAAACACCATTAAATTCACCGGGTTGAAAGATCGAATGAAAACTTTAAAAGTGTTACCAAAATTGTATGCATTTTAGACACCACTCCCCACTACAACACTGTCTTTTTTTGTAACCTTATCCATGAATGAGTCTGTTCAACACTTTTTCGCGAAAATGCCGTGCTGGGTCACTTGTAGAAGTTAACATATTGTAGACGAATTTGTAGAGAGCTTTAAGCTTTTTAAACGATTTTTACCACCATGAATATCTTGAGACTCTATTTAAATATTCTAGGTTTATTTTAAAATCAGTCATATAATCTAAAAAACATATATTGTATGTTTTAAGTTATTAGCGATCTTTCAAAGAAATTATACTTTTTGGTCACTATTATTTTAGTGTCTACTAGGGCGATCAATGAAGATGACATTTATATAAAAAGAAAACGATTTAAAACAAAATATTTTTCGAATCAAAAACTCATATTCGTGTGCGAGATATTTCAATATGAAATTACCAAAGGGATGCAATTTTTAAGGAATTTCTTCGACTAAGCTAAAGTAAATATATGTACACATACAAATACATATGTATAAAGTGTAGTATTATTTAATCCTTAAAGTTTATGTGATTTCCTCAGAGGTTTTTATTGATATGTTCCAAGGCACTGTATTATTGCACAAAGTTGCAGTTCGTAAATGTAAAATGTGAAAACTTGACTGGACTGAACTGAGCTTTCAACGGAAATGGTCATAAATAAGCTTTAAAATGGCACAACGACGCCACTACCATGTCTGACTTTTATGGCCGAAAAGCATTTCCCATCAAATGCACACAGGAATTCTTTGACTACACAATTACAAACTGCCAAAGAATATAGAACTAGTTCTATACTACTAATAGACATATGTATGTATTATATATATTTACGCTATGTACATACACCCAGTACATAGAACAAATCGTAAAACCATATAAACAAAATTATATAAATGAAAATAAACAAAAATAAATAAAAAGCTATTGAGGACGTTGTTCTTATCCGTATACGTTCTGACCATCCAACCAACCACCAGTCCGACAAACCAGACATCTAGTACACCACGAGGGTTGTTTTATGCATTTTCGTCCTTACAGTGAAAGATTACGAAGTGTTATCCAATAAAACTAATACACTTTTGCATACGCTTAAACTTCACTCAGAAGTGGGTCGTTCTTAAACTCTCATCAAAAACGGTGGTCTCGAAATTTATTCATAATAATCTTATATTACAAATAGTTCTTTTTATTATTTAGCATTGACAGCCCTAAGCTGTGTCAAAAGAATATTTACTCCATGACGAGTTTTTCTAAATAAAACGAAAGATTTCAAGCACCCATTTTCTTGCTGCAATCTTCAATTTTTGATTATTATTTCAGTACCTACGCTTTAAGTTGTGGGCCAAAGCCTCCTTCACGATGTTCCTCCATTCTTCTCTATTGACGGCCTTTTCCTTGTCAATAATAATATGTTTGCTAAAGCAAAACCAGTTAGGTCCTGTAATGAGTATTTTCTCGCTACTCGAGTCGAAGCCTTCCTTGCTAATCTTGACATTGAAGCCTCAATAGCTACAACTATATCATATGTTGCTATGTGGATACACTCGTTGGCGAAATTTTCTGTAGAATTGCCCTTTTAATCGCCGTCACTGATATAATAACCTTTTTTCGAAATCTGCTTCTACAAGAGCTATTTTTGATAAATGGCAAAATAAAATGGTAATTTAAATCCATCCAGAAATCGACAGCGTATAATCCTAGCCTTTAACTGGATGCATCTACAGGAAATAGTTTATGATATCGATTGAAAAACGGGTTCTTATAAGTGAAGAATGTATTATCAAATAAGACCTATTCAGGCTTAGAATAGCCAGGACCAGAAACATAAACGACAAGTCTCGTATTATAGAACTTGGCAAATTTAAGTAAATTGAAACTTCCGGAAATGCGGCTAAGTCTTCTTTTTCTTAAAATTCTCTGCTCTCTGCTTGTGAATAGCTATGAACTAGAATGTGTGTGTGCTTCTGTGTGTGTGTAAGTATATAATGGGTGCTGTTTTACATTTTAATTTCCGGTTACGGTCAGACAACTACCGTCTGGTAACTGGCAAATGCCACGCACAGATTTACGGCTTTGGTTTTTGTTTGTTCCAAAAAATGAGTTCTACTGGTTATTGTTATGCCGCAATTATTTAAATGAGGTTACGAGGACTCTCAGTCTCTTGGGCGCAAATGTGTGTGCTCCTGTACATATTTATGTTTTGCGCTACTCATCTCCGGATCAGCAGTTTTCATATTTTAATGCCGAAGGTTAAGCTCTCTGTTGTTTCTTATTGTTTGTTGTTTTTATCCCATTGCTGACTTCTTTTAGTTGTTAATTGTTTTGGCTTGAATGCTGAGCTGGCTTTCCTCGATTGCCTTAAAACGGATAAGTCTAATGGAAGAAATTAGAAAGGACGTTTGATAATAAAAAGTATGACTAATCATTTTTGTGATACTTACTGATGGCATTAAAAATATTTAACATTACACAAACAGTCTTGGCTCAAGCTTAAGGTGCAATAGAAGGACCAATACAATTTTTCCCCCGGGCCCGGATTTTATCCCTAACGCAGCCGTATTCAGGGACTCGTTATCAACTGTACAATTTGCAGTAGTCCGTAAAGTATTAAGAAGACTCGGACGCTTACAGACACATCTCTTATCACGAGTATTCCCCACACATGCCGTATTTTTACAATAGTCTTTCCTTTTTGTTACCATCGAGTTAAGTTACTTTTTGTCGTACAAACGGCTGACAACCAAATTGTGCGATGTTCCAACCTTTAAATCGCAACGATCCCCTAGCAAATTATACAACTTCTTTCCGCAACATTTCTATTTGTACGGATGTAGAATTTGATCTTGGTGGTTTCTTGACTTCTTCGTTCTTGATCCGAAAACCCCTTGTGAAACCGTCACTGGTTTCAACCAATATTTATGGATGTAAGATACGTAAACGTAAAGACCACATCCCGAGTAAGGCCAGTCCCTATAGCAACACAGAGGCAGTAGATTATATATAAGATAACAATTTAAAGATGTAGTTATTTTTGACAGATTCTCCTGTTTATACGGTATACCTTCGTATAAGTCTTCTTAAAGATTTTCAAAATTTGTTTTCGATGTACATTGATTCCTTGGTTACACAACCGTTTTTAATTTTAGTTCTTGGTTTGGTTGTTAAACAATCATAATTGGGAACTTACCCGTCGAAAATGTATTTTCTTCAGAGATACTCCATACCTGTCTTGTAATACATAATACAGGAGTATTATGAAAATGGTCGTTGTGTTAAACTACGTCCTTTGTTGACGAGTCGCTGGGAACATCGAAGCGCCATCGTTCGGAACACCTTGACCACTTTGGGCGGAGTTTTATATGCAAATTTGCATATATTTAAATTATGCAGCATTATTAGAGTCGCTTATTCGTTCAATGAATGGGAGAAGAGCCGTACAAGAAAAGTTATCGAAAATTACGATGTTCGCTGTAGAGCCGGCCGCGCTAGCCATTTGGGGTATATTATTTTGAATATAGTTTTTTTTATTTATTTTAAAAAGTGAAGAATCAGTACAACAATTTTGTACCATAACAGCATATGGAGGGTAAATAAAAAAAACAGCCAAGCCCCATAACGCCTTATGAGGATTTTAATTGAAAGTGGTCTTACTGACCCAACGTGTTAGTTAAGCCGTCTTATAGGGCGGGCAGGGAGTAGTCCTTTGCAATCTGTCGCTGTATCTACTAGTTTGCCTACCAATCTGCTCTTCAACTGTATGCAGGTTGAGGTCTCTTTGGAGTGTGGAACCGCATACATAACAGAGACAGTTGGTAATTTGTTGTAATACTCGATTCTGCAATACCTGTATGCGTTTATAGTTCGATTTGGCAGCAATACCCCAAATCTGCACTCCATAAAGCCATATCGGAAGAATACAGTGCATATAAACAGATCTTTTACATCTCAGCGGCAAGGTGCTCCTCTTATTGTAGAGGCACCGCAGTTGTACCAATCTGTGACGACATCTTTTAACCGTCACTTTGAGGTGTGGCCCAAAAGTAAGGCGCTTGTCCAAAGTAATGCCGAGGTATTTAGCTTGTGACGGTTTGAGTATATTAGTTTTAAACTTGCATTTGCCATATTTTTTACATTTGCCCAGTTCGTAAATATTTGATATTCGAATTACTACCGGACTTTTTATCATTATTAATCGTTTCTTAAAAATACTTTGGATGATACTTTCATAATAATGTAAAACTGTATTATATTAAAGCACAGATTACGTCTTTAGCTTTATTTGTGGTCTTATTGTGGGTTGTTTCGTGGAATTTTAACCTGAAAAAGTAAACAATACAATCATTTTTTTTTCGTTGCATGACCGCTTTTCAAAAGCTTTGAAGTGGGTTGGTTACACACGCACGCGACCACATGGACCACATTACTCGGCTTTTAGCCATTGTGTCGAGTGCTCCTAGTTTGCCTAAATACCGACGCGTCGGTGGCCACCCATTTTAAGAAATTATTTTACAAAATGTAACAAGAGCAACTACTGTACTAATAGGATTACAATTTACGCACGGAACGAGTATGCGGTTGAATGCGGTTGTCCTGTGCAAGTGACAGCACATGAGCAGAGCAGGCGAGGCCAGGAGTGTACACTGAGAACAATAGATGCTAAACATTTAAAGTTGACATTTCCATGTTCACATGCCTTTGTGTCTGTCTACTTCATTGTGGGGCATTATGCAAACGTAGGCACATAAGTCAGATGTAGGACTTAGATGAGGCTACTGATACTTTTGAAGTCACATGCCAGGAGCAAGTTAAGAATAATTTGTATATTTCGACTTTGCAAGTAACAAAGCAAAAATGGGATTTATAGTTTTGAGCACAACTCTCCGAGCTCCCTTATCACTGCTTATTTTTTTTTGTCCCGACAGGTAAAGTTCTTATCAATGTCTGCGAATTATAAAATGTTATTCTAATGGGATGCTTAAAGGTTTCACCATCACATCAGAACTTACGTTTGACGCAACCTGCAAAGAAATGACAATCATTGAGCTTCTGCAGATTGCTCTCACTAGAATCGCTTTGGTCCATTTTCCTTCCACCTTTTGCGGGTACCTGGCTATTAATGCTACTCCGACAGTTTAAAGAAATGCGAGTCAAAGCACCCGAAGAAAGACAGCGACGTAGAGCTGTTAACAACATATTCAATGAAGCCAAAACAAAATTAATAAATGGAAGATAACTGACCGAAAAGTATGATTAAACTAAAAATATTTGTTGCATAAAATATAAATTCCAGAGCCTACTCAGAATGTTGGAAAGGGCAGTACTTGTACTTAGGCATTTAAAGTTTTATTTCCGTTGGGCTATACCTATATGCTTAAACCATTCCAATTGATCGGTGACTTAGGTATAAATATATTACATACCGACAAGTAGATTAGAAGACAGAAAGACGGATATCGATTTCTCTAGTCGCCCTGTCATACTATAGGTATCTTTGGGATCCGTCGACGTCTCCTTCTGAATATTACATCAATATATGGTGCACAAGTCAAGGTATAAAAATATGCTGTATACAGTACCCTGCAAAAGTTTGGGGTCAGTTGAAAAATTTCATGTTTTTTGTATTTGTCGCCTTATTTGGCGGTCTTGGATCGTTTTATTTTAAATGATACATTGAAAAAACATTATATATAAATGAACTACAAATAATATTCGCCAAAAATTGCGATTTTTCTTCAAAAAAAGAAGAAGAATGAAAAACATCAAATCAGGTGGTTTTCATCAATATGGTTTCCTTTAGATTTGATAATGGCTGCACAGACTCTCAGCATTCGTTCGACTAATTTTTGAAGCGTTTGAAATTGAATTTGTTCCCAAGCCCTCTTCAGACACTCCCACAGGTGATTCGCGCTAGTTGGACGTAGTTTTCGCACCTCTCTATCCAGTTCATCCCACAACAGCTCAATGGGATTCGCGTCCGGCGACTGGGGTGGCCATTCCATGATTTTGAGTGCCCCAGCTGTTTCTTTGGATTTTAAGGCGAATATTATTTGTAGTTCATTTATATATAATGTTTTTTCAATGTATCATTTAAAATAAAACGATCCAAGACCGACAAATAAGGCGACAAATACAAAAAACATGAAATTTTTCAACTGACCCCAAACTTTTGCAGGGTACTGTATATGTATAAAGACTCAAAAATCAGTTTAAAAAACAAGCTTAGAAAACTTTTAATAATTACAATTCTGTTTCATTGTAACTACACGTGTCTTGACCGTAATTGGCAATATATAAACAAATATTCCAACAACCCCAATATATGTACATATGTATGTATGAATGTATGTACATACATATACATACATATTTTATAGTTTCATATGACATGGCCTAAGCTTGAAGTGCCAACCATGAAAATCCCATTTATCAATGCTTAACAAATTAACAAAGTGGAAAATTTCAATTTGATTTAATGTTAGCGACGACTGCCCAACCCAACATAGAGATCGAGAATGTGCGGTCTAGTACCTCTAGGGGTTGATAAGGATAATGCCAACAGCTATTAAAACTCCTTTTGTATGCAATTTTGTGACAACCAAAAAAAGTGTAAGGGGGTGTGGCACTGTGTCGTTATGAAACTATTCTCAATTTTGGGTGATTTTTGCGCAATTTGTTGGGATTTTGAAATGTTTTTGTTTTGGAATCATCGCATATGCTATGCCAACCATGCATTTTATGTACTCGTATGTGGAAAATATGGGCTTGGCTGTTGTCCCTTTTATTGCACATTTAGGTGTCAATTAGGAATGGTGTCGGTGAAAGGAAAAATTATAGAGCGTGCGGTTCGTTGCATTTTCATATGGAGAGAAATTATAGGTGTTGATATGAAAAGCTTAAGGCATCCCTTTTCATAGGTGTGGAATATCGAAAGGCCTTGTTAGATGTTGTTTTGTTATCAGTTGTAATTGTCGTTCCTTCGTTTCAACGTAATCCAGCCAGCACCGACGGTGACCAACCTAAGGAAGAAATTATCCGTGTTAATTCACCCTAAGATAAGTCCATTACTTTTAAAAACTAGCACCTTACTGTTAATCTAGCATCTAGCATCATAATTAGAATAAAAAAACAATTATAAGAATCAGATGTCTTTGAAATTCGAAATATTCTGAAAGTAAATATGTCAACTTGCTCCGTCTGGATCATCTCTTGATAGTTGCATAACATTATGTATTCACAGGGATAGTCTTCCACCTACGATCCATTTTGAGTCTTTAATCGTATTGCTTTTTATACTATAGTTGCCAAAGGCATCTCATTAAATGATGACCAAAAGTAATTTAAAAGATGGCGTATGTTAAAGTCGTTCGCGGACGTCTAAGAGAAACCCCATACAACCCCCATTGCAATTCATTCCGATATATTGCTGGAGAACTCCAAAATTTGGTTACGATATTTTCATAAACAAATAAAACACTGTCGGATCGTTGGAATTACTACAACTTTTTTTCGAGTGTGCTACAAGTTCCAGCCACACAACTGTCAATCAAATGTTACTTAGTAGGTGCTACCTACTAAGTTCCATGAAAGTTGCAGCAAAATGTCAAAGGATCATTAACATTTGCGTAGCCATCACATAAGAGCTGCAGAAATTTTATTATCCAGAACTAATTAAGGGGTGGTCTTTGAATTCACTTCAATCTCACCCTCTCCGTCTGCCTCTCTCACTGCAATATGCTCTTTTCCCTCTCGTTTTTTTTCTTTTTGTTTCTTGTTGTTGTTGGCATGTTTTGCTGCATTTCGCAACACTTACTTTAATTCATTAAATTTATTTAATACTTGAAAAATAAGTTTCTTGTTTACATTGTCATTGAACTATCAGTTTCCCCCTCTTTTTCGTTCTTTCACTGTCAATCTAACCATACTGCCTCTACCCCTAAGGGAGCAGCTCTTACCCACTTTAGCTGATGTGGCCTCGGAATGGGTGTGACTGCAAATAAAATTTAGATTTTAATTTGGCTTTAGACACGGTGCGTAACGAGTCTTATAATGCCCTGAATCAAAATCAAATGCTTGTAAATGAATTAAATACAAATGACTCACCTGGGAATTGTAGAGACTCCGTCGCCATATTTGTAGTTTTTTTCGGCTACTAAAGCCGAATCATATAAAAAGGGAAGAAACTGCAATATATTCATTGAGCTTAACAAAGGATTGTTCTTATATAGTGTAACTATAGACTCCCTACATAGGACACGGAGGCAGGTTATTGGTCCGTCATACCGCTTTTATCATATGCACACATCCTCTAAACCGTTTTGGGACTCAAACGCATACAGTACAGTGCTGCACATTTCTAGAAATATTCTAAAGCCTTCAAATTATAAACAATCCCAACCAAATGTCAACATGAATGTTATGTAAAATATTTAAAGAGAAAATCCTTAAGATACATAGAGTAAGTAAACTTAGTGTCAGGCGGAGACTCCGGAGAACAAGAATGACTGAAGAAGTCTTTTGACTTGTCATTTCAAGTCAAGCTTTCGGATAAGATCAGAGTTGTGTCTATTATAATGCTTCAAAAGAAAACCAAAAGATTTATTTATGCAGATATCGACACCAAATTGGACTATCATATAGCACATATCATAGGCCCGATCGATCAAAAAAATGTTTTTCATTTGCGTATTAGAAGATGTTGTAATCACACACAGTTGGTATTTTCGTAGCTGAGACCATAAAAATTTCTAATATGACCACAAAAAAAAAATTATCCCTAGATCCCTTTTTTTTACTATTTTTATATATTATATTTTTATATGTAAGAAGAGCAACCAGAAACAAATACTATAAAGCGTTTAAGGTAAACCCCATCGGTGCGGTAGGTTGTGGGGAAGATTGGCGAGCGACTCACCCATTTTTGGTATAACAAAATATTAAAAAATATTTTAATATGTCAAACCAAAGAACCCGGAAAAGCATCATTGCATTATTTTTTTCAAACCAAAAGTTTTAGGAGTTGTTGCAATGGTCCCTTAAAAGATACTTACCCTATTTACAAATAAAAACGTAGAGCTAGAATTTTATGTCTGTTAACTGCGCCACAAGCAGGCAAACTACGAGTATCTAACTAAAAGTTCCTGTTCTTAGTGGGCACATGACAATAAGTGCATTACTCAAATGAAGTCTGCATGGCTATGAGTGATTACCTTGTTGTGATTACCAACCCACTCGCCTTGTCCAGGGATCCCAAAAGGTATACTAAAACCGCAGCAATGTGCGTGCGTTTGTAGTCATGGACAACGAGCGGTGAACCTAGTATGTCTATAATTAATACCATTTCTGGCAGTAAAATTCCACCGCAAGGGTCCTTAGCTACATCATTGGCCTGACACTCCGAAACTTTTGCACTGAGTGTGTGGTTGACTGTGCGTGTGTTTGTGTGTTTGCACTTTGGCGTGTGAGTTTAAGCGGATTAGCAAATGGACGGTGCTACGCTCATGGTGAGGCTACCGCACGAATGTATCTATAGGTCTGCAGTATAGCAACAATACAGTAACGTTGATTACAGTAAAAAGACTACACTGTAAAAAATATGGGATGCAGGTATAGAAACAAACAAATCGAGGATACTATAACTTATTTGCTAGATTGTTTTGAAAAGTTACAGCAACTTTTTCAACAGTGTTGGTAGTAGCATAATTAAAAAATAAACAGTCAATAAAAAATCCAAGACTTACTAAATTGTGCAACGAACGACTTCCTAATAAATATGAGTGGTCTCGGCCCGGCGGCCTGTTGGCTAGCTCACAAACGTATTGAGTCTTGGTCCCGCATGGCCAAGGAGCGAGTCGGTGCAGTGCGTCGCGTTACTCTCGATCGCAACTCGACCGATGATAATAATCCAATCGGTAGCGGTAGCGGCAGTGGCAGTGGGAGTGGGAGTCTGTGTGGCACCGCAGCTACACATATCCCAGCGATTGGTGAGGCTACCTTGTCCACGACACCACCACCGCAGCCTATGACACCACCACCGTCAGCTTCCTCGGTGACGTCAACTACTAGCGGAATAGGCAGTGTTTCGGCGGGTAGTGTCAGCGATAGCTGTGATTTGCCAACGGATTCTGAGGTGGTTACCAAAGCAGGCGAGAGTCCTAGCAGAACTTCAATAATAAACGGTTCTATTAATCCTTATAGGAAGTTAACTTTCCCAAGGAATCACAACCTATACAACCAGCCACTCAGTTGCAAGGACTTGGGAGTTTGAGTGGTGGCTCCGGTTCTACACACGCTGTAAATGCGGACGTTTTACGTGCCGAGGTATTCCACAGTCCCTTGCATCTGCATCACCAAAGCCGTTCGTTTCCACCACGTTTGCAGCGGACACCTTCAATATCTAGTCAGAGCAGCGTAGACAGTGCTCCTTCTAGACATTCGGTAAGTTTACTCTATAGAAACTTCTGCCTCCCTATGCTGTATATTAAAAGTTCAAAATACAGGGTCATCGTGGTTCGTCACCCCAAATTCGCACCTTTGGTCCAGATGGACGCAGCTCGTTACCAAGTGAGCCGGCCTTTCCCCATCACTTGGCGCGCTCACCCAGTCCCATGCGTACAATCTCCTTAGATGCACGTTGCGGCAGTCCAGCCTCGACCGATGTTAGTGACTTGCGTACGCCCAGTCCCTCCCAAACCAGCCTGGCTTCCCTAGCCGGCGGATCCGCTTCGAATATGTGTGTTGCTGGAGGCAGTAGTGGTCGCTGCTTGTCACCTTTATTGATTCCACCGAGGTCACAGCCGGGTATAGACCCGGGCATGGGACCTGCATCGCCGTTAGGAGCTCTTCAGCCAGACTTGTATCGCATGCCCGATGGACCCGTCTACCTCACAGCTCCAGAGTCAAGCCATTCTGTTGGACGGTTACACTTGCGGGTCAAATACGATTACCATCTATTTGATTTGACCGTGCATCTGATTGAAGGTTTGAATACTAGCAAAATAATTGTTCTTTTTGGAAAGTGCTTATCAAAAATTTGTGTTTTTTTTTTTTGTTTTTGTAGCTCACAATCTTTGCCCAACTGAAGAAGGCGGCTTTCGCGATCCCTACGTGCGGCTAATGTTATTGCCAGAGGTGGACCACCGAAAGCGTCAGACGCATATACATCGGGGCGAATCGAACCCCTATTTTGATCAGCATTTTAAGTTCCCAGTTTCGCGTGACCAGCTTCAGGGCAAAGAATTAGTTCTGCAAGTTCTAGACTATGACAGGTACTCGCATAACGACATTATTGGCGAAGTGCGCATTTCAGTGGATGGCCTGGATTTATCAAAATCTGTGGAGGTAAGTAACATGTGTTAATTACGAATGAATTTAATAATCGTTCGATCTTTATATGCATAACAGATTTGGGGCGACTTGTTGCGTACAAAGAAACCCAGAGAGGATCGACCTGAGTTGCTGTGCTCGCTTAATTACCTTCCACAAGCCGAACGTCTGACTGTGGTCATCATGAAAGCCAAAAATTTGGATACTGTTCAGGAACCCTATGTCAAAGTATATAGCTCAAGTATATACTAGCTTATAGGTATAGAATAAATGAAATTTTTCTTATAGATTTATCTTATACAAAATGGCAAGCGCATTAAAAAGAAAAAGACGAGTATTACAAAATCAGATGATCCCACGAATCCTATTTGGAACGAAGCATTCACATTTAATTTGCAATCAAATTATTTGCATAATGCGGCAATTGAAGTGAGTGGATTTTTTCTATTCCTAAGTAGTACTATGAATCGTTAACCTTTTCCGCACTAGCAAGCCTCTTACTTAATCCCTGCTTTGTTTTTACCATCTAGATGTACGTCGTTGGAGCTGGCAGCGAGGCAACGGAAATTGGCTGTTGCGGCCTTGGACCACAAGAGAGTGGCACTGGGTGCCAGCATTGGCACGACATGATTAACAATGCGCGGAAGCCCACGGCCATGTGGCACTACATCCGCTAAGCCCTAAACCTTTACAGTACCAGAATATATAAACATATACCAAATATATGTATGTATATAAAGGAATATAAAAATACAATATATGGGTGTATCTATATTTATACTTATCATAACCATATACATAAATAAAACACTAAATATGTATGTATGTATGTACGATTCCTAAAAGATAGTTACAGCCAGTATGCATAGATACGCAGCTTAAAACTATAGAAATGTTTGTATCTCTATAAAACTGGAATTAAAACAGTACAAATAGAAAATAGACTACATTGTTTGCTAAATCTATATTCATTAAATTGTCCAAAAATGTATCTCTATGTGCTCCATGTAAACTAATCTGCAACTGGAAACCAAAATTAGACTCTGTCAACAAAAAAAAATGAACGACAAGCTCAAGAAAAGTTCCTAAAGCAAGCAACACAAAGCGATATATGTCAACAACATTTCCAGACCCTTTTACATAAGAGATTGTGTACATTGTAATTGGGTAAACATAGCTAGGTAATTTGTTTATAAAACTTTATGAATTCAAAAAGTGCTCCTAACTCTTCAGTAAATTGTTGTGCATTTCAGTAAAAACGACAACCGCCAATACTAACGCAAATTTGCGGCATGTTATGTCCTTCCCAACCTTCCCGCTAATGGATTACCAAGGTATAACTGTCAACTAAATTGCTGTTGACATTTCAATCGAAGTCATTCAGTCATTCTCGTATGCACTCAGAGGTTCCAGATACTTGAACCGCCTTTGAATCAAAGAATTCAAGTGTGCATGTTTTTCCTAACTATGTAATTATGAATTATGAATATAAAACATTGAATGAATATTCTTTAAGGTGAGTGGTCGTCAATCATGCGGCACAAGACCAACCCTCCTCACCTTATTGTAAAAATTCTCTTAGACGTCACGAAGAACGGCAGGGTAGCTCCTTCTATTTGCGCCAGTTGACAAATTGCTGCCAACGTAACTTTAGACGTTGACCTTTTAATGCCTGTGGCTGAAACTAAAGAACTTCGACCAGGTAGATATGACGAAAATTACTACAATTTCCGCAATTAGCTCTCTTATTCTTATATTCTTAAATCGGAATTACTGAAAGTTTCGAGCATTTTTTGAAACCTATATTGTATGTCTAAATTTTATTGTACAATATATTTCGTATACATTTTACGATCAAAAATTTTAATACTGTCTGTCAGGCACACCATTTTAAAGAACCACCGGGTTTCGTGGCCACCGAAAAATGAGACTTGTAATTCAATCTCAATGGTTCAAAGATTTTAAGTTAGTTAATTGAAATCGAAGCAAGCATTTGCTTATTTATGTGTTCAAAAGTCGAAAATTGTTTTTTATTTGTTATTACTTATGGAACATGTAAGAACAATTTCCTGCTTTTTTGTGTTTATAGCTCTTGTACAAAAACCACTGGGCTTTTATCTTTGCTATCACCCTTAACTTTTATGTGGAATTATCTCTTATACGACATTGAAAACTCAAACGATACTACAAATTTGCTTTGTATTTATTATTTTTTTAGTATTTGCCTAAAACATGTGTTCTGAATAGTTCTAAAAAGGCCCTAGTTCTATTTCCCTATTTTGACAATCTTCACAGTCATTGGGTTCATGTCCTTGCGAAAATACTTCGCACTATCGGGATTTTATGTTTGACTCAAACCGTTCGCGTAATTTATTTTTGTAAATAAATAAAATTGGTAATTTCTACTTATTTTCAATGTGTGCCTGAAGTGCAGTAAAGTTTTTTTAAATAATCAATTTCTTCTTTAATCTATTTCGCATTGTTTATTAGGGAAATTCCATTATTCGGCTTAAACTTATACAACGACCGTTGGGTTCTTGTCCTTGCTATTACTCTTATATATTTTGTGGACTTTTCTAACCAAATATAGGGGATTTATATGGGAATTAAATAAACCATTATTTAAGTGTATTTTTGATGTTGTTATTATGATACATAAATATAAAAATAACCAACGACAAAGCCTGTTATAATATAACCAACATAAAATAACGAGGGACAGATTTTAAGCTATTTACAAAAAAATGAATATTGTTTGTGTGAATGTTTTTACTACATACTAATATGACTTATTTTCAGCATATTAAAACTAGTATAATATTTCAAAAAATGGTTCCAAGCATATACTAAAGTATTTAAATATTGTGAGGAAAACAAATTAATTGCTACTCTTTTATTAACTTTACACTACTAGTACACATTATACAAGACTTGAAAAAGGTTTGAAGAAGAAACAAACAGTCTAAACCTGCTTTATAAAAGCCATTTTGAATTTAAAAATCAAATCAAAAATTTTACAATTTAAAGAAATAACTCGAAAACATAAAGCTTACTTACCGTATACTATGAAATTTTTTTGAAATACTTTTTTTTCTATACAATTCAAGAATAATATAGATATCTTCAGCATGCAATTGAAATCAAAATTCATATATGTATGTATGTATGCCATATATTTATAACATCATAGATTTTATGATCGTAATTTTCCCTGTCCTTAAATGTGAACTCCATTAGTGACAACAGAACTTTTGTTTTAAAGGTTAACATTTGCATAATAGATGTAAAACAAAAAAAAAACCCAAAATACGATGCTGAAAAAATCCTCCGATTTACGAAACTCTTCAATTGCATGCATTCTAGTCCTTTACTAAGTAAGTGAATAACATGTAAACAGTTCGTATATAATTCGAATAAAATCAAAATAAAAAGTTGTATGTAAGTGAAGAATCTTTACAAATTGATATCTTCATAAAGTTGTCTGCTTAACGAAAATATTTATATGTAACCTATACCCATACTAACGTATTGTCTTTATGTAAATTAAATAATTATTTGTGAGAGTATATGTGCCATCCTTAACATGTTAGCCAATGCAGTCCAACCAACACTGTACTAAACTGCATTTATAATAAAAAGATTGAAAAAAAAACACCAGAAAATAACGATTCTAACAATTTGGTTATATCCTATATATGTATATGGTATATAGTACTTGAAAAAATATACCGAAAATATAAAATGTCAAAATTTGTAATAAAATTAACCAATTCACTTACTAAATAAATATACATACATATAACTAAATACAAAAGATTGTTCCCCATGTTCTAGGTCCTTTATAAAGTATCTAATGTCCAGTCTACTTCGATGTGGGCTTTGAATGAAAAATACTTCTGGAAAATTAAAAGATGCGCCAGGTAAGTCAGACAGACATTCGGTTGCAAATTGGACCAAAAATGAAACAAATTGTTTGTTTTGTATACCCTGTAACGTATGGTACAAAGGGTATATTAAGTTTGTGCAAGCCGAAAATGTATGTAACATATAGAAGGAGACGTCGGAGATACTCCATTTTATTTTTTTAATATCGGGTATAAATTATATAACTGCCATATAGGTGTTTGAGACGATCTCGACAAAAAAAAAAAAAAACAGTTTTAGATGGATAATTCGTTTGTTCATTAGGATATCATAATTTGGTATTTAAAAGTTTTTTATAGTTCCCAAGCACTGTCCCAAATTTGATCAAAATCTGTGGACTATATTATATAGCTCCCATAGGACCAATCGGTCTAAAAAAACGATTTTTATACAAAATTCGTTATGTTTCGTCTGTTTGTAAAGATATTTGAACTAAATTCGGCATTCCGATTTTTTTTAAGGTATCAAAGCACTGTGTCAAATTTTATCGAAATCGGTTGACTATATCATATAGCTCGCATAGGAACGATCGGTTAAAAATAAAATGTTTCCTTAAAAACTCTTCTGATTTTCGTTTTTTGTGAAGGAACCGCATTTTATTGCAAGCTAGTGGTACAGGGTATGCCAAAGTCGACCGCGACCGACTTTGCGTACGCCATTTTTTGAAAAAAGCTTTATTAATATAGATATGTGACGTTTTGATCGAAAAGCTTTTTCCATTTTTATGCTACCGTCATTATTCCATCTGTGTAGAACTTCGGGAGAGGCTTCTGCAGAGATCGAAACAAATGATAAGTAACGCTAGTCGACCAATTTCACACATTTTTCTCTCCGGAGATGTGACTTACATTTTATATTAGGGAAATGTTTCAGCATTCAAAACCCGATTTTTGTTTTATTCTACCATATACATATTAATTGTTTTTTTATAGTTATTTTTGTGATAAAGGACATTTTCCAAAATACGGTTGCACAAATGTGGTCATAAAAGCTGTACTAATTAGATTTCATTATATTGATCAGAAAAATTGGTAACCTTGAGAAAAAACTAAAGCATACAGGGGTGCCACAGAAAACCAATTCGATTTCAATTCCAATTCTTGGTGCCACAGACATGACTATGAGCGGTTTTAAAACCGTTGTTAGCCATGTCTTTGGCACCAAGAATTGCAATTGCATCGAAATTGAATCGAATTGGTTTTCTGTGGCACCCCTGATAAAGTGAGTTTCCAAAACCCCGGAAAAGATTTGTGCAATATATGTAATTGACAGAAGGATCCGTGGCAGACCCCAAATCGCTTGCACCAAAATGTCATCGATTAGCCATATCCGTCTGCACATCCGTCCTTCTGTGACAAACTTTTTTTTTTTGTGATGCAAAAATTGAATATCTATGATCCGGGCTCAAATGATTTAATTATTTGTTTATAGTCCTCATCAGGATAAAAAATCAAGTAGAAATGTCTCAAAACTTTCAAGAGAGATAGTTCGTAGAATGCTTTCCTTTGTCGGAAATGTCTTATATGCTTCGAGACATACTATAATTTGGAATGTATCTATTATATAAATTTGGCTTACAACGTTCCTTTTAAAAGGATAGCATGTCAGGTATCCCGTGAGATAAAACTGTTTGTTATAGCGAGATTATTGTGGCGCAAAAAAATTCTGGATCTAAATCCAACTGAAAATCTGTGAGGTATACTTGCTTATGAGTTTTACGGAAATTAGAGGCATTCCGTAAATGGGGCGAAAAAGATAAATCCAAAGTTCATAATTTACGAAACTCCATGCCAAATTGTCTATTATAAGTTCTAAGCAATCTGAGAGGTCTGTGTAACGCTTAATTATTTCGCTTCTTATTTTTTATATATTCCTATTAAATAATTTTCAATCTTTTCTTCATTTTATATTATTTGTTTTGATATATATTTAAAAATAAAAAAATTATTCTGAACATAAATAATTTATATTTACTTGGCTACAAATCATATACTTATTGAACGCACTATTCAACGATTCGGTTAAAAAGTGCGCCAAGTAGCAATTTTATTGATGAGTTTTCAGGGCGGCCAACTTTTTCGTACTAATAACTAAATAATACATTTTTTACAGGCTGTACAAATTGGCTGTTTATCGTGTAGGTTGTACAACCAATTGCAATAAGAAATAAGGTGCTTACGCGACAAATCGAAGTGTTTCAATGTTTGCAACCAAATTGTACAATAAGTCGCGTTGCCTAAGTCTAGAGTAAGTAATCATTATAATTAAATTAACATAAATTTATATTAAGCCCTGTATTTATGGTAGGTATAATTAAATTAATATAAATATATATTATACTTACAATTTATGAAATTATCTTCGAAAATATTTGTTGCTACACAACAACACCTAATGTTTGGAGACATTAAAATGACTAATTTTGAAAATAAAACTGAACACTTTAGTTGAATCCATATTAAGAACATGCTCGAATTTTTATACATTTGATACATAAAGTTTTTCCTAATTTCCGCGGCCAAGACCTACAACCGGATTTAACTGCCAAACATTTCTCCTGCATCAATATATTTCAATCGAATCATCGGGCTTTGGAGCTATCGATGTTTATACATAAACTTTCTTAATCATCGCAAATTTATTTTAAAATTGCGATAAGTATCGATATTTCGATAAAATACCAACATTTCGTCGCATGTTAAATTTAACAGAGCTCTGCTAAGATAGCAAGCAGAGGAGTTGATATTTAAAAAACCGTCAGACGTCGATTAGTGCGCACGTGTGTTTAGTGTTTGTTTACAATTTATGCGCGAAATCTAATATTAAAAGTGTGTCAAATAATTAATTAGCTTAATTAATAAAAAAAATTTAGGTAAATGAATTTAAAATATGTAATTAATAAAGAATAAAAGTGTAATTTAAAAGAAAAACGAAAAATTCAAAGCTTTTATATGCATTGTGAATGTGAAATGCTCCAACGTGTGCTCGACTTACTTATTGTTCTATAAAGCAGATTTGCTTTTGTGTTATCAAAGAAGTTTAAGCCGGCTTCATATGTGGCTTCTTGACTAAGCATCCTTTTAAAAGCTTTTTAAAAAGTGGCGCCTTTTTACTTTGACGCACTTGCATCTTGTGTGCATTGTTTGGCCAACGCACACAAAGTGTAAGACACACAAAAAGACAATGGCTAACAACTGGCTGTTTCCCGAACCGCCTTCCTTTTGTCGTGGGAGTTAATATTTGTCAAGTTTTGAGCGTTTAATTTTTCTCTTTTATCACAGCAACACAAATAGCTACAGACAAACACACACATGCACACAAACACACGTGATATAGAAAGTGTTAACCCTTTTGCAGGACAAAATCCTTCTGGCGTTTTTGCTTCACGTGGCATGAAGTAGTACCTCTAAACGTGTAGCGGCTCCTTTGCGCCGTAAAATATGCAATTAGAAGAGCAAGGTACAAACATCAAAGCTCAGTTTCAAGCAAACATCCCCTAATGTCCTTCTTTCATCCTAGCTTGTATGCAATACGTCAACCTGTCTCTATCTCACCCTCGCGCTCTAGCTCCATCCATCTACATATATCCTTATCTGCTCAGCTATGCACTTTGATACAAAAACTTACACACACACACACACACTCAAGTACCGGGTCATTAGTGTGTAGTAGTAATGTGTATAGGTGTAGGTAGCGTCGGTTTGTGTCACTTTTTCAGAAGCTTTCGTGGCGGGAAAATTGTCGGCTGCTTTTTATATTATTTATTTATATTTTTCACTTTTAATAAAATGTTGTCGCTTTCCCCCCCTTGCACTTCATCTCTGGCTAAGGCCTTATTGTCAAAACACTTGCAAACGACCGCGCGAGGTCAATTGGTTTAATTAGTGTGTGACAGATCGGAGCAACGTTTCTGTGTGACTTAAATACGAATAAAAAAAGCTCGTATAGTATAAAATTAATAGCTGGTACGCTTGGGGTCAATATGCACTTTGACTCTCCTCCAAATGTTAATCAAACCCTTACATGCTGCTGATCGTTTAAAGAGAAACACATTATTCAAAACCAATCGATTGTTTGTTATCAAAATTAACAAAAACGCGCATATCCGATGCAATTTTTTTAATTTAGCATTCTTTCGTTTTCTGCATTAGTGATAAGGGCAAATCGGCTTAAAATGCACTTTACAGAAGTCATTAATTCAGAAGTATAGCAACTTAAAAAAAGATAACAAGTCATTAAACAAAACAACAACCATTGCAATAAAATACCATGCGTGGGCCCTGGCTTATTCTTGCCTTCGCCTTGCTAATACTCAATGCATCAGCTGTACGTCAGCAGGAACAGGATGCACAACTAGAGAAGAAACATCAAAGCTCTAAAGGCTTGCATTATGCGCGCAATGCAGCCGTAGCTGAGGATCATGTCGGGCAACACCCGTTCAGGCGTGGCGGAAATCGTCATCGTCAACGGGTTGTTACGCCGGCCAGCGATGAGGACTATGAATATCTACATGCGGATTCTAGCCAAGAAAGTTTCGACAGTTTGGAAGCAGTTGTGGAGCCTATGAAAGCCCAAACTGTGCCCTATGGTAAGTTGCCTTAATACAATTTGTTCGACTTATCAGCTATGTTCTGAGTCATTGATCAATGACCTTTTTGCCTCCATCTCGTCTTACAAATAAAATAAAAAGAAAAGCCTTGGAAAAATGTTTGCTTATCTGTTGTACTGACTCGTAACATTTCGCCGTCATGACAATTCCGATTCACTTGTTGCTCCCATCCGGCGACTGGGGAATCCATTAATACGATTTGGTAGCTTTAAGCAATTCCACAATCAACATTTGAAATGCCGCTACGACATTTGAAAATATAAGTAGGTCAGCTCCAGTCGGGACAATACGACCTTAACATACTCTGTACACTTAAGATCGCAAATATACCAAGGGTGATTTTTCATGACAGTGCTTCTTAGAAACCACAGGATCCTTTAAAATTGCATAAATAATGTAAATTAATATTGATTGATTACAAAATGCTAATTATTTATTATATTATAGAAATAAAGTAGCCTTAAACCCCCTTAAAAGCAAATTATTATGTTGTCTCTAATTGTCAAGCCCAAATAAATGTCTTAATTAAGAGTTCCAAAGACAAGTGGTGTATGTATATCTATTTAAAATTCGTTTATATTCATAAGCGTATCTAAATTGAAACAGTGTTAAAAATTAGCTTAAATTGTCTGCAGCAGTACCATCTGCAGCAACAGCCCCTAGCCCGCAGTGGGAAATGTGGCGCCAGCATAATAAAGGCTTCCAGCTTCACTTTGGAGCACGCCAACGCCTACGCCGGACTCTTAATTCGCTCAGCTGAGTGAATAATGACATTCAAGTGTGAGTGAGATTAAATGAGTATATAGTATGCATGTTCGCATATGAGTAGTATATATATATACATATATATGTATACGATAAATGTACGATGAATGCTTAAGATTTCCGATGAAATTTATTAGACCCGCGTATTCGTACAAACACACGCATCAGTCGACATGCGAATATTTATTGCTTAACTGATTGTCGTTTGTTGTTGTTGTTGCCAAATGAAAAGATTCCCCTGGCACTGCACTCAATGACCAAAAGATGCCACTAAAGTTCTAGTCGGAATGCAAACAAACTTGAATGGAAGTCATTAGAAACGTTTTGCATACTAATAACAATCGAATAGCTATTCGAACTTTTTTTGATACGCGTATAAAAAATACTATATAATAAAATAATAATTTATGCTTGCCACAAACCTCAACCATTTTACTTTGGTGGCAACGCGTCACTTCTGCGCCACCTGTTCGGGAAATATCTGTTGTTATTTGTAGAGTTGCTGCACGTTTGCTTGGAATTTAATATTCTGTGCCATTTCTCTTCTAAGCCCAGGCTGCATGCTAAAGTTAGTGCGGATTCAAGCTGCCAATTCGCCAAATAAAAATCACCCACTTTTGTTAGTTTGTAAAATAACATTTTAGACAAATCTCTTCTGACACTTGACATGCGTTTGCCAACGTCACAAAAACGCACAAAAAGCGAGACTCGGTGGAAAATTAGCTGCTATTGAGACGTTTTCTTTATTTATAGGCTGCATCTGCATATGCACATGTATCTGTATCTGTATCTTCAACTGTCTGTCACTACTTTGCGTTACTTTGGTGCTTCGGGTGTTGTTGACATCAACTTGAATGTATTTTCATTGGTCAGAACTAGGCGATTGCGTGTATACATATGTATGTCTATGTACATACTATATACATATGCATATACATATAAATATGTAATTCCCAGTTATAAGTATGTATGTATGTGTATGCCTGAAGGCGGCTTGTTGTACTTTTTGCTTGACATTTTAAAAATAAACATTTAGAAAAGTTTTTAATCTATATAAAGAATTTCGCAATATTTCATGATAACTCAAAAAAAAAAAATTAATTTTGAGTTGCGTGACTATTTGTCAGCATACTTGCTATTAACATCAAAATCAATTCGCACATTATAAACAGAATATTAAAATTCGAAATCAATTTACTCAAGTCCAGAGAAATTAAAAAAAAAAATGACTATGGCAGCGACTGCGACGAAGACGGGTCTTGTAGAAATCAAAGGAAATTTCATAAGACTTCAAAGTAAATGCGCTAAAATTAGCCACAACTAAGAACTGTCTGATGTCGAAAATGAATGGGACAGAGAAAATATATGTATATGTATATATGTATGTAAATAAGTATTAAATAAAAAACACTAGTACAAAGTGTACACCCAGCAAACAAATGTAAGCCAAGTCTATTCATATTGTGCATATTGCATTTTGTGCATTCGACGTCGTAAAATGTTTGCTGGGTTAGCGAGGTAGCTACCAATAATGTTTTTAAAATCTTCGGGGCTTCTACAAAAAGAAATTGCACACTTAATTAATGAGCAGCGCTTTTGATCTTCTCATTTGTCGCGTTCCCCATAACCATATCAACTACATACATACATATATGTACATAAGTACATATGTTTGATATGTATATAAGAGGGTGGATTGATAAGTTTCCGGCCTGACCAAGAAAAACAACGTTTTTAAGAAATTTTTTTTTTTTCTCAACATAATCTCCTCCAAGGCTGATACATTTCTCATAGCGGTGTTCTAGTCTAGTAATGCCATCTCTATAGACTGATTCGTCAAGCTCCTCAAAATACCCATTTACAGCTTCGATTACTTCTTCATTGTCCGCAAATCTCTTACCGCCAAGCCATTTTTTGAGGTTAGGAAACAGATAGTCACTCGGGGCTAGGTCTGGAGAGTAGGGAGGATGCGGCATCAATTCAAACTTCAGATCGTTGATTTTAGCCATCGCAACGATTGACTTGTGCGCTGGTGCGTTATCGTGATGAAACAAGATTCTTTTCTTCTCCAGATGAGGTCGTTTAATTTTCACCTGGTGGCTCAAACGTTGCAATAAGTCTGCGTAGTATTGTCCAGTGATAGTTTTACCCTTTTCAAGGTAATCAATGTAATATAATCCCAAAAAACAGTAGCCATAACCTTGTTCGCTGAAAAATTGTTTTTGCCTTCTTTGGAGTTGGTTCCCCTGGTCCAATCCACTGTTTAGACTGTTCTTTGGTTTCAGGAGTGTAGTGGTGGACCCAAGTTTCGTCAACAGTTATGAATCGACGCAAAAATTCGCTTGGATTACGCTTATATAACGTCAAATTGGCGGTAGAAATGTTTTTTCAGCTTTTCCATTTTCAAGAAAAACACAGAGGCGTCTTGTTCAGTGTGCTCTCAAATCTAAACTAACATGGCGATCGGGCTGAAACTATAGCTACAAGCTAAGGATGGTACTATAGAACGCCACCTCAAGGTAGGCATAGTGGCGCCATTTCTTGGTCAGGCCGGAAACTTATCAATCCACCCTCGTACTACACCGTAACGTAACGCATAATGAGATCTTGCCCGTCACATCAACTGCCAAGTGACAAAATGAAATTTTTCACGCACTCAACACAAAACTCTTTGAATCCGACCACTGCATCCCGACTTTTGATTATTCGTCTGTCAGATGTTGCAACTTGTCTTGTTGTTGGGGGACACATGGAGTACATGTCACACATGTTCAGTTTCTTCTTTGCAAAAGTTCAACACCCAATGAACAATCTCTAAATGATGCAAAAAACAACTCCAAAGTGTTGCGGATGATGCTTGTCTTGGTATTGGGGTGCTCAGATAAGAGGCACACAAGTGCCAAGTGCTTAATAAATAATCACTCATTGCACACTTAGAAGAGTCGTCCAAGTCTTTATAGCTGTATTTAAAATTAAATCATTTATTGTAGTAACTAGTTGTAAGTTTGCAATAGTTTTATGACAAAACTCTCTTCTCTCAGATGAGAATAAAAAATGCATTCAATAAAACCGAATGTGACTGCGTCAGTTAAAGATGTTCTTGTGCATTAATCACATGCTGAAAACATGATGAACTCAGACGCACATGATCCTAAGTTGTTTGCTGGTTTTAAACGTCTGCAGTGCCGTCTCTGTGAAATGTATCCATTTATTTAAATTTTAGTTTATGAACAAGTCAACTAAGTAGCTGTTCTTTTCTCTTTGTAGATCTCTTTTCATGCTGCAATGAAGTATTTGGATCATGTCGTACATCATGCGAAAATGTAAGTTATTATCGACAAAAGAATATAAAAAATAGAAACAAGAAGAGAGTTCTTTCCGTAAATTTGGGATCATTTATTCATAAATTTGAAACACTCACACTTGCACACTCATTCACCGCCAGAAAATAATTTACTGTATAGATAGATCTACTGGCTGATAAGTCAAAAGCAATCCATGTAGTTGTGACGAAAATATGAACATAAATACTTGCAGTATACCTACAGTACATATGTACATACATACCTACATACATATATTGTATTTCCTGCTAGATTTTTATTGTTGCTACGTGAGCTGAATATGAAATTTCTTACATTTATTGTAAAAGATCAAAGATTAGATTATTAAAAAATGATTAAATTAGAATCGTGGATAGGTAGTCAACCAGGTCAGGAAGACTCTATCGGCTCCAAGGTCAACGCCTGTTCATGGGCGAAGTCTCCTCGAAACAAAAAAAGATCTAGGTGCCAGGGCATAAGGCAATGAAATAGCAGACGAATTGGCCAGACACTGCATGACCATTACCCTCATTCCGGATGAGGAGGATAAGCCGATAGCCACTTTTAAGGTACAGACTAGGAAAAAGTTTACCTTTCTTGCTTAAGAAATGTGGAACAACATCGACGCAAAACGCTCCACCAAGCTTTGCAGTCTAAACCGTTTCGGCAGTTGTTAGAGCGATTACCGGACACTGGCTTGTTGAGGCACACGCTGCCAGACTAAATACTTCACGCCATGAATTTTGCAGGAGCTGCAAAGATGGGGAAGAGATAGAATGGGTTAAACACTTTATCTGCTCCTGCAAAGCTCTACGTAGACGCATGAAAAAACACCTGGGATACTATTTCCTTCAAATTTTAACGGAGATCGAGTTCACACTATAGATTGGGGCTCTTTTTGAAAATTCGATATGGAGAAAAGTAAAAATGTTTTTATTACATAGAGATTCGTTGCGACGTCACAACAGCCGGCCTTACCTACCTACCTAGCGGAAGCAACCACATTGTGCATGGGCGCCCGCAGGTAGAGGCCCGTAGGGGTATTGGCCTCTAGCGGGATTTTTGTCAAGAATCTAAAATTCTTAAATAACCAATCTTTTGATATTTATATACATATATGAATATACTTGACTTGCCCCTAGTGGCGAAAAATTCTACGGGCGCTCTTGACAATATGCATTTATAAAAACACCATTTATCACTACTGTCCACTGGTTGTATTTTGTGATCTGAATTTTCCGATTAAATATAATATATTTCGGCCCTTCCGGTACTGAAAATATGTTATAAATTACTTAATTACCATAAAGAAAATTGCAAACGGACAATAACAATTCGACTAACTAACAACCAGTTTGCTCACCAGTCAAAGTCATTTGGAAACCTGAGCATTTGACTGGAGCAAAATCAATTTGTGTATATAGCGAGTTAGATAGTCGCTCAAGAGACTGGCCTACTGACAGTTACAACCAGTCTACATCGGTCGACTGGTACTGTCAAAACAGCAACAACATATAGCTTTGTAATCACAACAATTTCCAAAACCAATTAGCCCCGGTAACAAGCAGCCAAAGTGCGAGTATCTTACAATCTTACAGCATGTGTCTACAAATTCTCGTTTGGAGTAAATGAAAAGACACAAAACTGCAGAAAGTGGGTTGTGTTTTTAATTTAGAAATGCAAATGAAGGCATAAAATATTTGCCTAAATTGAAACTGAAAAGATGACAGCTACAACTACAGCGGCACAGGATAATACAAATGGGCTTAGCAAACCGGTCGTTTGGTATTATTTCTGCATACTTGGGCATTCTTTGTGGGTTATTGACAAATTTTTTGTGCTCTCTCATAGAAATCTGGTTCTACTCGAATGCTTGAGTTCGGCTTCACCGACACCTTTTGGAAAATACGAAACGCATCTACTTTAGAAATTTGATAGCTGCACTAAAAATTCGATTCTTTTGATACGCCTCAAAATGTGTGAATGATCATCTTTTTGTAATTTAATCTGATACCCATTTCGAGATTAGGCCACAGATAAATTGATTTTCTGTCAATAATTACTTAGTGCTGTCAAAATGCTTCACACATTCCCATAGGAAGCAAGTGCGTCGGTAACAGTGGGGGAACACGGACTATTATAAGAGCCTGTACTAGTCAAAAAGTGATTCAAATAAAATTTGATTTCTCTGATATATTAAATTTAAGGATGGGTTACACGCAAACATTTAATCCACTTGTAGAAACATTAAAGGGTAAAAACCACAGAAGTAGGTCTGCTGTTATTTCTTCAAGTGCGCCCCTATCTTGATTAAAGTATCGCTTGAAGAAACGAGATATAATTTTTAAGTGGGTAGTACGTTACGTTACATGAGATGCAATACTCAGGGGCAAGAAGAGGACACGCGTTTGTGTGAAACTTTATTGCCAAAATTGAGCAGGAAGTATTCTATTCGTTTTCGATGCACATAAATGATGCGTACTGTACTTCGTTTAGGGTCCTCTACCAACTGGTTATGCGGTGTATCTCGTCATTGAGAATTAGTAAATGTTTCTTTATAGATATGAGGGCTCAGATTACTGTGTTGGTTGGCTCTTTTAAGAATCCTCTTTTTATCGATGCAACTTGTACCATAGAATGTTATTTATGACATGTATAATAGCTTGTTGGACCCGCAGCAGGTTGCTGATTTTAGCTCCATCTCAACACTGCAAATGAAACATAATACAGGCAGGAGAAAATCGCCTCAGATCTTAACACGGACATGGATACGCACTGAATCACGCGCAGGATGAAATCTGCATATATCCATACAAATGTACATGTACGATATGTATTATAATCATATTGTAAGTCATATTAAAGACAAGACAGTCACAACCTTAAAAACAATATTTCGCAATCAGTAAGCGACCTGGAGCAGCTATCTGGCCAATGGCCGCCACTATGAGGTGCCGACATCCCGCTGTGTCTGAGGTTGCAGTGTTTGGAGCAGCTTGTGCGTTTGTAAGCTCATTCCATTTAGTACACAGCGCCACAGCTACAGTAGACACTTGAGCACGGTGACAAAAGTACAAAGTAGGGAAAATATTTATACATATGTATGTACATATATGGCTTGGAGGGTAGAGAATAGAAGACCTGCCAGACGAGATGTGGGAAGGCGTATGTATATATTTCAAGTTAATTATGCTTGAAGGTTGCATTAATTGTATGCAAAAATAACCATGTGGCATGTTAAGCTGCAAGACAGATTGTGATCGTTAACTTGATATGCCCAAGGATTATTATTGCACCATTTTTTGGCACTTGCAAGTGATTTATATACATATGCGCATACTTATGTGTGTCTGTACATGGACACACAGCACATACACCAACTCCCAGAACGACGGGCGGCTGGTTCTGTAACAGGTTTTGGCGCCAGAACTGTTGGGGTCGGTGGCCATTTATTTCTATTAATTTAATAAAATTTGCGCTTAAATTTTAGTGCAGTAATTGTTTCAATTTTTTGATGGATTTTTTATATCTATTATTTTTAGCTATCTTTGGTGGAATTGGCCACAAATGGCGATATGATTAATCGAGATCCGCGAACTGAGTTAAAAAAATATTGTCAACTGCATCAATTGGAGTTCTGGAAATGTGTTAATCAAACATTTGAAGGTATGTATTTTTTTAAACATGAAGCTCATATTTTTATTAATTATAAGTTCACTAGCTAATAGTAGTTTAGATTAGGGTGGGATCTGCGACCACGTCCCAACTCACTTAGGCTGAAAAATAGGCCCACCGCAATGGTATTTTTCCTGTGGCATGAGTAAACGTAAAATGGCATTTTGGTCGCTTTTCTAAGAGCTGGTATAATTCATTGAGAAAGTTTGAGGAGGAAGAGGTGCTCCACCGTCTCAAGCTCTTCCTCATCGCTACAACTTTTGCAGAAATCATGGTGAGAAGCGTTAAGCCTTGATGCTTGAGTTCCCATCAGCCAGTGTTCCTTAGTTTTAGTATTGGATATTCGATTCCAGGCTTGGTTTGCAGAGTGAGCGACATGGGTTTTTATACCTAATTTGCAGCTGACCATACGAATACCCAGACGCTCCTTGTCCTGAAGGAGGATGCTGGTAATTTCTTGTTCAGTTCGTCCGCAATTCAATTGTCGTCAATATCCCTGTGTCTTGGGACCCAGAGATGTATTGAAAACGGTTCTGCCATCTCCTCCAGAGATAAGCGACAATTTTTTACTGATTAGCTATTATAATATCATAAAAAAATACAAATAAATTCATTATCGAATATAGTTGAATTTCGTGTGTGGATTATTATATCAAAAGTATTTAAATTTGCTTTCTGAGCGCCCAAAATTTATGGTTCCAATGAAAAAAACATCAAAAACGTAATGTACAATTGTTAATAAATAATCGCTGGAGAGAAATCTGGCTCGAATAACAAAATGATACCACAAAAATTGCCTATTCTGAGGGCCTCGTCACATCAGTTTACCAATGTTAGAGCTACCATTTCCCATCCATTTAAATAACATAAAGTAACAACTATCAAAAAAAAAAGTTTTTTATAAGCTATCCAACGGACCTATTAGCCGATGTGATATGATTTAGGCTCTGCTCACACGTACTCGTATTTTATACACAAATCGCTTGCGTGTATGAGTGATGTTTATACTGAAATATTCTCTGCCGGTGCGACGCTGACGTCGCTAAAGCAACAGGCTCGAAGCATGACTTTGGCTTTTGTCGAGAGAGCCTGCCGCGGTTGCTTATGCTCAAAATTTTAATTTTCATTACGGTCCTCTATAACTTAATTGCAAATACTAGTAATTACTTTAATGCACGCCATCTTATTTTAGGGATCTAGCTGATTATTTCCCGTCAAAAGCACAGTGAGAGAGGTGCTTTATTACCGTCGGGTTTCTAAGATTACACGACAATATTAACGTATTTATGTATTTTCAGCTGTTGCTCGAGGCTCCGACTGGTCGGGCCGTCGCTGTTGTCAGTTCGGGGTTTTGCTGCACTGTAAAAATGCCTGTGCCATGAGCTCTTCTAGACAGGATTTAAGTTCGAGTGGTGTTTGCAGGCGTAGCGACGAGCAGCAATTATTTGATTGTTTAGAGCATCAGGAAGCTGCAGATCTGTGCTGTGGCCAAGCACGTACGTCAGAGTGTCTGCAGGTAGGTTAACCGAAAACGTACTAGAGCAAAATTAATAAAAAATCGTTTTTATTTGGATTCAAAGGCCTGCCGTTCAATCTTCCAGTCATATGATGCCCATGAAATTGTGGATGAAAAGCAGCCGAATTCCAATGATCGCATTCAGCTAGACTTAGCCTGTGGAAACCGTAATGCTGATGTAATGCAGTGCATAAACAATCACACAGATATGTCTCCGATGTCCAATGCCCATCAATGTAAGTCAAAGTGTTCTGCTTTGCTAATTTTTGGTAACACTGCATTCCTCAGACTTACCTTGCTGTGAATATAGCAATAAGGAGCACTGTCGCCACACCTGCCGCACTTTGCTGAGCCAAAACGTGTCTCAAATGGAACGTGGCGAAGTCATTTTTGGGCGTCTTGAGTCAGCCGGCTGTGGCATTCCACTGCCACACCTGCCTTTCTGGCAATGTTTTTTAACGGTAACACGGAAACTTTATGTACCAGCTGTAGCACAGTCTAGCCAGCATCGTCTAATCCTCTCAGCAAGCTCCACCGGTTCTGATCAACCAAATCAGCTGGGCATTGATGCCGCCAAGCGCCAATGCTGTGAACACGCCATAACCCATAAGTGCCGTCGTCTGTGCACCCAGATCTTCAGCAACGACTGGTGGGATACTCGTACCAGCTTCGATAGCGAGTGCCTGGAGCAGCCGGACGAGTTGGAGCTTCGTCGCTGCATCGAAAGTGTCGATGCGCCATGTGAGCTGGGCTGCGATGGACTTAGCTTCTGCACCAACTTTAATAATCGACCAACGGAGCTTTTTCGTAGCTGCACACCGGCGCATGACGCAGCAGCACGCGAAGATCTGAATCTGCTTCAGCAGCGTGGCTATGTGCGCGTACTTGGCCAGCAGCTGTACATAAAAAATACAACTCGTTGTGCCCCAGAAAAGTGGCACGCCCTGGTTTGCGCCCTGCAACTTCAACCATGCACCCGCGTTGGACTCTACAATGGAATTTGTCGGGAAGATTGCAATGAGCTACTAGAGGAGTGTTTAGACTGGACTCGGCAGCAGCAAAGACCGCAGGCGATATGCACCAGGCTTCAACCAATATCATCTGATGAGGAACAACCTCGGCCTTGCGTCTCACTTCGTGCCTTCTTGGAGCGTGGTGATGCACCCGTTGAGGCCGGAGGTCACTATGGACTTACTGCTCCTTGTGCCATAAAGCCTTGTAATGCCAGTGAAGTCTGTGTACCGCAACGTAACGGCAGCCAGGGATACGCCTGTGTTCCCGGTTGTAGCCTGGGTCAGGCTTCCGCGCTTATGGTACCATTTGGTGCCTACATTCGTATTGGTAAAATCAGTAGTACAGAAAGTGCTGGTTTGGCATCTGGTCAACTACTTACCGCGGAGCACATGGTATGCCGCTGCGGCTTGCGTGGCCAGGTGGAGCAGTGCCAGCCATTGCCAACTTACACCCATGCTCACTGCGTATTGCCAGGCGGGCGTAGTTTTCGGCACGGTACATCGTTTTATCTGGAGTGCAACCTGTGCAGCTGCTTCGCTGGAGAAATAACCTGCACCAAACAGCAGTGCAGACTGGTGGGCTACACAGATGCTGGCTACACAAGCTTGCCTTGCAATTGTCCGGCTCACTACGTACCAGTTTGTGGCGCCAATGGAAATACCTACACCTCCGCTTGTGTAGCCAAATGTCTGGGCTTGCAAGAGGACCACTATGTGTATGGAGCCTGCAATGCCCGCAGTGCCTGTCAAACGGATGGCAATGATTGTCCAACCGGAACCCAGTGCCTGGAGCACCGACAGATTTGCCTGTCGAATATGCAACGGCCATGCACTCAATATATTTGCGGTAAGTGTAAAGACATATCTTAAAATGTTACTCACTTTAAAGGTGTTTGATTTCCAGTTAATATCACGCAGAGCAGCTGCTTAACTTCGTACCCGCAGGAGATTTGTGATAACCAGGGTAAGACGCATGCTAATGCATGTGCCCTATTGAAATTGAATGCTCAATTGGCTTATTGGGGCCCTTGTCTGTCAATTCAATGTCGTCATACTGCAACGCCGGTTTGTGGAATTAATGGCGTTACCTACCGTAGCAGCTGCGCCGCAAGGGCCGACTATGTGCTCGTGGACTATGTAGGGCGTTGTCGTGAGGTTGGATTGCTGGTCGCCGATATGGGTCGCCGATGCCGTACAGTAAAGTGTCCGGCTCCTGTTAGTAAGCAATGCCGACACATTGTACCGCCTGGAGCATGCTGTCCTATATGTGCGGGTGGAGCTTTTCGTATTGTCTATTCGAGAAAACAACTAGATAGAGCCATGTATGCGCTGAATAGCCAGGGCAACTCTTTGTTAACTTTGCACGGAGTACTGCAGCAGCTGGATCAATTAGTACAGGTGACCGAATGCCAGTTAACTGGATTTCTGACTATGGAGGTAGGAATCTTTGTTGCACTGGTGCCGCGCTCTGTTCGACCGACTCGCCTGCAACTAGAGGCATGTGGCCGAGAAGCGGAGAAGATATCGGCGTTAATAAGTGGGCAATCACCTCGGATTACAACAAATCTAGTACTTTCCAGCCTAACTGTTTCCCATATGCTAGATCCAGTGCTGCAGAGCGGTTGTATAATGCATAGACAAGAATATACTTACATTTTAAGTTTATTTGCAATGTTACTCGTTCAGAGACTTAAGTTAGAATAATGGTTAAAAATTATTTTAGGCATACTTGTAGATAAAATGTACATAGTGGTTTATTTTTATTTTTTGTTACCTGTAAATTTTAAGTTATCAAGTGAATTCTTGGTGCCAATTATCTGTTATATATATACTCATATACATACATACTTATGAATGTACATTACAATTTAATTGACAAACTGCCGTGCCTTTACCTAAGCAATGAGGCGAGGTGTGAAATTTGGGTTCTCTTTAATAATTATGGTATATATTCTACCAGACCCTATATAAATTGTGATATTAGCTATTTAGCACTTTTAATTATAACATTTGTAAAATACATATATTAATATAATTAAACTCTAAAAGACATGTTTCTTTTTAGAATACGAGTATATACATCCATATGTATGTAAATTTAACTAAAGAATATATAACTAAATATAAGTAAATAGTTCTATATTCTTTGATTTAACCAAAGTTGCGTTTATGTCAAGCGCTTTTTATTAAATATTATTCCTAGTCTTACACGCATTCTTACTGAAGATGTTCTCTAATAAATAACGATAGTCATAAATATATGAACTCTTTTATTTTATTTAGTGCCAACTAAAATACACAAAAAAAAAAAACAATATGTGGTATCTTTAATTCAACCTATGCATTATTTTGCTATTTTATCGCTTTAATTTGACGGAAAACTTTCAAGTTTCTAAAAATATTCAAATTGCAAATTTTTTCAAATTTTTTCATTTTTATTATAAGGACTCAAAAAACAACAGTCAATTATTATACCCTGTACCTTGTGGTACGGTACAATATTCTCTAGGAAAATCTCACGCATTTTTCTTTCTGTTTTTACATTGTGGATGCGAAAAATGATTTAAAATCATACCTACAAATGACTACGCGACAACTAGAGAGAGGGATCTTGCCATATACCATAGCCGGTCAACATGGGGCCACCACGCTGCATGCTGATCAAACTATCAACAGCTAAATAAGCTGAAACTAAAAACTTTTAATAAAAAACCAAATGTCCTGTTTTTTCCTCATTTTTTAATTTGTTCATTCTTTTTTTTTTTTTTGTCGGTTTGGCCTTTTTTTATGGCGAATAGTTGGTATCACTGATTGTTGTGCTCGTAGTTTGTTGGTTGGTTCCAAAAGGATTGGCTTAAGCGACAATAACTGAAGCTATCTGATGAACAATGGAATATATCTGTTGTTTACTGATAAAAATGATTATAAATGCACGACTAGCGTGTAAAAACTGCAATGTAATAAAGTAATTTTTCTAGTAAATTTTAGATTAATATTTTTCGTTGCACAACTAACTAACTCCCACACCTCATTGATGTTAGCTACGGTTTATTAAAAAAAATTACAAAAATACAATTGGTATTTAAAAAATATATATATTTATTTATTTTAAAATTAAGTTTCTTAAAGCACAAAAAAAATCAGGGTTGTGCTCCATTATCTTAATATGAAAAACCGAGCTGAAATAAGCTGAGCTTAAGGAACTTCCTGCTAAGACCAAACTTAAAAACAATTTATAATTGCGATTAATTCTTTTTCAAATAAATAATCTCGAAACGATTTAGCATCGATGCAACGAAAAATGGTCCCTATCGATAATAAAAGAATTCATATCGATTATTTGCCAACCACAAGTTATGTCGTTATCGAAAGTTAACAAATCGCTCGTACGTCGTCGAATCAAAAAAATATTAACTTGCTACATCATTCGTCAATTGTATTTGAATGTGTAATAAAGGTAAAGGTTGCATCGGAGAACAAGTTTTATAATATTAACACTCGCATATAGGTACTAAAAATGCAGGCGGTACTGTTCTTATCGCTGTTTGCAGGTTTGGCTTTAACAGGTGCGTATTTAAACAAATTACTAATAATAATAAATAATGATAATAAAAAATTAATAATTTGTAAGAAAGTTATTGTGCAGCAAAACTGTATAGTATATCTATCTAAGCTGGTGTGTGTGTATGTGATCTTAATCAGATGTGGCTGCCGGCTAGCGGCATTTTAATTACTGTTGGTTTTATTTTATGCTTTTCTTAAAAATGCCGCTTCGCCAACAGGTCAAGCCACAAAGCCACCACGTTGGGATCCCAACTACATAGTAAAAGGCACACTGTATATACCCTATGCTGAAATAGCTGAGCCTTTTTATGCCTGGTTTGACAAAAACACAAAAAGATCGCGCATCGATTACTACGGTGGAATGGTAAAAACGTATCAGCTTGCTGGAGAAGGCAATTATGGCACTGCTCTGAAGCTTGCACCAGTTACTACTCTAACTGAGCTAAACAAACTGACCTGTCTGCAAGTGAATGGCACAGCAGACCAACCAGTGGAGATACAAAGTATTTTACCCAATGTGAAGACTTTTGAATTGATGGGAACCGAAACATTTTTGGGCTACACCTGTGACAAATTCCGCTTGGAACAGAGTATTGGACAGAAAAAGAATGTTTACACACTGTGGGTGCGTTACAAGAAGTCTCCACATTATCCAAGTTCTCGTATGCCTATTCCGGTGCGCTACGAGATGCGTGGATACAACACGCTACTTGGCTCTCATTACGATCACTATTACTTGGATTACGACAGCTATGAACACGATGACATACCTAATGAGGTTTTCGAAATTGATGAAGACTTGACTTGCAGTGGTTTTCCGGGCCCTGGCAGCGGCCACTATGCAACCTTCAATCCCATGCAAGAGTTTATATCTGACAGCGAAAGCCATGTGGATCAGGCGTTCCATCACTTTAAGAGAAAGCATGGTGTTGACTATCGCAGCGACAAGGAGCATGAGCATCGCAAGAACATTTTCAGACAGAATCTGCGCTACATACACTCCAAAAACCGTGCCAAGATGGGCTACACTCTTGCTGTGAATCATTTGGCTGACAAGACCGAAGAAGAATTGAAGGCCCGACGTGGCTACAAGCCATCGGGCGTATTCAACACTGGTAAACCGTTCCCCTATAATGTGGCAAAGTACAAGGATGAAATGCCGTCGCAATATGATTGGCGCTTGTATGGTGCAGTAACACCCGTTAAAGGTATGTATGCCGATAAAGCTTCGGAATGAAATAGAATTATCGGTGTCTAAAAAGTATTTTATTTTATTTAATTCATTTGAATAGATCAATCTGTGTGTGGCTCGTGCTGGTCGTTTGGCACTATTGGCCATCTAGAGGGTGCCTTTTTCCTGAAGAATGGTGGGAATTTGGTGCGCCTTTCGCAACAGGCACTAATCGATTGCTCTTGGGCTTATGGAAACAATGGATGTGATGGTGGCGAGGATTTCAGAGTTTATCAATGGATGATGAAAGCTGGTGGTGTGCCAACAGAAGAGGAATATGGACCATACTTAGGACAGGATGGCTACTGCCATGTTAATAACGTTACATTGGTTGCGCCCATTAAAGGCTTTGTCAATGTCACCTCAAACGATCCCAATGCTTTTAAACTTGCTTTGCTTAAGCACGGCCCCTTGTCAGTGGCCATTGATGCATCCCCGAAAACATTTAGCTTCTATTCACATGGTGTCTACTATGAACCGGAGTGTAAAAACGATGTCGATGGTCTGGATCATGCTGTGTTGGCAGTGGGCTACGGAACTATCAATGGCGAGGACTATTGGCTAGTGAAGAACTCTTGGTCTACCTATTGGGGTAACGATGGTTACATTTTAATGTCGGCACGAAAGAACAACTGCGGTGTTATGACCATGCCCACTTATGTCGAAATGTAAACAGTCCAACACTGCATATCACTTATGCCCTAAGGGCCTTAAATAAACAATAAACTTTTATATACTCTTCCAATTATCAATATGAAGTTTTCTTAATATATGCAATAACAAAGTTGAGAATAGCGATAAGACGCAGACTTTGCTCTTGTTATTGTCTATTATTACAATAAATCTTGCTGTTGCACTTTTATCTAACATACATATTTGCAATGCTTTATTTAATAGAAAAATGTATTTGATGCAATTCTCTTAGGAAATTTCCATCGGTATAACCTTGACACTTTCACTTATCTGCATGTCTTTGATGGTGGTGTGCAGAACTGGTGTTGTTCCGTGCTTGAAACTATAATCAAGCTGGCGCTGGCCCTTTTTGTTAGCTAATTCATAGTTGCGCAAGTATTCAGTGCTATCTTTGCGAATGACACAAAGGTCGATGTTCGAGCCAGAGCCCAAGTCGTTGAAAACACCTGCAGCGATGGCATCGCGTACCAATTTTTTGGCCTCTTCCTCGGTCATGTCGGACTTCCAGCGGCTCTCAAAAATGGTCATGGCGGCCAATGAGCCAGAACCCATAGTGACATATGGTAATTTGTCGGCACTGCCGTGGGGATGAATAGAATACAGGTGCGGTCCATGTTTATCGACACCGCCCAGAACTAAGGCTGCGCTAATATGGCCCTGGTAGCGGAATAGCATTTGCTTCAACATAACATTGGCGCAAACCACTGGGACCTGGCGACCTGTACTCAAGCGATGCAACTCGAGTTGCGACGATATTAAGTCCGTAGTCATTTCAGTATCGGCGGCAGTGCCGGCACCGCAACAGCTAGAAGTTTAACGTTTTTGGTACCTGATTTATTTCTCAAATGATTTAATCCAATAGACTTACTAGATATTGTCTGCCAGAAAGTGGATTTTTGCGCAATTCTTATCAGACACAATGGGACCCTCAGTAGCGCGGGTATCGGCTCCCAATACAACGCCATCCTTAAAGACGATACCAACAATAGTTGTGCCAGTTTTTGTAGTAGTCGGCGGAGTATAATTACCGCTTTTTAGCAACTGGGCATTTCTAGTTTGAGAAAAAAATACCGGGTAAAACCACACATTTCAAAAAAATTCAGCTAGCATACCGTCTGCAGTTATCAAAGTTAAAACCAGCTGGTTGTAAGTTGCGAGCCAAATCCAGATCCATTTTATCGTTTGTTTTAAATTAATGTTTTCTTGAGCGAAAAGTTTATAAATGATGCCTCAGCAAGAAATGCATACGACAATGACAAACAGAATTGACAAGTGTTGGAGAGTTTAAAATTCTCAAAGTTTTGAGCACTTATTTCAGTGCTGCCATATAAAAAAATTCAATTTGACTAGGGCTGCCATATCGGTATTACTTCATTTTTGACAGCTGTCTTGCGGTAGACCACAAATAGTGTATAATTTAATTAAAATAAGTAGACTTTTTCAACAAAGATGTCTGTTGCATCTAAATTGCTGCAAACAACACGGTGTGCGCTTAAGCAACTTCAACAATACAAATGTACAAACAAAGGTTTGTCTTATAGTACCACATTCCATAGCCGGTGCTTTTATATAACCTTTAAATCTCTTACAGTTGTAGTTAGATTTGGCTCGTCTGCCAACAGTTTTCAGAAAACCCGCAATGAAATATTTTCCGAAGAGCATCAACGGCAACGAGACGTTGTTGGGCGCGTTGAAAAAATTGAAGTTCGCTATTTAGGCCTGCCAGAGGATGTGACGTTGGTAATGAACAATAACATCTCAACTCCATATAACTGCGCCCAGCACTTAAGTGAGGGTCATTGCAAGCGATCGGCTCTAGCTCTTATCGATGGCAGTGTCCCATGGGATATGCATAGACCTCTGCGGGACTCCTGTACCATACAATTACTTAATTTTAACATATCTGAGCCGCACACTGTTAACAAGTTAGTTCGCAATAGTCGTCTTTGAGCAATTTGAAAACTCCTTTTCCTATTTTTTTTATTGCAGAGCTTTCTGGCGAACCTGCAGCTTTATGCTGGGCGCTGCGTTAACTCGGGTATTTAAAACGGAAGCACGCTTACAACTCCACAGCTTTCCAGGCCCAAACAGTATGTTTAAATGCTTAGCTTAAGCTATATTCCATAAATAAATGTACTTCCTTTTCAGTCAAATCGGGAAGCTTTGTGCATGACGTTGTGCTGGGCACGCAAGCATGGGAACCGTCTAAGGCTGAAATGCGGGCCATTTCCGCTGAAATGATTAAACTAGCGGCTCAAGATATTCAAATTGAGCGCTTGGATGTAGATCAACAGCTAGCACAACAAATGTTTAAGGATTCAAAATATAAAAGCCAGCAATTGCCTAGCATTGCTCAGCAGAATCATGGTCAGGTAACTCTGTACCGCTTGGGTGACCACATTGATATATCTCGTGGTCCGATGGTGGCCTCCACTCGTTTTTTGGGAAAGTGCACTGTTTTAGCGGCACACAAAGTGGCCAACGAGGGCAGTACGGATGCATTTTATCGCCTACAAGGTGTAGCTTTACCTACCGGCTTCTCATTGAATCACATCGCCTATGGACTGCTGGAAAAGCGCGCACAAAAATTGGTATGTCGGACTTACACGAAACAAATGAATGCAGAAATGAAAGTTTTTATTTTTTTTGCAGAACCCTGCGCGCTTGCCAAATGAACCTTTTGAAGAACAACAACAAATGCAAATGTCCTAATCAAAAACTTTTGTAATTTTCTTTAGTAGTTAAGAAAGATTTTTTAAGTTTACCAAAAAAAAGAAGTAAAAATTTAAATGTTTTTGTTTGCTTGTATTTTATTGATATGCATTTTCAGAAGGGGAAATTATATTATCAGCTGAGAGTGTTGCCAAATTACATTTTGAAAATATTACATGCAGTATATTGTGAATGCTTAAATAAAGCAAGCTAAACAAAAATTAGTTATTGTTCGCATTATTTTAATTAATTATTCACATTTGTTTTCTTACAACCGCTTAGTCCCACCTTTATACTATTTATACAAATATTGCATTATTGTTTTGAAGAAAAAGTAATTAAGAGTTACAAGACTTACCTAAATAGACTTTACTGGTAAAGGGCACGTCCCCTTATCAAAATTATTATCTCTATAAAAATTTGATTCGGCGAAAACTCGTAACGAGCAATTCCGAATTCAATAGCTTTTGTGCTGGTTGTGGATAAAGAACTTACGCACGTTATACTAATAAATAACTAAATAACAATGAGCGTATCAGCCAATTCAACGATGTCGGGTCCGTTTGTGGGAGCAATAGACGAAGGCACCACGTCGGCGCGTTTCATTGTGTTTAAAGCTGGCACTGATGATATCGTATGCTATCATCAAATCGAAATACCATCAATTTTTCCCAAGGAAGGCTGGTGTGAGCAGGACCCGATGGTTATTGCTGACACTGTTAATAAATGCATATCAGGAGCATGCAAAAAACTACAGGATCTTGGTGGTAAAATAGAAGTAAGCATAAGACTAATAACATTTTATTTACACTTAGTGTATGACATTTTAAGGAAGGCCAGCGCTGGCATTTAAATAATCCCGATACTTTTGGGCCTCATCAATACGCTCCTGCAGCGTCCGAGCCGGCTTGTTTTCCGCACGCTCGTCCAGCTTCACGTAAATCTGGTCATTGTGTCCAAAATCGTTTTTGCGGCGAGGCATTACATGGAAATGCACATGAGGCACAGTCTGCCCAGCTAGCGGGCCGTCTTGCACCGTTACAGTGGCCGATGTTGTGCCATATATACACTCCAGCATCCTCTGCACCAAACACACTGTGGCAAACAGATCGGTCATTTCTGCACAGTTCAGTCCAATTAAACGTGGTGTTATGCGTTTCGTTGAGACCAACACATGTCCCTCGACGACGCAGCGTAGATTAGTAAAGGCAAAACAGAGCTCCGACTCATAAAATATAGTGCCTTTGTCCACAGTGTGTTCTGCGAACTTGCGGTCTTCGCAGTATCCGTTGGGATATGCTGGAGGTACATTGAACGCCGTCAGACTGTAGATATCATTACGCCGGTGATCAAAGCAAGGCATGCTCTCGTACAAAGAATTAAGTGTGGCCAGGTTGATTTCGGCTGTAGCCACGGCCAGTTCCTGTTCGCCACCGCAGTCTGCCAATACTTTACCCCACGGGCTTATGATCATGCCGTGGCCCCAACTTTGGCGTTTTGTATTGTGCCAGCCTTGTTGCGCAGCTGCAACTACAAAGCACTGAGTCTCTATGGCACGGGCTCGTAATAGAATTTCCCAATGTGCTTTACCCGTTGCATAAGTGAAGGCAGCCGGATAAGTCAGCAATTGCGCACCCATCTTACGCAACTGCAGCGCTGGCTCCGCAAAGCGTAAGTCATAGCATATCTGCAAGCCTACAAGACCTGCTGGAGTAGTTACTGGGCGCTCCAGGCGCTCACCTGGTGCTACTGTGTCTGATTCTCGTAGACGAAATTCCTTTGTCTGCGCATCAAAAAGATGCATTTTGCGATAAACAGCTCGCAGGGCTCCTTGATCATCAAGCAACACATGCGCATTATATATTTTATCCTTGTTGGCATTATCCGATATAAGTTCGTGTATGCCACCTAGCGATATCCAGATCTGGTGACACTTAGCCAGCTCCCGATATTTTTCCATTGTGGCGCCAGAGAGTGGCTCCGCCAACTGCAAGGTCTGTGCTCGATTTTCGCCCACAAAATCGCAACACTCTGGCAGAAAGATCATTTTTGCTTGTGCAGACTTGGCTTGTGAAACCAGCTCCTCCACTTGTCGCAAATTGGCAGTTTTGTCATTTGTGGCACGCATTTGACCAACGGCTACGACAGCACTTGCCATTTTACGCAGTATTTGTGTTTTATCGTGTGATATGGTGGTGGTTGCTCTACTAAGAATTTTGACCAACATTGACGTAAAATTTAATAGGTAGTTATATTTCGTCGTTAAAGCGTTATGCACAATTTAGATTAGACTGTGTTATCAATTGGTCTTTTGTTTTCTTTACTTTTTTTGCGAATGTGGTTCACAATTGACATTAGCCAGTGTTGCCCCACTAATTGAAAAAAAAAATATATATATTTAACTTTATTTTCCATTTAAATTTACTGCAGGATATAGTTGCTGTTGGAATTACGAATCAGCGAGAATCGACTGTGGTCTGGAATCGTTCCACTGGCTTACCTCTTTCCAATGCTTTAATATGGCTGGATAACCGTACTACAACCACAGTGGAGCAACTACTTGAGACAATTCCCAATAATGCGCGTAACATAAACTATTTAAGGCCGCTTTGCGGTTTACCCCTCTCACCATACTTTTCAGCAGTTAAATTACGCTGGTTACGCGAAAATGTTGCGACTGTGAGAAAAGCCATGGACAAGAATGAGGCCATGTTTGGCACAATTGATACATGGTTAATGTACAATTTGACTGGCGGCCATTTAAACAACGGAGTCCACAAGACGGACGTTACAAATGCTTCTCGAACGATGCTCATGAATATTGAGACTTTACAGTGGGATACGAACTTGCTTAAGTTCTTTGACCTTCCGAAAAGCATATTGCCAGAAATTTGTTCAAGCTGTGAACATTTTGGCACCATCAGAGATGGGGAGCTTAGTGGAATCAGCATAACCGCAGATTTGGGCGATCAGCAGGCGGCATTAGTTGGTCAACAGTGCTTGGCTAAGGGTCAAGCTAAAGCTACCTATGGCACCGGCTGCTTTTTACTCTACAATACCGGTCCCTCGATAGTGCATTCCCAGCATGGCCTGCTTACGACTGTGGGCTATCAGATGGGTCGCAAGGCAGCTCCCAACTATGCGCTGGAGGGAAGCGTTTCTATTGCGGGCGCAGCGTTTAACTGGCTGCGTGACAACATTGGGCTTATACAAAACTCTGGGCAAATTGAGGCTATGGCTGCAAGTTGTCCCAATTCTATGGACGTGTATTTTGTGCCTGCTTTTAATGGTCTCTACGCTCCTTATTGGAACCAAGACGCACGTGGTGTACTCTGTGGACTGAGCGAAGAAACTACTAGTGAGCACATAGTGCGAGCTACCCTAGAGGCGGTTTGTTTCCAAGTGCGCGATATACTTGACTCCATGCACAAGGACTGCAAAATACCGCTGGCCAAATTAATGGTAGATGGCGGCATGACAGTAAACAATTTATTTTTGCAGTTGCAGTCGGATCTAGTGGGCATACAAGTACTGCGCGCCAAAATACCAGAGACGACTGCATTGGTGAGTAGCTGAAAAATAAATCAAACATATTAATAATATTGTTTCTCTTGCACAGGGTGCGGCAATGGCTGCTTATAAAGCAGTTGAGCCAAAATTCTCTATGGAGGCACCACTTTCTCGAACGGGAGTACGAGATCCCATAAAACCAACTATTAGCCCAACGGAGCGAAACTTACGCTACCAAAAATGGAAGATGGCTATTGAACGTTCGTTAAACTGGGACACGTCTACGCTAACTCAGGGCGAGCGGGAGGCCTTTGACACAGCCTAGAGTATACATAGATAGAGAGTCTATTAATATTTTGCATGTAAAAGTTGTTTTTATTTTGTTTTATTCAATATTTGTTCATATAAATAGATAGTATAAAAATTAAATTTAAATGTTTTGTTATGTTGTGTTTAGTTTTCTTTTATCTATCACAAAGTAAAGCTTTAACCAGAGCCCTAACGCATATGCATAACAAAATATATTTTTGTATTAAAGGTTTGTTACCTGGGTGTAAAGAGAAGGTTTAAAATATATATGTACATGAACTTATGTATTATAAGCTGAAGGCCACAGAGACTATGGCTGAAAAGAAAACTTGGATTTTGTATATTAAACTTTTATGTAAATAAATAAATAACTTAATTTGTCAACAAATAACTCTCAAAATGCTGGTGCAGATGGGACCGACATGACTTCCTAAAAACGACAACATCAAACTGCAACTAGTGGTGGCTTTTTGAAAACCAATAAAACGTCTCACGAACGATTCGTCCCATGCCTATTTTTTTAAGTTGGCAATGCCGAAGAGTACAAGCAAAACATTCTCTCCCTTTCTCTCTCTTTCGCTTTTAATGTGTTTCGATTTACTGTTTCGCTCGGAACAAAACAAAGGGCAAACGTTTTCGCGTCTCAATTTGTTCTGCCACCGATACTGGCTTACCTATTCATATTAGTCTGACTGCGTAGCTGCTCGAATAAAGTACATGGAAAATGCCGCGACCGAAAAACCAGGAATTGTGGAAGTTGTATAAATATTGCGAAACTAGTAAAGCATATATATGCAAGAACGGAGGCTGCAACAAAGTATTAAGAGGGCATGCCGGCAACTTGGAGCGGCACTTAAAAGTTTTTCACCCTAAAAGTTATGTCGAATATATTGAAAAAAAATGTAGTGCAAGTTTAAACAAGTCAAAAAGTCCTAAGGAGGTTGTAAAACTAAGCTCTACTGTACTATATAAAGAGAATATACAAACGGCTATCGTAGAAATGTTTACTAAAAATGGCAGACCCCTTCGCATGGCTGATGACTATGCATTTAAGATTTTAACGAAGCCGGTATGCGACGCAGCAAACATAAAATTGAATAAGCGCTATATTATGGGAAAAATTTTCGAGTTTTCTTCAAATTTAAAAAAAGAAATTGGTAAGGAATTGAGTGGAAAATTCATATCTTTAATAATTGATTCGGCAACAAATTCGTCAGTAAGTGTTTTTATTGTTAATGTGCAATATATAAGCAACAACGTCAAAATCATAAAAACGCTTGCATTAAAGGAGCTAAAGCAGCGGTTTACAAGCGATTATTTGAAGAGTGTTTTAATGGAAGTTCTGGAGGAATACAATATAAATTTACACCATATAATAACAATAACAACTGGTAATGGAGAAAACATGATAGAAGCTGTCAATGACTTGAAACACACAATCATTAAAACAGAAGTGGAGTATGATAATGACATCGACGACGAAGTCATGCATGACATGGACAAAAGTCTGGCTCTAGACAGCATTACAAATATTATGTGCGCGTCACACACATTACAACTTTGTGTAATGGATGTCCTCGAAATAGAAACCTTTAAAAAAATGCTGGAGAATATTCGAATGGTAGTTATGAAACTTAAGAGCCAAACTTACATTAATCGTCTTAGAAATAGTTGCTATAAAATGCCAATCTTAGATTGCCCAACTAGATGGAAGTCCACATATCTTATGCTCGAAAGACTAATAGATTTGAAGGATTTTATCAATTTGATTAAAGCGGATAACCCATTTCTCCACATAACCGACGAAAGTTGGGCTTTCATAGACGAATTTTTAAGTGTTTTCAAACTTATATACTCGGCGTCAGAAAAGTTGCAGTCGGAAAACTTAATTTATAGCGACTTTTATATTGAAATTATGAATATTGTTCTAAGATTGGAGAACCTCCCGGCCACGGAGTTACGCACGAGTTTAATTGATGCTGTTAAGAAACGTAAATCCTTATTATTTGAGAACGACTTATTTGTAACAGCAATATTTTTGGACCCGAGGGTTAAAGTTTCTTTGACTTTAGAACAAATAGCAAAAGCTAAAAATTGCATAAAGGAATTGTATTCGCGTTTCTCAATCTTGGAAGGTATGCCCATAAGACTTTTCAATATCTTTAATTTTTAAACTAATGTATTACTATTTACAGAAAATAATACAACGCTTCCATCGTCGCATAAAACTGAGAGTACCAGTACATTATTACAGTCAGTACCAGCATTAAATACTACCATGCCGGAAAATCTTTTTGAGGCGCTCCTAAATAGTATAGATAAGCCGACTTTCGATGAGAACACAATCCAAAATATAGGACACGATCTTATTTTATATGAGCGGCAGAGACGTTTAGCATTTGATGAAAATATTATTGAATTTTGGAATACCCAACAGAATAGTCTGTCAAAGATAGCCATTATTGTGTTATCAATCCCATACACACAACTAACCGTGGAACGATTTTTTTCTGGAGTGAAAAACATTTTGACAGAGCAGCAAAATAAACGAATAACCAAAACGGTTGAAAATATTTTACTAATAAGGACCAATGGCGTGTTTAAATATATTTCTTAAAATTGATAATTTAAAATTTGTAAGTTTTGATGAATTTAGCTTATTTTAATTTTCAAGATCACTAGAGTTGGATGCACATGTGCAGTCGCAAAATTTTTCGTGTGCTAATATAAAAGGTTTTAATAAAGTTTAGTAAATCTATGGACAAGTCCACCTTCGTGGCAACATTTTAATTAACAGTGAACATAAGTCATTCTCTCATTGAGACCAATCGTGCCTTTTCATACTCTGTTTTTCATTGGAAAACAATCAAGTTACAGCTGCGGTGAAAATAATAGGATGTTGCGAAATTCAAAGTTGTAAAATTTTGAAAATAACTGAATTTTTTGAACATAAAATGTTTTATTCAATTAATCAATCTATTAATATATTTGTAAAAAGAAAGGACTCCATATTTCTTGAGTATTTCAAAATATATTCACTTATCATATTGGTTAGGTCAAAATGAGGCGGTAACAAAAATAACACTATCCAGTCACAATGGCGAAAACAACAAATTAACTTAAAAATGTAAAACAAAAATACTTTTAATTCAAAACTATGATATTTAACTAGTGTGTTAATATTTGGTTGAGTATCCTTTATTGGCTATTACGGCCGCACAGCGCCTTGGCACTAAATCCTGGCATCTAGAAATAGGAATCCTTTCCCAACTTTCTTTCACAACCATCCAAAGTGCTACATTTTATGTTGGGTTGCAGGTGTGAACTGCCTTTTTGACATCAGTCCACAAATTCTCAATTGGATTGAGATCCGGGGACTGTGGAGGCCATTCCATGACGTTGATGGTTTTGTCCGCAAACCACTTTTTAGCTTTCTTGCTCGTGTGCTTGGGGTCATTGTCCTGCTGGAAGACCCAAACTAATGGCATTTCATCCTCTGCATGTGGTAGCATTACATTTTGCAGGATATCAACGAAGACGTGCTGATCCATGATCGTCTTAATCCAATGAATCGGACCTACTCCATAATACGAAAAGCACGCCCATATCATAATATTGGAACTCCCGTGCTTCACCGTTTTTTTCGTGTACATTGGTCTGCACTCCTTATTTAGTGGTCTCCGAACGAAAGTACGAGATCCTGTGCCTCCATATAACACGATTTTGCTCTCATCTGTCCACAATATATTCCTCCACTTTTCCACTGGCCATTTGGAGTGTTGCTTGGCAAACTTCATGCATTTAGCTACGTGTTTACTGGTCAATAGTGGCACTTTTCTCGGACTACAAGCATTTAAATTATTTTCCCGTAGCTTAATACGTATAGTTTCAACAGATGCAGAAATTTTTAAATCTTTTTTAAGCTCTGTTGCTGGCTTAAATGGCTCTTTCTTGCTCTGTCTTACCGGACGCTTGACGAGCAATGGCGACATTACGGATTTTCGCCCACGAGACTCCACTTTTGGGACAAATTTCTTGGCGTTACTGATCATTTTGTTGGAACAGCCCAGTATACGACCTATTTCGGCGAATGTTTTGCCTTCTTTTAACATTTTATGGATAACTTTCCATTTTTCATCACTGCAATGCTTTCCGCGACCCATATTAAAAAAATAGCTATTAATTTTGTTTTTAAACTATGTTTTCCTTTAAAAAATAACTTTTTCTAATAAACACGAGGGTTTCGCAATAATAATTTTCGCGCAAATGCTTTTTTTCTATGACAACATGTACTTAGTGCTATTTTTTTCACCGCGCTATTTTGCATTCTCCTTTCGATTTTGCTTCTTCTGAGAAGAACCGTTATCATTTTTGTTCTTTTTCTTGCTCTCCCAAATCAGAGAGACTGTCAGTAAGGCAAGAGAAAAGAAACTGCAAACCAAAATTCTTTTAGTCAAGTTTTACTGTAAAATAAAGTGAGCTGCTTATTTTGGTGCTATTTTTTTCACAGGCACTGTATGCCCAATTATCTGAAAACTGTAACTCAAGATACTATTAATCGGTATGACCAAACCATAGTATCAAGACTTCGATTAGGACACACTAGACTCACTCACCAACATTACCTCGACCCCAATATAACCCCATCCTGCCCCAATTGCCATGCAATCAACAATATCAACTTAGATCATATACTAACAACATGCCCTGCAATTGTAAATATTAAACATAAAATTTTCCAAAATAGCAATCCTACACTCGCACTTGCCAACCCCACCAAAGAAAACATAATCAAAATTATAACTTATTTAAGAGAAATTAACATATACCAGCTTATATAGGTGCTACTATTAATTTATTAATTAATTTATTTATAATATTTAAAAGACAGAGCCGAACTATACCTTAAGTAGGGTGACCATATGCCAAAGAGGCAAATCCAAGACATTCCTCGTCTAAAACCGGGACATTTCCCGACACCTCGCTTTTTTAATGTAAATTTTAATTTCAATAAAAAAAAAGGTCAATTTGAATAAATTTCTTTGTTGAAAATGTTATTTTTACCTAAAAAAAAAAAAAAAAGGTAAATTTCAATAAATTTAAAACCGGGACTTTTACGGCGCGAACCGGGACAAGCAGTCAAAACCTGGTAACACGTCCCGGAAAACCGGGACGGTTGGTCACCCTAACCTTAAGTAAGTTTTAGTTTTGTAAACTTTTCTAACTGTATTATAAATAAATAAATAATTTTCAAGATAGATTAAACATTACACAAAATTAAACCCTATAATTCAATAATTTTCCAGGAAAAAGTAAAAATGTGCATATTTATATACTGTACATATGTATGTATGCATGCATGTAGCTCTATTCCGCAATCACGAAGAAGTCAAATACATACATATGTATGTATGTACGTATTTACAAAATGAGCAAATCTCGTTTTCATTTCGTTTCTGTTTTGCTCTCACCAAAGAACGAAACAAAACAAAAAAAAAAATTGTTGATTCGTTTATTCTCGCACTCTGGTACTCTAAAAAAAAGAGCATAAAAAACGAGTGCTCTGCTTAAGTTACATATGGGTGGGTACAGGTACGCTTCTCGGTCAAGTTTGATTATTTGAAAAACTATACAATTCTGCATTTGTTTGTTATTTCCTCTATGTTTCAACTAAAGTTCCTTTAAATTATTCCGCAAATTTCCCTGCAAAAGAATTTGTACACAATATATTATTTATCGATATTCTTTTAGAATCGTATCGATAGCCGCTGATGCTAGAAGCAACAGCTGTTTTGAAATATCCAAAATCAAATTAAACATAAACAAATAGTGTGTTCAAATTTTTATCAAAGAAGTATTTGAATATATCTTCAAATGAATGAGAAACAATTTGTTTGTATTAATTGCGGAAATTCGGTGGGCGACTTATGTAAAAAGTATAGCAACACAGTAAAAACTACACGATGCGTAAGACAAAGTTGCCTAAATAAATAATTATGAAAATTGAATAAAAAACCGCTGACATTTTATTTCTAGGATAAGTGTAAACAAATCTCAGACAAGTACATTGAATTTGAAGAATTCATTACCCTGATAGATGCATTGCTTCTCTCACAGCAGGCTTTTCGCCATATGATATACAACCAAAGTTTTAAGGTAAGTTCATATTTGCAAAAGTTTCAAGGTTTTATTAATGTACAAAGGAATCCTTTATAGTTATATTGGAAACTTTCCCTGGTGCTTCTGTTATTGGAATCATTTGCACTTTGCCGTCAAAAACGAAGCGATGCATCCGTTAATAATTCCGCCGGATCTGCGGTGTATGAAAAAGGGTTTTACATGTGCGCTTTGCAGAATATTACAGGTTCATGATGATTTGTTTATGGCTTGTTTTACAAATTCTTAAGTGTTCAAATTGCAGATTATGTTTTTATTACTTTATTGTTACTGCTCGTCACGGCTCTGCTAGGTGTAACACGGCTCAAGCAGTTTGGTCTCGGAAAGTTTACATTGACGCTGGTAAAGGCTGTCGCGATTTCTAATCTGTCCAAGTTTTTTTTGCTGCCCATTTTGGTATGGCGTAGCAACACTACTGGATTTGGGCGAAGTCTGCACTATACCTTGGTTACAATTCATCATATCTGTTCCTTGGTGCTTGCCTACGAAGTGGTTAAGTTTAATGCGATGAAAAAAAAGCAACTCTGGTTGACTTTTTTAATGGTTATAAGTTCGTTTGTTGTTAAAGAATACCTTAGGAGGATTGTTACCTTGAAAATGGAGTCTTATTTTGCGTAGTTATGGAAAGCAACGCATTCAAATATAATAAATGGTACACATTAATGTGATAATATTATTAGAAATTATTAAAGAACTAAGAACCTTCAAAATACATATAAATTAAATCAGCATAAATGCTCGCAAACTTAATTTAATAGAAAAAATAACCAAACATCGTTTTGAGCGCCGTGGGTTCCTCACAAAGAGGTGGGGCACTGCGACCATAGGATCTTTTGCACCTTACCCATAAATTACGGTAAAAGACTTTCCGCATGAATAGCAATAGGCCTTTTGTTGGACCTAAGACGGAAGGGATAATACGTTCCTTTCCCATGTGACAGGCTCTGTCCCATACCAGCGTCTGGTGGTTTCATCGGCCTCGAGAAAGAGTCTGCACTCTGAATAGTCCGATAGGCCAAATTTCTGTCATCGTGCTAGATCGTCAGCGATCGTGTTACCATTCACTGAGTGCCCAGGTACCCAACATAGCACGACTTTGTTCCGGGAGGACAGGATTTGGAGTCGTGTTAGCTTAGTGGACCTGTAAATAATTTATTTTTAATTAGCCTTAGAAATTCTGAAACCTTGTATAATTCGACCTGGTATCTTTTATTTAACAATTGTGGCTTCAGAATGACTTAAAGTAGAAGAAGAGTTAGGGGATCAAAACAGTTCGAAAAAATTGAAATTATAAAGGCTTTTATAATTAGAGCAAAAGAAACGGAAAGTTGCAAGACTAAGGAAAAATCTACGATTTACTCTAGAAGACACAGTATATGTATAAGAAGAGGAACTTTATATTAATGCACGGGTAGCACACCGTTGTTCTACGATTGCTTAAGGAAGACATCTTTATATTTAGAGCAAAATTGGATCTACAAAGTTAAAGGCTAAGGCGTGAACATTACGGATATTAGGATCCCAATTTAGGTAACAAAGATCAAAAAGGAGGAATTGCTTTTCAATTTAATCTTGTCCTGAGGACTTCAAACGCAAAAATAGTATTCTACGCAAAGATCACATATGCACATAAGAAGTTAATGGCTATCATAATCAGAGTAGGACAAATAGAGTCTCACTTTGTCCCAATATAGGGATGCGAGAAAAAGAGATTACTTCTTTAGTTAACTCTTATGCACACTTTCCATTCAGGATATGCTACCAAAAAGCATTTACAAAAATCGAATGCCTTGTGTTAATAATAATTAATAACATAGACTAAATATTAAACAAAATGGTATAATTTGGAATTTCCATTATGAACTGTGATTGTCTATATCCGCACATATGCAGGTGCTTTTAACCACTTGTATGTACAAGTTTGCCTACTTACGTCAAACTGACGTCATAGTCATGACGTGACTAACGTCGTTGTTGTTGCGCCGGAGTGGCATGCAGAAAGCACCAAGTCCAAAAGAACTTCCAAGGGCTAAAAAATAACAACAAGGAGCTTCTTACGCCTCGATTATACCCCGCTTCCTCAAGTGACAAGCCAGTCAGACACGAAGAACTCTGACCGTTTTACGATAATATAATTTACATTTGTCATTTTCACGCCTTAATGACTTGGTCCTGAAAGCTTTGCCGGCTTTTGCGCGGCATTGCTGTTGCAGTCGCTGTTGGTGCGCGTCTTTTTCGTAGTTGTTTTTTTTTTATTGTTTAAAACAAGCTTTTCGGATTGACGTCATCATCAGCCTGTGTACAGCCAAAAAGCTGCGCAGTAGTGTGACCCAAGTTGTCATGCTACCACGCATTTATCGATTCTATGCCCGAGAATTCCTCGTGATGTATGTACTTAGTATAAGGAATGACAACACTCGACATTATGCAGTAGGTAGTAGAAGTTATTTTGGCGTAAAAGAATAAGAGTGGGCGTTTTTTGTGTGTTCTTGGCCCCAAAAATACACATGCGTATGTATTTATATATGTACATACATACATACAATGTATGTACATATGGTGCACACAATGGATGCATTCACATAGCTTTATATTAGTCTGAAATATTTTATTCCTTTCCATTATTTGTACATGCAACAAAATGATAACAAAATTTGCTGTGAAGAGGGACGGGGAGACACCGTCCCTCTTCACTGCACGTCTAAAAATAGATTTTGGTCAATAATGCTGCCATCCTGCTGACTGCGTGGGTGTAATTACCAAAGAAGAAGCTAACCAAAAAGTTGGCTCGAAAGCAACAACGGGGTGTTTGAGCTGCTACACGGGCTGCTTTACTTGCTGAGACACGCACTCTTGACGTCATTGTAGAGCTTTTTGCTCTCAGTCTACTACAGTATGGCGCAGTTGACGTTACTACGTCGAGAGCCGAAGCAGAGCTTACAGGAAGCAGGACAAACATATGTATGCATGTGTATGCATGTATGTATAAACAACAGCAACAACTTCCACCTCCGCAGTCAGCTAGGCAGCCAACCAGCCATCGAGGCATTTTGCATTATTCTTGGCCTGGCCAAGTCAGTCGCTTAGCAGCCGCGAGCGCGTGCAAAACAAAATAAAGAAGCTAACGGGCAGCGTTCAAGAACAATCGACAACTTGGAATAAAAAGTGATTTTAAATTTTTTAATTTACATAGGTGTGCAATACTTATTATACAATACATGTACATTAACGTACCTTTAAACTTGTATAGTTCAAATTAAGATTAACTGAGTTTCAAAAGGCTCGAGCGAATCGCAAATCTAAAATGTTAATAGATCTGCGAAATATTTTGAAAATTTAGGTCTTCGAGCAGCTGAGCGAGCAACAAAGCTGATTGTAACATCTACATGTGTATGTGTATACGAATGCATATATGTGCTTATATGTGTGTGTTTGAGCCAAGAAGTGTATGCATGTGCCAATGCTGTGACTGCGACCGAGCCTGAGCTTCTGCAGCTGCTGCACACAATTATTTGGGTCAAAAGCAAAACCTGCAGCTTTGTGCATAAACAACCAAAAGCACCAACACAGAGGAATTTGCTGATAAGCACAATAGTAAATTGAGCCGTATTCTGATCCACCTGTTAAAAAAGCCTAGTGTCTAGCTTCTGTAATCTATATATCCAAGCAATAGACAATGACTATGTAGACGTGGCAGCAAGGTATGCTACTTTATCGAAGCCATTTGAACAAGGGCGTAAAGAAGACCAACGCAGGCGACAACACATCAATATCAACGCTACGATTCATAAACGTAATTGGATTAGGCCCACTCATCAGCACTTTATAGGTTAACGTAATCCCGTTATGGAGGCCGGTCAGCCTAAAGTTCATCGTCAGCACCAGCGGCAACGGCGGACTGAAGCCCGACAGCGTCGTCTTGAGAGAGAAGCAGCTGCTGTAGGTAGTGGTGGTACGCCTCCTGCTGCCACAACGACTGAGCATGGACAAATACAAGCTACTGAGGAAGGATGTGCAGCTGCTGCAGCTCTGAACGAGCACAGCAGCACAGCGGGTACGGTTCCAGGACGAAGTAGCGCACGATTTTCTCAAGAGAATGAGCGACAGAGCTCGGCGGATAGCATCGAAATGGTAGGCTCACCCAGTCAAACGTCGCAACAAACGGTAGTTCTTGTTAATGGTCACGCGCCGCCAACTCAGGATACAGTCGAGGAGAGCGTTTCACTAGGGGCTGATGATGAGTCGCTTGCACACACACTAGCTCCCATTCACCTGGAGTCACCGACGCAGCCGACAAAGCTTAGCGATGGGAGTCGAAACTCGTCTGGCGATGCGATGAGTTTGCGCGAGACGTTGCAGCAGTTACCCGCGACAATAACCACCCACGGTCATCGGTCACGGCGTACACATTCGCCGCAGTCGCCGGCGTTACGTTCTTTGGAAGCTGATTCATCCTTTCATCGTGGAATTTTGGGATACATGGACCGAGAGCTTAAGCAAAGCTCGCCAACGCCCTCAGCATTAAGCGTTGGTGCAGGCAGTAGCGGGGCCGGTGGTGGTGTTTCGCGCAAACAGCAGTCACTGTCTGATCCTCAGGCTAGTCCCGCCCAGCGTTCTCTGCGCTCCCGCAACAGCTTTGACAAGAGTCCTCGACGGAAACGCAGCAAATCGGAGTCAAGAAGGCGCCGCGAGCGGAAGCTGATAGCTGCCGGTGAAATGGAAGTGCGTCAGGCGAATGAGACTCTTATGCGGTACTTGAAGCAGTGTTCCGAAATGAACGATGCTTCATTGTCGGGGGAACTGGAGATAGATCAGAGCTATGAGGAGAGACGTGTTCATCGCAAGACAAAGTCGCAGCGGGACAAGCGGGGACAGCTAATCAGTGAGTGCCTTCGTGTACCTTAGCACCTTTTCGCCTACCTGTCTAAATATATCATCCCCACTCCATATCAATCTACAATTGGCTTTAACTTTGTACATTGTTGTTATTATTTGTTTCATTGAGTAAAAAGCTTTGTCCTCTCTCTCGCCTAGTTCCCTTTTAAGAGTTCCTCTTCGCTTCTGCGCGTTTTGTTGTAATTCCAAAATTCTCTCTCATTTTATTGCACTCTGCTTGTCAACTGCAGGCAAACTGTACTCAGCTGGAGGGTTATCCTCTATACTAAAGGAGCTGGCCGACGACATCGCGCCTGCCGAGGGGGAGGAGATCTACAACCCATTCACACCGGTCGTCTCGCCCACGGATGATACGCCCGCGCATATCGACAAAATGTTTTTGCAGACGTCATCAGGCTATCGACCAGTCGAGCAAAGCTACTACAAGCGCTCCTTCGTAGGCGCAGCCCAGCGCGCAGCTGGTGGCAGCATCGCTGGCGATGCCATGGCCGCAGCGGAGTTGGGCTTGGGTGGTTCTGGTTCTGGCCGTCTTTTTCGTTCCAGTAGAGCCAGCTACAACGACACACGCTGTCTCCTCGATGGCGAATTCAATCGGTTCGTTTTCTTACCAATAATCTCTTATAAATAATATTTTTGATTGTAGCTTGTTGGTAGTTGCGTGGAGGCTTGTTGCTTCGTGTGTAGGGCTTTCCACTGGATTGCTGCTACTTATTTTTAGTCAACATAATACGTGGCAGCTAAATTTGGGTTTATTAGCAAGTCTCACGAGACTCAACTGGGCCCACGCAGATACCAATCGTTTCATTTGGCATAACATGTATAAAATCTTTGATTTTTTTTTTCTCTTTTTGATTTACTCTATATAGCAACGAGATCTCCAGCAATATTCAGCTATCGTGTGTGGTTCAACGTATTTGGCTGCTCATTTCGAACATTTGCCATGGACTGCTAGCTGGTCTAGCATTGGCACATTTGCTTTTCGTGCTAAGCAGCCATCCTATGGATTGGGCAAAGGTAATCAAGAATATGAGTCTTGCGGGCGAGACTTTGGCGGCGACAACAGTACCTATGGCAACGACAGCAACCACAACAGCAACAACAACATCCACCTTGCTAGATTCAGCAATAGAAATTGAGGCGGACACAAAAACGGGCAGCGATACCTTGACGCTCATAAGTGATTACGCCGCATTTGCGGAAATTTATTTAAACACCTTTTACTGCTTAGCCCTGGTGTGTCTGGTGTCGGTGTTCGATCGGTAAGTACAACCGGAGGGATATCGTTGTGGGATGTCCTTAATGATAAATTGTAGAGTTGCTTTGGCACTGCACGCTAAAAATAAAAGTGAAAGTCAAAGACAAGGGGGTTAGCTTGAAGTGAGTCCAAGAACACATTGACCTCAGATGTCAGACGACAAGGTTCCCTTTAGGTGGTGTTGAGTGTTAGCATTGGAAGCGTACAAAGATAAAGAATTTTAGGAGCAAGTAAGTTAGTAGTTAGCTTTTAAATGAACGTACTATGTTCATTAAATGGCTTTTTGCAGTAAGTTGGTATTTTAATTACGAATATTCGATGCAATTCGATAGTTTTTTATTTGTGGTTAGTGCGTTGCAAAGAATTTGAATGCCTTTAAACTTTGCTCTTTTTAAATTGCATCGCAGCAGCAGAGGCAGAGGCAGCAGCTGAGACGTGTCGGCTGCACTCTTGACCTTTAAAAGTTGTGGTGTCATTGTGTAGGTGGGACTTGTGTACGGACGAATTCGGGGGTGAATTACAAAATCTTTCCGAGTGGTGTTTTGCAGCAGAACGGCAATTGTCTGTTGATGCTCATTTGGAATTGCTTTGGGTTTTTGGACAGCCTTTGTGCAGCTTCAACTTTACAAAAAAGGGATGAGGATGGGCTTTAGTACTTTTTATTCATATTTTTCTTTTTCTTTGGTGTTGGTGTCTGACATTTTCGTCTCGTTGTCCTGTGTGCTGATTTATGTGACGCCGTATATATATATGTACATATATACTTATGTGCATATACTCGTTGTTTGTATGTACATACGTATGTATATAGTTGTAGGCGTCGAGTACTTGCCATTGAAATGCTTTTGACCTTTTGCAGAACAAAAGTGGCGAATACAAAATGTTTTTTGCCCACTTTGCTGGCATTTTAATGTTCTTAAGATAAATGTCAACATATCATGAATGTCATATTAAAGCATTTTTTTTTTTTACAGAATGGATATTTGCCGCTGGAGTTTTTCAAATGCCAGCGAACTCATTTCGTTTCGTTGGCTCATTATAACTATGATCTATATAGCGACAATAATATTAACAATCTGCTCCGATTCCATCGATGAGAAGTTGTACCTCTTTAACAACAATGCGAACATTACGCTGACGCAGCAGGAGTTGGTATGTATAGTCGTCAACATTGCCTCCTCGCTTTTATATTATTCTATATAGTACATACATATATCATTCTTATTCCACATAATAGCTAAGCAACAGCGTGCAGAGCGTCTGGAGCAGCTTGTCGGTAACGCGCAGCATAGCTGCCATATCTGGTTGGATAATGATCGGTATGACGCCTCAGGAGGATATGCTTTACGAGCATCTGATCGATCTCACTAAATATCAATTGACAAATAATTGAGTTAAGGCTAGCAAAATTTTGCAATTGTAAATAGAAACAGCTACATACATATGTATATTTAGAAGTACATACATTATACATACATACGAGTAAATAGTTAGAATGTATGTATGTACTATACGTTTTGTTTGCCGCTTTTTATAATTATATTTATTATATACATATATTTACATAACTGCATATATACTACACACTATGTGTATGTACTGTTGAATGCAATCCGTTGTTATAACCAGCAAGTTAGATAAATCTACAACTACTAAAATAGTTAAATTAAGAATTTGTATAGAGAAACGAACATCACTAAAGAAGATCAAGCTTTAAACATATACAATATTATAGACACAAGATCAGCAATTTTTGAATTGTATTGATACTGATGCCCTTCAAAGGCCGCTAGAAAAAATTTAGTTTATTAAGGATGACACTCGTAGCATACATAATGTGACCTAGCCACAGAGGAGGGGGCGTTTGAGTTTGAGGTGTGGCTTAAACGCACTAAAATAAACTCAGAAATCAACATTCTACATAATGAATTCCTAACTAAATTATAACACGATTATAGCTAGTTATATACATACAAAAAAACACTCTGGTAAAGCTGGGCAAAATATTACTCGAATATATCTATTCTGCTTTATAGACCAGTATTTTGCCCAGTCTTAACAGAGCTTTACATACTGTATCGAATCATATAGACATATAGCAGTTACATACTTATGAACAATGTGTGTAATTTGAAAAAATTTTTACACATATCGTCAAAATAAAGATTTTGTTTACGTTAAATTCGTCGCTTGACGAAGAGGCTTCCTTATACATAGAGTATGTATTATCTAAAGGCAACTTGAAAAGAGGTTTTAATGTCGGGCGTGGCAGCTTATGTCAAGTAATTTTATAACTATAACTGACAATTATATACCTACTTATTAAAATATTTATATACATATATATTAACACTTGTACATATAGTATATATTTATATTAATGCCAATATATATATATATATGTATATATGTGAATGTATAATAGTAAAAACTACGATTTGTTGAAATTCGAATAATTTGTTTTTTATTATTTTCTTTTATATAATTAACTGAATGCTATAAAAAAGAGCAAAGAATACAAGTTACACATAAAAAAGGAATTTAAATTGACAAATGAGCTAAAAAAAATCGGTTATAAAACATTGTACAATTGTATATAAAAAATAAACGCAAATAAAAATTGTAAAAATAAGCAATAGAAAAATGTAAACTTAATTTACTCTCTCAATACTGCATATAAATATGTTTATTTGGGAAAACCGGCGGATAATTGATAAAGCTGTTTATCGTTCTTAGCTATTTGTATCGAAAATTTATTGAGCCGATAACATAAAACAAGTAAAGCACTTGGCCGTATTTGTGTCAACATTTCATTTCTTTAAATCTTTTGGTTTTCGAAAAGTTGGTTTGGTTCAACTGGCTTCCTTCTATACAAAAAAACACACACGCTACTTTTTTGTACTATTTTTAGATTCCCATACACATAAATAATACAAAATCTCGAAATTCAATTAATCGGAACTACAGCATTTTGTTTGTCCAAATTTACATTGATGAAGAATTTCCCAAAAAACTTCCCCCTATAACAGTTACTACAGCAACCAACTGTACAGTGTTTGCCAATATGAGCACTAGATGGCGCTTGCTTGTAAAAACCAAATAAAATTCTGTGAAAATGAATTTGAATTAAAAATCAATAAAAAAATTATTTTTAATCAAGATCTTTGGTTACGATACGTCAATGATTCGTCTAAACAAATTTTAATGTTTTTCGATATTTCTGCATAAGGCCCAGACCTGAAACAAAGAAATAGTTTACTGTATCGTCGTGTTCCTTATCATACATACATACATATATGTATCAGCCGTGCTCCGGAATCAAAATCAGAACAATTTATTCGGATTCGTTTTGAAACCGAATGTTTGGTGCTCCCATTTCCGCAAATCCGAATTTTTCATGTGCTTTGAAACCGAATGTTTTGTTGTTAGTGGAATGAAATCGAATCGCCAAAATAGTATTAAAAAAGCATAAATGTTAAAATAATTTTTTAAATATTTTGTGAGGTTCTCAGAATATATTTATGCTAACTTTAAGTTGAATAACTATTGCAAATTATTTGTATTATTTTTCAAAAACAAGAAGTTGAGTAAATAAATTACATTTTTGAAATATTTACAAATTTTTAACATGCGCTACTTACACCGTAGCATATGTAAGTATATCGATAAAATGAGGGAAATATACAAATGTATTAAAAATAAAAAGGGAAATTATCGACAAACAATTCTGAGCATGCTAAAGCGAATCAGAATGAAATTATTCGGTTCGGTTTTTTCGGAGAATGGCTATATATGTACCAAGTGGTTTGTACCCATAGATATAATTGTTTCTCGAGCTAAGATTTCCGAATACTATTTACAGGTTTCAAGCAAGAAAATCTAAATCTGAAATAGTAAAATACCTACTTTTTTGAGCTGATTTTAAAAAGGCACTATCTCTAACGCAGATATTACTTTCCGAAGTTTCCTTAATTCTGTGCTGGGCTGCACGACAATAGCTTGTAATATCCCTATCCAATCTATAACATGTATCAAAAAACATATCGGAAAATATTGTACAAATGCATGCAGGTTACGATACTTATGATCTTCAATAGACCACTTTGCAGTTTTGAAAACAGTCCGGCAATCTATATTCACCATATCAATAATTTTGATCAAAGTAAGTATCGTAAGTAGAAGTATCGATTATCTCACTCACGCCAAAGAATAAATACGAACATCGTACCTCTAAATTTGGAGCTGCCTATAAACATTAATCTAAATTCTTGTGAATGACAATGCATTTTCAACTTGTAAGTAAAATATAAAGCAAACAATAATGTGTGCTACTCCTAAAACTCCCCAGTTATCTCCAACAGCTGCTGCTCTCCTGTATGAGAGTTGTTTTTCAAATTATTGTGATCTTTTGTGTTATATCCATAAAAAAGTATTTTTCAATACTAATGGAATACAAGTGTATTGTTCCAAATTGTCCGGGAGAACAAAAGTTTTTTAAAATACCCGAAGACGGGTATACTGATTGGCTTAATAATTATACCCTGTACCGTATGGCACCAAGGGTATATTAAGTTTGTGCAAGCCGAAAATGTATGTAACATATAGAAGGAGACGTCGGAGACACCCCAAAGTTACCTAAAATATGATCAGGGTGAATAGAGAAGTCGTTATACCCATGTCCGTCTGTCCGTCTGTCCGACTGTCCGTCTGTCCGACTGTCCGTCTGTCCGTCCGTCCGTGTGTCCGTCCGTCCGTCCGTGTGAACGCCTAGATCTCAGAGATGGTAAGAGCTAGAGTTACCAAACTTTCACATTAGATCCCATATTATTCCATAGGAGGCAAGTTTATTTTATTTTTTTGATATCGGGGTTAAATTATATAGCTCCCATAGGGGTTTTTCATACGACATCGAAAAAAAAGTTTTAGATGCATAATTTGTTTGCTTGTGAAGATTCGTAATCAAATTTGGCATTCGACAGTTTTTTTTATAGTTACCAATCACTGTACCAAATTTGATCGAAATCGGTTGACTATATCATATAGCTCCCATAGGACCGATCGGCCAAAATAACTTTTTTAAAGAAAAGTTCGCTATATTTCGTTTTTTAATAAAGATATCGTAACCAGATTTGACGTTTGGAAATTTTTTAGACCACTTAAGCAATGTGCCAAATTTGAACAAAATCGGTTAACTATATCATATAGCTCCCATAGGTCCGATCTTCCAAAAAATCGATTTTGACGTGACAACGTCTTAAATTAGGTTTGTATGGGAGGCACCATTGAAAAAGTATAACGATAACCGTAACGATAAGTCTAGCGATAAATAATCGTAACGATAAGTGGCATTTTTATTTTTGGTTTGCGCTCTGCTCTTATCTATAAACGGACCAGCGACTTTTTGTGAATCGCAGCAACAAGCAACGCACAGCGTCAGCCGCACCGCTTAGCGCTCAGCACCAAACCGGCACTGCTCACAGCGGTGGCTATTTTTAGGTTTGAGTGAGCGCAACTGATTAACCCCAGCGGCGCATAGCCTCTGCGGTCTGCCGAAATACTGCATTACCTCCGCAGAAAACGTAATTGATTACAAGCGCTGCGTTTCGTTTGAGGGATTGTAAGCGGAGGCAAATAGAAAAGCAGTGATCTGCCAAAAATCTGCATTACAACTGCGGAAAAAGTAATGCACAAATAGAAACTCGCTTTGCGCTACCTTAGCAACACAAAATGTTGTTATTTTGTTTGCATGCTAACAAGCATAGTTCGCCCTTTCTTCTGTCAAACCATTCGTTTATACCTTTTTATTTATTATCTACTGCCGAGAAAATTTTATTTTATTAAGAGATACGAAAACGTAAAGTCTGACAACTCGTTTCATAATTTCATGAAATATACGTATAATCTTGATTGCGTATCAAACGTTTCTAAGTCAACTACGTTAAAAGAAACAACCATCGACTTGACTTTCGCAAGACACATCACAGCAGAAACACTTCCTTTCATTTCCTATTTCTCCTATCATCGTCCTATCCTCAACAAAATCACTCAAATAGGAATTATTATTGTGCAATTTAATAATATTCATATCAATAAATATTCTACCGAGAAAAAGACGTTGTCACGTAAAATCTTCGCCCGTAAAACCGACTTTACAGGCAACAGTTTTTTTTAACCAAATTTGTTGTGTTTCGTTTGTTTGTTAAGATATTGGGACCAAATTTGACATTCGTGAGTATTTTATAGTTCCTAAGCACTGTACTAAATTTAATTCAAATCGTTTGACTAGATCATATAGCTCCCATAGGACCAATCGGTCCAAAAACACGTTTTTTATACAAAATTCGATGTGTTTTGTTTGTTTGTAAAGATATTTGAAATAAATTTGTCATTCATATCTTTTTTAAGGTATTTAAGCACTGTGTCAAATTTTATTGAAATCGGTTGACTATATCATATAGCTCCCATAGGAACGATCGGACAAAAAAAAAATTTTTTGCTTAAAAATTCTTTTGTTTTTGGTTTTTTGTGAAGAAATCGGACTTTATTACAAGCTAGTGGTACAGGGTATCCTAAAGTCGTCCGCGCCCGACTTTTTTATTATAAGCTTGGAACAAACGTGATATGGCTACGTATATTTTCTCCTTTTTGATTGGACATCAGCGTTTGACAGTTCCGAGAGGTTCGATGGTACCGTAGTTAGTTTCCATGGCACATACACTATTATCTTTCGATTACTGGTAAGGTAATAGTTCATCTTTCTTGTCAAATCTGTAGTCGTAAGATGCACGATCTAACTTTTCCATTTCCTTTATGCTCCTTAGACCTTTTCCCGGTACACGGTACACGGTAGCCTAGGCTTCTCAATTCTAGTAAGGACTAGGACGTAGCTTGTTAAAAAGTTGTTAAAGAAAACTTCATGGTTAGCTGAGATACAGTTCAGTTTCTCTAACAAAGTTTTGACTACGCGAACACCGAAAGGATTAAAAGTTGGTGATTGCGATTTTCCACATTAAAAAGCAAATGAGTATCAATATCCGGTCGAACTAGCTGCTATCCATTTTTTGTATCCAAAATGAACTGGTTTCCCACGAATAAATTGCTTGGCGAGATGGTGGCCATAATATTTCACCATTGATTTATCGACAGAGATACGATCGTGAAACATTCCCCATTGCAAGAACTTCTGCATAAGTTTATCTGCCAATGGTCTTGTTTTGAACGTTTTATCGTTTGATGTTGCTGCTGCGTGCGTTATCTACAAGATGGCGGTTTCTTTTTATATCACGAATCCTATGCCTTGACATGGCATTGCTGACCAATTCTACACCTATGTCTTCATCTAACGACCAGTACATTGGTTCTCGAGGTAGCTTATGGTAGCCAGATAGTATCAAAATTTAAAAAAAACTTTTTCAAATCAGTGGAATCTAGTTGAAACTCGGTTTCTATTGTTTTGGTTGGCATATAGTTTGCTATTGAATATGATCATATCCATAATGTCATTATCCATTATCTTTTCAAATATTTGTACAAGTTGAGTTATTTTAGTCACGTATGTTGTCAATGTACTATATATACTATATATACTATAATTTATTTAACTGTATTTTTTACATCTAATGCATCGAAATAAATCGAAATAAATCGAAATAAAACACTTAGAAGTACTAATTACTTGAAAAAATCTAAAATCATTTACTTACTCGATGATGTTACCGCAACACAAACTTCAACTGGCACCTTCTTATAAAAAATGTCTCACTACCCACTTATTATTTATGAGTACACCTTAAGGGTCTTACAATGAAGTAAAATATTAAAGTGAGTACAGACGAATTTCTTATTAGAATGAACGACACATTCGATCTCCTTAACTGCCGATCTTTCATCGGCCAAGAATGATGTTATGGCGAAAATGCTTGAATTTGCGTCGTTCCTAAAAAATTAAAAATGGGCTCAACTACTGTCGCGATGGCATAATCGACACACTGCATAATATGATAGCACTGTGTGACGATTTGATATTGAACAATGGTGTGGAATTTGTGCATCTAACGCGTTTCAACCGATAGTTTGGAGAACTTCTTTGGAGCGATTAGATGCAAACTTGGCAATAATACAAATCCATCAGTTCCCAAAATTCAATACCTCCCAGCTCGCCAGTCAGAGCAAATGTTTCCATCAGAGAGCATTTGAGTATTCGAAAGGAGTAAACTGCCATATTGGATATGCCATAGTTATACCGACACCAATGCCATCGAGACAGAACCAGACCATCAAAATGACGATGTGGAACTATCGAATAGCCCCGAAAATATCGGCGAAATTACATCACGCAGATATTTTGACGGGTATTTAACATGTGAGAAGAAGTTTGATTGCGAAGAATGCGATAACGCAATGCAAGCAATGGAGCTTCCAGAAGGATGCGCCCGAAGATTTGATGGTAGCAAACAATTTTTCGGATTCAGTGCTCCATTTAAAAATGCATCGGATATATTTTATCAAATATTCAATTTGCACTACAATATCTTTGCGCAACATTTCGAAGAAAATGCGCATGACGAAGATATTGGCAAAAAAATCCTGAATAAATGCATATCAGAAACAAATAAAATATATCCGGGGTGGTTTGCTACTAACCACAGATGCAATTCCCATCATCAAAGCATTCTCAGCAAACTAATCGTTGTGCTGTTGAGGAAAAAAGCCCGATGGCTTTTGGAAGATCTGAATATAGAAAAAGCTGCAAAACGAATGAATAAAAATTGGTAAGCATATAAAACATCTTTGATAAAATTAATGTATTTATAGCTAATTATTGAACTTTATTCTTTTACAGATGAGAATGCTTTTAATGTCATATGGTGGCTGGCATTGAACCATCCTAAGCATCTGCAAATGAGTAGGTGAAGCGAATATATAGCCTCTTCCTATTAATAGTCAACCTCACCTTCAGGTGCATAAACGAGGCTCAGACCGAGAAGGGGCGGTATATCCTGACATTTTTGCGCAGGAGAAATACTGTCGCTGCTTATGGATGGTTCTTTTTTTTTTATTCATGCTATTGGAACAAAATACATAAGGTAACAATTACAATTAAATTACTCACTTTAATCAAATGAAATGTATGCTTTATGTATAACTAATCCTAATTTAACATATTTTATTTTCAGGCGTACTCCAAGGAGGAAAATCTGGATGCGCCAATGACGGCAACGACACCAACAATTCTCTTAAATAGTAAGTTAAACTGAATAAAAAAAATTCAAAAACTTTAGACATGATGCAAGATAATTTAAAAAAAAAAATGTTTACAGGTCGCTGACTATACTGAAGACTGAAGGAAGGACAGGAAGATACCCAAAGAATGACAGGAAGACTGAAGGAAGCACAGGAAGACTGAAGGAAGGACAGGATGACCCCACCAAAACAGTATTTTTAAAACGTTTGTGACGTTTCTCTTCACATAAAAGATAAGTTATTGAAATTATTGAATTTTAAACAATTACTAATTAATTTTCTTCATATTTTGTAGAAATGGCGGACCTGGACGCAGGCTTTGGAATTTGCCCCATCAGGAACTGGTATGGCCGCCGGACATGGTTCGCCAGCTGGATCATGCCCAGCGGTCATGACTGTGGCCTAGGGGACCTATTTTGGGGCTGTACTTGAGCAGAGACTGCCAGGAACAGCATGAAATACCCCAAAAGAGGAGGAGGGAATGTTTAGTGGATACACCACACACGTAGCAACGACGGTTGCTATATGGTGCGAAGGCATTTTAAACCTACCTCTTTGGTGGAAGGCGACTACCAAAACGACGTACCTGAAGCCACTGGCACGCATTCAGCGACTTGCATCGCTGTGTACTGCAGGGGCTCTCCGTTCAACACCGACAGATTTACTTCCGATTGACCTCTACGCGGAGTACTCAGCTGCTCGTACAGCTGGGCGCCTAAAAGCGGCGGGTCTCTTTAAGAACATTCGCTACGGACATAGTTCAATAGGACAGGGACTCTCTGACGAAATTGACTATGTCATACCGCACCTACAATTTGGAAAAAGGGTAAAGGTGACGATGGAGGAAGACGGCTGGCGTAAAGGCCTTATACCCAGTCACAATATCTATACCCTATTTACTGTCGGCTCCAAGATGGAAAAGGGCGTTGGTGCTGGAGTATACTGCTCCGAGCTTAATGTAAGTCAAAGTTACAGGCTTCCGGACCACTGCAGCATCTTCCAGGTTGAAGTATTCGCCACAATGAAGGCGGCTGAGCTGGCATGCACCAACACTTCAACTGGAACAAAGATTAACCTCTTTATAGACAGTCAAGCCGCTATCAAGGCTATTGTATCGCACTGTACATCCTCCTTCCACGTCCTTGAATGCCAGGCAGTCATCCAGAGATTAGCTGCGGCTCGTAAACTGCATATCTACTGGGTGCCTGGACATAAAGGCATAATGGGGAATGAAATGGTGGATGCAATTGCCAAAAGCGGTGTTGAGCTTCCGGAGGGACAAATACACGACGTACGCCGACCGATCAAACATCCCTACGTTATGCTGGAGTGCAACATGAAGCGCAGAGCTGAAGCTAGATGGAAAAATCTAGACAGCTGTCACACAGCGAAAATCATGCTGGCTCATTACGGCAGGAAACAAAGTAACTTTATAATGAAACTCTCACGCACTGAATGCAGGACCATCACGGGTGTGCTAACAGGACACTGCCTCTTAGCGAAGCATGCGCATAGGATGGGACTAACGCCAAGCGAATCATGCAGGATCTGCAGGGATCCGGAAGTCCCTGAGACCCTAGCACACGTACTCTGCGACTGCCCAGCCATCTCTAGACATCGTCTGACCACCCTAGGAGAACCATCGTTTGTCGGTCTAGAAGAGGTGGCCAGGCTACAAGTTGGGCGGCTACTTAATTTCGCTAAAAAAGTCAAATTTTTAACCGACCATCACTTTGCGTAATAACCTCAAATCTGGCACAGCTAAGGACCAAAAGGTCTATGCTAGGCTGCACTATGTTGTGGCCGGCCAGTGTAACCTAACCTAACCTAAACCTACCTCTCCCGTTATAAAGCAAATTGTAGACTAAAGAACAAATGTAAAGTTGCAAATGTAACTTTGTATTATAAAAATTATTTTATATGCTTAAAATTAAATGTAAAATAATTGTATCACAACTTTTGTATTTGAAGTCATAATTAGTGTCTAATGCATGTAACACAATATTGTATATTTATTATAAATGATGTGCCCTGCGTGGCCAGTCCGTAATTTGTATATTAATCTTTACGCTCAAGTGTAATCAACTCTTTGTGCTATCCCTTGTAAACTATTGTCAATAGCTGTGTAAAGTTCTTAAAAGCAATATAGTATATAAAAACTAGTTGTACACACACACTATATCAAACATAAACCTATCACATACAATCACCCTAAAACATATAAACAAATTAAAAAAAAATTTAAAAAAAAAACGCGTGCTCTTACATCTTAAATTTTGTAATGCGTTTGAGTTGCTGCTTATTTATAAATTTTTAATATAATTATTTACTTAAGCTATTTATTGTCTAAAAACAGACAGACATGTAAAGAGATCATTGTAAAATTCGACTGTAGTTTAGTAAGTTAATGTAAAAAAAAATCGTACTCGTTACCGACTTCCATTTTGTTTCGATCATGGAAATAAGGGCTCGATACGATACACAATATTTTGGAAGCTATGCCAGACTGGTATACTTGTATAACTGGTTCAATGAATCGGAACTACAGCATTTCCCAAAAAAAATTCCCTCTATAATAGTTAGTACACCAACCAACTGTACAGTGTTTGCCAATATGAGCAATAGATGGCGCTTGCTTGTAAAAACCAAATAAAATTCTGTGAAAATTAATTTAAATTAAAAATCAATAAAAAAATTATTTTTAAATAAGATCTTTGGTTACGATACGTCTAGTATTCGGTTAAACAAATTGTGATGTTTAAACAAAGAAATAGTTCAATGTATTGCGTGCTCCTTGCCGTAAATATATATGTATCAGCCGTGCTCCGGAATCAAAATCAGAACAATTTATTCGGATTCGTTTTGAAACCGCGTGTTTGGTGTTCCCATTTCCACCAATCCGAATTTTTCATGTGCTTTGTTGTTAGTGGAATGAAATCGAATCGCCAAAATTGTAATAAAAAAGCATAAAAGTTGAACTGAAATAATTTTTAAAATATTCTGTGTTATTCTCAGATTATATTTATGCTAACTTTAAGTTGAATATCTATTGCGAATTATTTGTATTATATTTCTGACTCAACCCATAACAGCTAAATCGAATTTCTGATAAATGCTACAGGGCTGCCGTGTTACAGAAATAAAATTTCCCTTGTAGCAAAGAAGTTAAGTCGTCTTTAAATTTTATAATCATTGTTGCTAAATAAATATTTTTGTGTATTTTTATTAAAAAAAAATAAAATAATAAAGAACTAGCAATTGATTAATGAGAATTTAATGTAAACAACATGTACTAAATAAAAGGTGCAAAAGTACGGCAGCCATGTCAGCTGTTTTGTATCAAATAAAAAACATTTCGCGCCATCAAACACAATAACAATAACAAATGTTTAATCAAAAGAATTTTAAGCGCAAAAGCAGCGAGTTGGACATGATTCTTTAATAACTTTACGCCTTGTTTTAGCTTCTAAGCAAGAAGTTAGTAAATAAATAAAATAAATAGAAATACAACCTAATTTACCAAAGGAGATGAACGTATACTGACTGTGAATATTCAATTAGATGGTGTAGATGGTAGATGGTGAACAGGTGAGACGGTCCCTCGAATACTAACGAAAAGACCGGACACTGTTGTTTTTACGCAAATATGTAAAAGGTGTAAACAGCTAGATACAGCGATAAATGTTAGGATGGATCAAATGCACCGATTCATCCACGAAGTAACGGACGGCAATAAGCTTCTCGTCAACTGCTTCAAAGGTTAATTCCAAAATAAATAATTCTACCATAAAAATCGGATTGTGAATCACACCTGGGCTAGTATCCTAGGTGTCAAAGTAGACATTATGCCAGTAACCGAAACTCATACAGGTCCTACACAGATTTAATGTACATATTGCAATCACCCGAGCAATACCTCCAAAACTGGTGCTGCAATTAAAATTATGTCGAACGAACTTATCCGGTAAATTCAGATTTATGAGGCTAGTGGGCCACCTACCTAGTGCAGGGGTACAGTCAATTTTGTTTAAGCTTTTAAAGTCGAGGTGGATGGAAACATTATCATAAACTTTGAGCTAAATTCTTGTGAAGCCGTCGTGCATTTTCAACTTTTAAGTAAAACATAAAGCAAACAATAATGTGTGCTACTCCTAAAACTGTGAGAGTTAGACGATCATAATAGATTGCTCAACCGTCTGCACAAGGTGCTCAATAAACATGGGCACGCTTGGAATAAACGATATCCTTATCCACGTAAGCCCAGATGCATCTATGAATTACTCTCTTTGAAAGGTCACAAGCAAATATAAAAGGCAGGCAATTCCTACGAGCCCAATTAGAGATCCAGCAGCAGTTTGGTGTCTTCCAAGCCTGGAAGAGAGAGCCTAGCCACTGAATCTCTTCTCTAAATAATCTCGTGAAGCTAACACCACACCTTTCTAAATGTCTCTGACTTCTAGTGCCGTAGTGGAGGATGATGTTCTCATTGCAATTTATGCTGACGATATAACTGTGTATGTAGTCACAATCTGGAAACAGGTATGGAATGAAGAATGTAAGAAATGTGTTATTGCTGCAAATTATTAAAAGTTTAGTAACGATGGCACGATTTGCAAAGAAATAAGAAGTTCGTTGTAGATTATTATAAATCTGGGAACACTTTTGGTGAAATAGCCATACAATTAAATTTGGCTAAGTCGTCCGTTCCAGGAATAATAAAAAAATTAACGTAAAATGGCAATATTGAAAATAATATCGCAAATAGAGGCCGAACATCGCCAATATCAGGTCGTGATAAAAGAGTCCTGGCCACAATTGTGAAGGCTGATCGTCGACAAAGTTTAATAAATTTAGCATCAGAATGGTCTGATAAAATCGGAAAAAGTGTTAAGCGTGAGTGGACGCGCCTGCAGTTGCGAGATATTGGATATAAGTTCTATAAAGTATGTATAGGGATTATCTATGTTACAGGTTCCGGCACTTGAAGTGTAACCAAATTCAGACCGCTCGCGCAGCTGACGCTAGAGCATCAGCTGTCTGTAAGTTAGCTAAATGACAGTTTAGAGTATTGTTTACAAGCGCACGAAAGCATTTTGCCGTGAGTAAACTCGAAAAAAAAATCAGTAATGGATTTCAAACGTAATAGTGTAGTTGCATTATATTTAGCTGGAAAATCACAACCAGCGATTGTTCGTGAGCTCGAACACCTTAAAGTAAATAAAGTTTTCGTTTATCGCACCATAACTCGTTACACCTCGTCATGGAGGTGGTCATCAAAAGACTGCAACGTCACGTGAGATGGTTCAAAAAGTGAAGAAGCGACTTGAGCGAAATCCCCGACGAAATGCCAATCAAATGGCGAAAGAACTGAAAATATCTGACCGTAGCATCCGTCGCATACTGAAAAATGATCTCAAGGTCAAGCCTTACAAGATCCAAAAGGCACATGATCTCACACCGAAGCAGCAACAAGTCAGACTTGAGAGAGCGAAGGAGTTGCTTCGCTTGGCCGAAAGCGGTCAATTGCCGAACATTGTGTTTTCTGACGAGAAAATTTTTACAATTGAGCAATTCGTAAACTCTCAAAACGATAGGGTTTACTTGAGCGACCGTTCATACGATAATTTGAGTCATCGATTGGCCACCAGGAGGCAGCACCCGCCACAGATAATGGTTTGGGCCGCTGTAACCGCAGATGGGCGCTCTCCAATCGTTTTCATCGAGCCTGGCGTCAAAGTTAATGCGCAATATTATCGGGAAAGTATTCTGGAGGTTGCTTTGAAGCCGTTGGCAGACAAACATTTCGGTGGCAGACCATGGACGTTTCAACAGGACTTGGCACCGTCTCACAAAGCTCGAGTGAACCAAGAATGGCTGAAAAACAACGTTCCGAACTTCATAACGTCCACACAATGGCTCTCGAATTCACCAGACGCGAATCCGATGGATTATTCTTTTTGGGCCATTTTGGAGAGCAAGGTCCGAAGTAAAAGATACAACAGTCTCGAGGCGCTGAAAAAAGCCATTGTCCACGAGTGGGCCAAAATACCTGCAAGTCACATTCGGGCAGCTTGCGATTCATTTTTGGACCGTCTCAAGGCCATAGTGAAGGCTAAAGGTGGCCATATTGAGCGAAAGTAAATTGTTTCTAAATTTCGTATTATTTTTACACATTTTGTACCTTGAATTGAGTAAAGGTAATTTTCCAAAATGAATTTATGGCCTAAGAATCTATTAATAAATCTTAAAAAAATACGTCGCGTTGGGGGACCGCTCCTAAACTAACAATTTAAATACAAATAGTCTAATTAAGCAACAAAGATGAACTTAAAAACCAAATTAAGAAAATACTTCAAAAACTTTCATAGAATTACTTCAAAAAATTTGCATATAAGATACGACCGTCAACGACGTCTGCCCTCGCGTGTCCCCCAACGCGACGTATTTTTTAAGATTTATTAATATGTTCTTAGGTACTTTAACATTAGGTTTCTTTTATTATTTTTTTACTTTTTAAAGGGAAATTACTTAAGTTCTTGTGTCGGGGGTTTTTTAAATTTTTAATTTAATTTTTTTAGGATTTAATTTAATTTAATTTAATTAATTGTTGCGTCGAAGGATTAAAAAATAGTCATTGCCTCTCTGATCTCCGTATTGCTCACACGTAGCGAATTCATGAAAACCTTTTTAACTGCTTCTAGTTCAGATGGCAAAACTGGTTAAACCTCTAAACACCAACTAATTTCTTTTTTCTACCGTAATTAAATATCTTAAGACTGCACAATACTTTTCTCTTTCGGATTTTAGCATTTCCATTGCTCAGACAATTTCTCAGTTTTTGAAGTAATCATTTCCGAGTCTTCTCTGGTGGGAATATTTTCTTGCGGGCCAGAGATTTCCCTCGGGTTTTTATCGATGGAGGTTTAACCGCCTCGACTCGGTCGCCAGTGCCCCGTTTAGTTGAGTACCGCCTCGGCGGACTACGGTCTGTTTTATTACTTTTATGCTCAGTTTCTCTCTGTCTATACCTGGGGCAAGTTACACTGACTACAAATTTTTAAATATAAATTATAATTTATGACAATCCTATTAAAAAATTTTTAAATAGAAAATAAAAAAGAGAGAGTTTCTTTCTTATTTTTGCCAACAGTGGGAAACACTAGAGTCAGCGACACTCCCTTTATAGGCTGGAATAATATTAAATATTATTAATAATAGTTTTATTATTCGGTGGGGCAAACTTTCAATATATTTATGCGATCAATGTCTTCCCTTAGCGTCGAATTGTGTTATATAAAAATAAAAGAATACAAGCAATTTAAAAATGCATGAATAGAGAAAATAAATATATTTACATATGTTCGCCACCCTCTGGAATCGAGCCCGTGTACTCTCGTTCGGGAGTCCCTGACAGACTCTTTAGTCCAACTTCGCCAAAGAGTCGATCTTGCTTAACTATTAACTGGTTGCAGTGAGTAGAGCGGCTTAAATAGTCAACCGAAAGATTTTTTTGCTCAATCGCCGTGGCTCAGGAGCATACACAGCCACCCAACACACACGATGACCACTGATCGTAAGTTCTATAGGTCTGTATATTTTGACCGGTTTTGATGGGAATTGAAAGTTACGTGGAAGTAGTTATTTAAAGAATCTGAGGTAAGCTATAATGAGGGATGTGGGAGAAAGTAAGCTAAGTCGTTTGCGGGTGGTTGTGTGGTTAAGGTCTTACACAATATCGGTGACGCCAACTAATACCATAATTAAGTATTATAACAGTTCCTTATGCTATACGTACTTTGGTATAAAGGGGGTCTGCCACGTCTCTTTTTGCCTTTACATACAATGTAAAATTCTAGTATTTCCACATTGTAATAAAATACCGTAAGTCGCATACCTAGCAAACGGCCCTCGTATGAAAGGAGACAATGCAATTATATTTAAAAACAATTAATTGATTTATCAGCAATCAACAATTTTGTACTACATTATGAAGAATATAATCGTCAAATGGAATTGCATCTACTGGGTACAATATCGATAATGATGAGACAACAGTGTTCCAATGGAAGGAACCTTCAGTTTGTTCCTATCGCTCGTCGAGAAAACAAGTGTTTACGGTGGTTTTTATGTAGAAAACTTTTCACACTAATCATGCTGGAATATCCAAAAAAATATCTGCTCAACAGAATACCTTTCAGTTGACGACCAATTCTTATATTTTTTGTATAAAATGAACAAACCTCCATAAGTTACTATTTGAATTATTAAGGGGTCTGTGGATATTACTATTGCCGGCAGAGCTATCAACTAAATCGTTCCAAATGGCTAGTCGCTTATTGCGTAATATCAAATGGAATAGTTTTATCTCGCCTTATCTCGCATCCAAAAACTTTGAAGTTTTTTCCCACACATTTGAAGGAAAATTAAAAATGTACATTGACAATGGTTTCTTCATCATAAATATAACTTTGCCGTTCTTGGCCTTGCGCCCCAAATTGGCAATACATCTGGAATATGTCTCCAAGAATACATCAGCTGTTTACATTGGAACGGATATACTTTGAGAAACTAGAAGCCCCAGCTGAGAAATCTCAAATGTCTCAATTAAGGAAGTAACTATTGTTCAAAGTAATATGCATCGTAACACCGTATACAATGATATCATACGAGGTGTGTTCAAAAAGTAATGTAACTTAAGCAATTTCGCGGGCAACGATTTTTTGATTATCCCGCAAAACACTTATAACCTTTAGGCCTCTCACAACCAAACAAAAAATGCCATTCACTTGAAATTTGGTACAAATGTTTGGGAAGAGTGTACCAACACAACAAAACAAAAAAATCGATTATCGAAAATACGTTGTCCGCGAAATTGCTTAAGTTACATTACTTTTTGAACAAACCTCGTATGAATTATTTTATATGGCGAAAGATATTTTATCCAGCTTAAAGGTTTATTTCTGGTGCATTTCACTTTTCATAAATAATTTGTTACTTTTAATATTTTCACTGCTCTGGAAAATTTGTTATTGATTATTATTATTTATTTTGACATGTTCTAAAAAATATAAATTTAAGAACTTAGTCTATCTTCAAAAATTTTCCAACTATCTCTATTTCGCGCTATTGCACGAAGTTCGCTGACAGATTTGCTCGTCTCACTCCTAATTGACCTTCGCCATGTGCTTTTTGGACGTCCGCGGTTTCTTCTGCCCTGGGGGTTCCATTCTAGTACTCTATGCGCCATTTCGTCGATAGGTTTAAGTAGGGTGTGTCCAAGGCAACCATATTTTCGCCTCAATATTTGTTTGTCGATCGGCTGTTGTTTAGTTATTTCCCACAACCGTTCGTTACGAATCGTCCTTGGCCACCAGATTCTTAGTATCTGCCGGAGACATCTGTTCACGTATGTTTGCAGCTTTTGTGTAATTGCGGTAGTAACAAACCACGATTCAGATCCGTACAAAAGCACACTTTTTACGCAAGCGTTAAATATTGTTATTTTGGTCATCAAATTTATGGTTTTCGAACGCCAAATGTTTTTAAGGCTAGCGAATGCACATCTTGCTTTACGTAGCCTGTTGGCTACATCTTCTTTAGTGCCCCCATCTGTTGTAATTACGCTGCCTAAATATTCAAATTTTTCTACGTTTCCAATATTCGTATCGTTTATTACTATTAGGGCATCATTTCTGGCATTGATGCGCATAGATTTATTATTAGCGGTATTAATCTTTAGACCAACTTTAGTGCATTCTACCGCTACATTAGTAATTTGAGCTTGCATATTCGCGTGCGTGTTCGTCATGAAAACCACGTCGTCGGTGAACAATAGATCGGATAACTTATCTCTTATTCCCCAATTGATACCAAATCTTTCAGTATCCAGCGTTTCGAATACCACATCCAATGCCGTTATGAACAGAAGCGGGGAAAGACCACACCCCTGTCTCACGCCACTGGATGATGCGAATGGGTCACTTAGTGCGCCATTGTGTAACACCCGACATGTAGCACCATCATAACTGTCTTTAATTATATTAACAATCTTTGACGGTATGCCTTTAGTCTCAAGAGCATTCCACACAAATTCACGTTTAAGAGCATCGAAAGCCTTTTCAAAATCGATGAAGGTTAGATGCAAGGTGGAGTTAAGCTCTAACGATTGCTCAATAATTATTCGTATTGTATTTATGTGGTCCAGGCAGGATTGGCCAGCGCGAAACCCCGCTTGATTTCGTCGAATTAAACTGTTCAGTGGCTCAGCGATACGATTCAAAATTATTTTTATGAAAATTTTGTTGATTGTCGGCAACATCGATATGCCTCTCCAATTAGAGCATTTTTTTCTGTCTCCCTTTTTTGGGACTTTAACGATGACAGCTTCTTTCCACTCTGTCGGCATATGCTCGGTGCTCCACACCTCAACGAATAAGTGATGCAGCTTTAGAGACATTGTTTCCAGGATTGCCTTAAATACTTCAGCTGGAAGGTTGTCGATTCCTGCTGATTTACCCAATTTTAGCGATAGAAGTGCCGCACGTATTTCTTCGACACTAGGTGGCCTGCAGTCAATAGATCTGTTTGGATTGCGCCGTCTAATGTGTAGCAGCTCGACATTGTCTTCATCGTGAATTATGTTAAGCGTTCTATCAAAATATCTCTTCCATACTGCCATCTGCTCGTCTGCATTTGTTACCAGACAACCATTCTCATCTTCAACAGGCATTGCGCTGATATTTTTGTTACCGGCTATATCACGACTCAGTTTAAATAGTTCTTTAAGGTCACCTTTATCAGCAGCAACCTGAGCCGCTGCCCCTAGTTTCTCGTAGAAGCTCTGTTTATCGCGTTTCGCTTGATATTTTATCATCCTAGAAAGGCGTCTGAATTCACTTTGCAATTCGGCTTTGCGGGTTTCACTAGCTGCCCCTAATATTCTTGCTTTAGTTTGGTTTCTTAATTCAATCAGATCCCAAAATAATTGAGATAGCCATTCCTTTTTCTCTGTTCTCGCGTATCCTAATATTTCAATGCACGTGTCGTTTATGGTCCTTTTCAAATCCTCCCATAATGCATCAATACTGCCAGTGTTGGCGGTTGAGGTGGAAGCTATTTGATGTTCAAAAGATGCCTTGGTGCTATCACACTGAAGTTTTGCTAAATCGAATTTGCGCCGACGGGTATTCTGCCGGCGATTTTTTGGGCACCACCGTAAGCAAATTTCAGCTATCACTAAGTAATGGTCGCTTCCAATTTCTGCGCTACGTTTATTCCGAACATCGTGTAACGAATTAGCCCATTTACGAGATACACATATGTGGTCTATTTGTGTTGTTGTGAAACCATTTGGCGATTGCCAAGTGATTTTGTTATTTCTCTTATGGGGAAACATTGAGCCGCCAATTTTTAAATCGTTATTCAGACAAAGCTCTAAAAAGAGCTCGCCATTTTCGTTACAGGTGCCTAACGCATGGGTTCCCATAATTTGCTCAAAACCTAAATTTTCTGAACCGATTTGTGCATTTAAGTCTCCCATTAGGATTATGATGTCCTTCTTGTTTACACTTTGTAGTGTATTCTCAAGGATGCTGTAAAATCGATCTTTTTCTACATTTTCAGCATCTTCCGTAGGTGCATAACATTGTACAACGGTAACATTTTGGTTTTTGGCTCTGAGACGTACAGAGATAATACGCTCAGATACAGCTTTCCAAGACATCAGTGTATTTTTAAGACGTTTGCTAAGGTAGATACCGACGCATCTAATATGTGCATCGTCATCGTCTGGCATTCCGGAGAACAAAAATTTGCCACCTCTATTATTGCCTACTTCACCGCTGCCGTTCCACCGAACTTCACTTACACCCATCAAGTCAATTTTGAGTCTTTCGCAATTAGCAGAGAGCTGAGCAAATTTTCCAGCTTTAAAAAGCGTGCGCACATTCCATTGTCCAAATCTTGTCCGTTTAACATTGCAAAGTTTCGTCATCGTATTTGCATTCCGTTCCGAGGCTTGTATTCTTGTAGATACTCGAATCAGTTGAATTTCAGACGCGACGGCTGATTGGGCCGAAGCATCCTAGTTCGTTGGTAGGATTGCTACCTTTAATAAAATAAATAATTATACGTCAATGTACTCCAGGCCTCCGAACTTGCCCAAAGCACGTTAATGGATCTAGGTATTTCCCCCGAGAACCAGATGGAAAGGAACAGTTATCCCGCTGAATGCTCGGTCGCCATTGCCTCATATGTTTAAAACAGGGAACGCCGCGTGAAGGCCGAGGTTGACATTTGTATGGAGAGGCTTTTAGAGACGCATGCACATACCTTTAACACCCATTATTATTATTATTAGTTATTGATGTTTAAGTCTAAATGCCAATTTAAAGCTGTTACTCACAACGGAAAGATTGGAATCCACTTTGGTGGAACTTCGAAGAATTCAAAATGTTCATGATGAACTTATTTCTATAGCCAATTGGTTATTTCGAAATTAAAATTTTTTATCACTTTATCTACTAATGCGTAACGCCTGGAATAGTATTGGCGACGGTTATTCATTATGTAAACAATTGTTCCTGAAACTAAAGCAAATTTATTGTTTTTTACCTACGGTTTTATATATTTTTTTAGCGATTTGTATTTATCTCATAGCCGAAAAAATTCATTTTTTATTTGAAGATACTCGCATTATTATGCGCGAAATTCAAATATTGGATGAAAAGTGTCAAAAGTTTGTATGTTGCGACTTTAAGTACAAACAGCAATTATGTTAATACTTTTTCTTGCAGTGTAATTCCTTTTTGTTGCACCTATCGTGGCGCAATGTGGAAGCAACCGTCTTTCACTCGTTCACCATTAATTGGGCCTTAGGGGCACACCTAGTGTGAAATTTTCAAAAAATACATTTTTTTTTCCATATTTCGATAGGTTATACCTTTAAAAATAACATACTAAAATTTTAAATCGATATCTTAAATAGTTTTTGAGTTACAGCCATTTAAAAGAGTAGCCGCTCGGCAGTTAGATAGTTGGTATATACCTGAGATCGCGTGTCATTTCAAAAATATTTAATATTTTATTTCAAAAATTTTACTGTGTATTCTCAAAACATGTATAAATATACCCTCAAAATTTTAGATAAATGGATTCTATAGTTTTTTTTTTTTTTTTAATTCCCAAAAACGGGGGTTAATGAACTCAACTGGGACTGGAGTGGCGGAGAAGAATAGAGCCGCCTGCGCAGAAATCCGCAATAAGCAGGTAAAGCTAGTTTATCCGGAGGGCTAATTATCAACATGGGTCGCTTTGATCCACACTTTTTTTACTCATAGCCATGATATGGAGTGGCAAACGAGCCACCAAGCTATCGAAGAGCTGTGTTGCAAGCAGCTAGCTTCAAGTCTCAGCTGGCACCGTCCAAAAAGAAAGATACAATCGCCACACCGCGACTTATTTAAAGAATTTTCTACAATATAGTCCCAACTTTTCAAGAATAAACTTTTTAACTGAACTTTCAAAAGACATCAAAATAGGTTAAAATTTGCGCCATTTCGCTCAATAAAAGGAACCGATTGGAAACTGCTTACAAGCAGCTGGTCTTATAAAGACAAACATGCATTGTACGAAAAGGAGGTGTTTATGTTTTTTACTGGAAATCGGCAGAGTTAGTTTGTCCATCTTCGTTTTGGCCGCATCTAAAGGTGAGTAACACGGTCTAAGCTAACATTTTACATTACTTTGTTTTATTAAAATCGGTTGGGAAGTTCACAGCTTACAGCCAAAAATTACCAAATTGTCAACTGTCAACTGTTATCTATTCGCTAAAGTAACCAAAATTAGTATGTAGACTCAATGGACATATGCTAGAATAGATAGAAATAGAAAATCGGCTCCTCACCAATTTTCAAAGCATATTTAATTTTAATCGTATGTAAGTAAGTTTTACTATCACTTTCATAACTTCATTCTAAAACGAATTCTCTTTATATAAGAGAATAGATTCTCTTAAGTTGATGTAATAATGATAATTTGTAATTAACATATTTTTTCTAGCCGTCTTAATTGCCTTGTTCTTTGATTATTTCTTTGGCGCCTTGTCATATATAGACCCTGGCATACACGGCGTATGTGCAACTTGGGCTCTCTTGGGCGTGTGCTTTGATATTCAAATGCGGATTAAATAATTAGACGAAATTGTGTTTAAATCTAATATTTCTTGTAGTTAAGTGTAAACAGCGTGTGCTAAATTTGCATAAATGATTTTTAAACAGTTTTCTTATAATATATTTTGTTTTTTGCAGTTTTCTGCTTTGGCCCGGGAAAAGTTGTGCCGGAAAAGTTTCAGCTTTTGGCACAACTTGTTAGAAAAATGTAAGAAATTGAAGAAGTAAATAAAATAAACATATAATTTACACGAAATACATAAATCTAAGGAGTTTCGGCATGAAGGACGAAGTGTGTACTGTGCGTTTGCGTGATAATAGTAAATTTGTTATGGTTACCAAAGTTTCGCCATGGGGCAGGTGCTCTTGGTAATTCTTTGAGTCTATTTAAGATGCAAATTTTTGTACACAAGCACCACGTTCAAATTGAGTACACCAGAGAGTAAAAGAGCGTTATGTCAAATCGAATTAGAACGAAACAATTGAGCCCAGGCCACAATTACATCTGAAGGCCTAGTAGAGATGTGAGCCGTGAGGACGGGTACGTGTAAACGCATTATCATCATTAACCACTTGCCGCAATTATGGCGCTAATTGAATTTCTAAATGAATATAATGAGTCAACAAAAGCTGCCACAAGACACATATAAATGTTGTATGTTCGGGCCGACTCCGGGCATCAGGCATCAGACATGACAATAAAATAAAAACAGGCAAAGGCAGCGGCAACGGCAACGGCGAAGGAGCTTCACTTCAGTTGTCTGAGATGCCGACATACAATCGTTATACCAGCTGGAGCACTTACTCGGGATGCGTTGGAGGCTCCTGTAATTAGGTTAAACCCACACGTGGCTCAAAGTACGCCATCATTGTGTGGCAAGAGTCAAGATAAAATGCTGTGAAAATGAGGTGAGGCAGTGACATAAAACAACACCAGGCCGGCGACTGTGGAGCCTGGTAGAATAAAAAGACAAGCAATTTGTAGCGTTTAACCGCACGATGGTAAAAAAAAAAAACATTACATAACAACAATAGAGCAGGCACCTCCATAGGAGGTGGTGATGGCATCTAAATTACAATTAACACCAAGAGTCATATAGTCATTTAGCTAACCAGCTAAACAAGTACTGAAGGTTTGAATTGACCATAGTTGCGTATAGTTGAGCATATGGAGCTATAATTGTCCTGTTGCATCCATGTGGCAGATGCGGTGGCAGCTCAGTTTACCAAACACTATATCCTGCTTGATACCAATGCTTGTGTGTTTTTATATGGAATTGAAAATTGTATTCTATCTACTGCAGCCAGCTACGAGGGGTCACGGATCGGGTCGGATCGACTTGATACTTTTCAGCCTGCACTCGTACTTTTGTGGTATTAGCTTGAGAGAGTGATGGCTTATTACAGAAGAATTATTCGAATTTTATTCGTGTTGTGACATTTAATTGAACCCTAGATTGAAAATAAGTGAGAGTAGTAAATATGTGGCATAGTTACAAACAACATATGGCGGTTGCAGGAAGCGGGCGTCAATTTCTCTCTTTTGGTTATCAACAAGCCCAAGCACACGGGCTCGACGGAGCTGAGAAACATGATCGGGGTGACAACAATTACGGCTTTGACGATGATGACGTTGGGTTGGTTATGGCTTTACAGCAGCTGTCATCCCCGTTTATTTACAATGGCGTTGGTCATTTGGTCGTCGTCGCCGGTTGTTGTTCTAACGACGCTTTGATGACACGAGCAAAATGGCCAGCTTCAAATTACAGTAGCTTTAAATCAAAGCTGTGTGCGATTCGAGGGTGAATGTGGAGCAGTCAGACATTGTTGAAGCTAGTCAAGCACGTCACTTGCTCTAACACATTACCACACAAATCACTTGGAGCACAACACGCGACGTATACGTGATATTGACAGCTCCAGTCAGTGGCATACGTATGGTAACCACAAGTGCCAGATCCGAGTAGATTCTTGACTAAAGTATAACCTCACTCAGTCGTAGAACACGTGTCAACATTAAAAGATTTATGTGTCTTTGTTGATGAGACAGCTGGTCCTTCAACTGCGGAACATTATTAGCATAACAAAATAAGCGAAAACTTTTTATTATTTTGCTGATATACTTCGTTCCATTTGCAAGGGTATCTGCTTGTACCCTCAATTGCCCAGACAAAAGCTCAAAAGTTTTAGTGACCTACAAGCCGCATTCATCAAATTTTATTCGTTTTGGTTTTGTTATTTTGTGTTTTAAGTAAATACTTTATTAATTTTTATTAAAATTTACCAGATTTAGCTATTGCAACAGATAAATGTGATATGGAGCTTGTTAAATATCTGTGTTTTTTTATTAATTGTTTAAAAATGATGATATTACTACTCTTACTATTGATAAGGTTAATGTTTAAATGTGACGGCTTTACAATGACGACCTTTCAACGCGGCTGAATGTTATGCAGCAAACAGCTTTCTGACTGCAATGCTCGCCCACTTGTCATTTAACAGAGCCTTCTGATCCTCTGTTGTTAACAGCCCTTCTTATTTTATGTATGTTATACAGCAAACAGCTTTCTGACTGCAATGCTAGCCCTCCTGTCATTTAACAGCGCCTGCTGATCCTCTGTTGTTAACAGCCGTTCTTACATAAATAAGAAGAATGTCAATGGAAACTTTAAAAAAGTATTTAAGCTTAGATTATGTGAACTTTTTAACCTAATTTGTAATTTCTATTTGAATTTAATGGCATTAAGTATCGGATTCATATAAAAAAATAGTTTTGGTCAAATTTTCTGAGAACCAAATATTAATGTAATCATTTTTTATAATTACTTATTTGCTGCGATGGTACAGGGTATCTGAAAGTCGGCTGCGCTAGACTTAACGTTGCCATGTTTTTTGTTTGTTGAAGCGGACAATAAACCACAGGATATATTTACTCTCCTTGCGAATAAATTAGGTGGATTGCTTTATGACCTTTATGAATCTTGCCTTTTGTATGACAATACTATACTATAAACATATACATAAATATATATATATACATATATGTACATACTTGTGAACAAGACGCACAAGCCCAGACTAGGTATACACATACTTTCCATCTATTTCCACCATTGTAATTTAATATATGTACATTGATATAATATTTTTATAATATTATTTTAGTTATTTTCAGTGGTGGGCACGAAAAATAACGGAAAGAGACCTTCAACAACATTAAGAATAAAAGTGTATGGCACACACTGTGTATTTTTTGTTTTTTTGTAAATTCGGTGAGCCGCCGGCGATCCGAAGACACATAAATGTTATGAGTTTATATGACAATTTTAATTACCAATAAAAAACACTGGTTCTTTTCGTTGGCAAATTAAGTGGTATTTAGTGTATTTGTATCCTCGAGTACGACAATAAAACTCGCACACTACGCGTATTTTGTTTTTGTAAAGTTTTCGCCCCTCGCAAGAAATAACGGAAAGAGCACTCTAAGCAAAATGAGCCAAAGGCGTGCCCACCACTGGTTATTATCGTCTTAATAGCAACAAAGAGTAGAACCCATTCTTAGAGAGCATATACATATATTCCCTTAGTGTCTATATATTACTGTGATAAATTGTTATGCCCTGTACCTATAGATATACAAAGGAATTAGGAAGAGGTGGCGTGCGTGACAGAGCACAAGCTCATTATACCCAAATGTTCATTATAACCTCCGTCTGTTTTAGCGTCTAGATTTCGGATACTATAAGAGCTGGAGATACGAAACTTTTCCATCTGGGGCGCAGGATTCCTCGAACTCCTATGAGTTAAACAAGTAAATGCTTCGACAATTATTGATGTATTTAGAAGTCACTCAGCGTCGTAATCATTAGATTCCTGACAGACTTTTGACTGGTTGCTGTCCAGAGTCCATTTTTAATATCTTCTCTTTCATCAAAGAGCAACTAAAGCCCGGAAAATCTTCTGCGTCTTAACTGATAGCTTCGACAGCCTTACCCATATGTCGTATTTTTAATGCAATAACAAGAGTTGGGCATTAGGCTGACAAATGAAAGAAGTCGATTAAAGTAATAATTCCAATGCCGGAAAGGGTTGAATCGTAGTCATCATCATAGAAACTAATTGGCCTCCTAACTTGTCTGTGAAAACTCTTTGAAAAAGTAGTTCTGCTTCGCATCAGCCGACATCACAAAGTGCGCAAAGTATTCTTACGAATTTGGTTTCCGAGAAAAGCACGGAACGATCGAAAAAATCAATCGCATCACATTAGAAATTCTCTCGGAAACTTTGCACGCAACTATTTCTTGATTTCGCCCAAGTATTTGTCCAAGTTCGGTCAATCGGTTGGCAGACCGGACGGTTGCAAATGTTAAACTTTTACTACCTTTACTCTAATACTAATTTTGCGACCTCTCTAAAAAAATGTTATTAGCCTGGTGCAATCGATTTGGTTTTGGTTTTTTCCCCTTTAATACCAGTAAGAAAATTGACTTCATTTGACGTTGAGTAACTGAATCCAACACCCAAACATTATTAAATAAATTTTTTTAAGTTCGCTTTATCCCGATAAGAAGACTGAAAAGGAAATTCTCCCACCTTGTTTGCCGAATAATTAACAAAAAATATAACGGTCTAAAAAATCGTCCTAAAATATAAAAAACAAAAAAAATAAAATAAACAAATAGAAATTTTTTTTACAACAATAAATTAAATAAGCTATTGTCTAAAAAACTTAAATGCAAAATGTGTTTTTGGTGTTAAATACCAATAAATACCAACACTTTGCTTTAGATTTTACAATGTTATAAATTTATCGGGAGGGAAGGACTTTTGAGGTTTGATTCTGAGAGCAATGCCGTCGGCAGTACAGCTACTGGCAGGGTCACCCTTGGCGGTAAGGTCTTCGAGGTGCAGTGAAACGAAGCGTGATGGACAGAAATGAGGTTAGGTAAACTCTAGGATTATTCAGTCTCCCGTGGTCCTGCGGCTAGTCCACCTGCTTCTGCAGCATGCACAACGGATTTGGATTTGAAAGTAACAATATAATAATAGAAATCATATGGCCACATGTTACACTATGAGTAACAGGACATAAGAAGAAGAAGAAATCTATTTCTTTAGCGCAATTTTTGGTTATATGTACGACTCTTCGTTGAGTGTAATGAGTTACCACTTTTTAGATTGTTTGTTGTTTCCAAAAATATTTTATCGTAATATTATGTATCGTCATTCAAGTATTGTAGAGATAACAAATTGGCCTGCTACAAAATGAACTCTGCACAGAGTAAAGATCTAGCAGTATCGTGGAACAAAGTTTCAAGCTTGCTGGTCGTCAAAAGAAATGTATGTATGTATATCGATTTGCATAATTCTTGCGAAAACTTAATGTAGCCCTTGCCATTCGGGCACAGGGTATACAGAGTGTCATCTGGCAAGTGTAAGTGCGAGCTTATTGGAAACTTACATGGCATGCTTTTGAAATTATATTTTTAGTATACTCTTGCCCGTAAATGCATGCAAATTACAGATAATATAAAGCGACAGGCATCGTATCTGGTTACCTGACTGAATTCTGAGGGGGTGGGTCTGGAGAGCCCGGTTGCCGGAATGTGCTGGTGCTTTGCATATAAATGACCCATATATGGTACTTTCATATGCGTATTTAAGACCTGCCTCCTGAGCGCATATACTCGTATGCTATGAATTTCAACATTTCATGTAATAAAAAAAAGGAGCAGAAAAATAAACCAAAAGTTAAAGTCGAGCGAGCATCTGCCGAGTGGTAAGTGAGTGACTTACTCATGCTTCATTGAGAGACTCTTACCACGGATGAACAACCAACTTTTTGAGGCTCATTGCCTGCACGCAAAGTGAACATTATTACTGTCTGTCTATGGCCAAATCCTTTTACTTGTGTGTGAGGCTTTCAGTGCTTTTAGTGCCGCGATGTGCTTGGGTGGTCACACGTATCCAGGCAGCATTCCAGAAGCTACATTCAACTGTTGAAGAAGCACAGCTGCACTTTGTCTGCTGTCTTCATAAATGTCGAACTTGGTTCAAATTTACATAAATTTGATGCCGACTATCAAACATGCGAAGCTCTGGGATCGCTCGCATCTTACCAGCAATCAATAAATGGTCATAAATTTGGCGCTTTTCTTTTGGAGGAAAACTTAGGCAATGATTTTGACATTTGCTTCAGACCTATTATGTGTATGGGCTTCTCTTGGCCCAGTTCTTATCATTGGCTTAGCTAGCATGAGTCTGCTTAGTCCAACCTGGTACTCTTGGTTGTTGTCGTAAGCTTCTTCTTGCTCTTCTCCTCTTGTTTGTGGCATAATTTATTTGCCATAAAACATGAAATGAAACATTTTGGCTCGTAAATTATGAAAAAGGCAACGTTACCCATCACAGTTGCCAGCTTTATGTAGTGGACAGGCAAGAAGAAGTCCAAGTGCCAAGTGGGTGCACCATAAAAAAAAAAATGGTTTACATATTTCTGGCGTGCAGTCTGTGGGTGGTGCTGATGCTGGGACTGGTACTTGTACTGATGATAGTAGTGCTGCTATCCCCAACTTGGACAGATAGAAATTGTCTTTGTTTTTTTAAAGGTTTACTATCGTGATGGCAAACTCCATTATAACCCGCTTGCAATTGCGTTAGTCATCAAAAAAAAAAAAAAAATAGCAATTTCTATGACAAATGCCATCCACAGAAACAACATCTAGAGTTCCAGACATAGCAACAACAATAGCAACAATAACAACATGAAAAGTCAAATAAATCTGTGAAAATGCTTGTAAACGTCAAAGATGAAAAATCAAAAGACTTGTGGCTGGCACAGTGGGGACTGGGGACTGGGGACTGCAAAATGGGCTGAGAGGGGAGTGGAATATGTGAGAAGATTGTTTTGGAGAAGGAATATATTTTGCCTTAACAAATGAACATTGGACGCCCCCTCGGTCGTCGGTCCCAAGTAGCGAGTGTGGAACGTATGAATGAGTTTTTCAATTAAATTCCAAAAATAAACCAACCAAAAAGAATATTAAAAGCTATTCAGGCAAAAATATGCGCCAAAGGTCACAGTCAACGCGTGTGCGGGACAAAAAGTAAAAATATGCGAACAAAACAACATTTACTTGTACAGTGGACACCTACCAGTCCGAACCGACGGAATTTGTGATAGATTTGTATAGAAAGTCAACGAGACAGTTGAGAGAGTTGCACTTGGTCTTAAGGTAAGCAAGAATTGGTTTCTCTGTTCAAAATTTGGTGTCATATCAGTTTAAGATGTTCCATAAGGTCTTTGGTTAATTAACTATGTGACTACCAAGTGGTATAAAGACATTAAAGTCAGGCTATGTCGCTATAGTGAGCATTTCAAAATGATCAATTCAAACAAGCATCATTTGGGCCTCAGAAGACTCAAAAACTAAGTTTTCAAACATAACCGCAATTCGAAGCTTTATTCACGTTCGCTTAACTGAGTGTTGACTGTACTTATTTACGTGATTTTGCATTATGTACTGCCATAGACGTATTTATTATGTAGATGAAGAAAAACAAACCAAGTTGAAATTCATGAGGTAGAGAAAAGCACGAGCAGAAAATAATTGCCAGCGTAAGTTCATGGCGAAGATAAGCAGGATTCGAGGCAGGTTTGTCTACATGGTAATGGGTTGACAAAACTGCTTTATGTCGGTTGGCTTTTGCTAAGGACCCTGCGTCACACACCTTTGCTTAAACATAGGCATACGTATTTAAATTTCTATTTAATTAACGTTATAATTTAAAAAAAATACTTGAAAGCAGCCAGCTGGCAGCCAGCTGCTACACGGGGCGTATGAGCGATTCAGATTTAATTTGTAATGTCAACAGAGTACTACCATGACTGTTCATATGGCACATCATCCAAAAAAGACACGAGAAGACACACAGATACACAAATACACAGATACCTCGCTGATATGATGTTAAAGTAAATAAAAATACATGCACAACCTAAGCAAAGCAGAGTTTTTAAAATATGCCAAAAAAGCATGGAAAGGGCCCAAATATTTTGAATATGTTACATTTTTGAGGCTGAGGTGGCGGCAACAACTCTCCATTGTTTATGACCATATGAACGACAGTTGACTGGGAGGGCTTAGGCACTGGAAAGCAGTAACCGGCAACTATTTCACTTTGCCCTGCCTGACACAGTGTCATAAAATGTGTCCTGTCATGTGCTAAAAAAAGTATAAAGCCCACATGCTTTAGAGGCGAGTACTTGGGGAAACAGCTTGGGATTGGGTTTCTGCTTGAATTGCGGCGCTTCGTGGTTTTGGTCTGGTTTGTTACATGCATATTTGCTATCGCTCCTGTGGGCTGGCCATACATACCTGCTTTGAAGGTGATGATGCTGCGACTACGACGGCATCGCTTTTGTATTGCTCGGCGTTTTGAAGCAGATAGCTTTAAAGGCAACAGGATGAGACGTAGATGTTAAGAGTCAAGTGCCAACAGCGTCTGCGGGATGTTAGGCTTTTGACTTGATTTTCTGCGGTGATGTGGCTAGATGGTGTTGATGACGATGACGATGAGGATGACGCTGATGCTGATGGTGTGATGGTTGCTTTAATAAACAAATTGCTGCTGTTGCAGCTGTACCAGTTGACTGGATGGCTGACACTACACAATGCTGCTGCTATTCAGCAGGAGATTCCTCTCTGTAGGAATGCGGCCTGTGATTTCCTGCGGAATGTAAAGCAGATAACAAAAATTAAAAGCGCGCCTGCCTTGTCTGATAAACCTCACATGAATAAAAAGAAAGCATAATGAGCTGCTCTTCTTATATACTATATATGTACTACATAGTAGAAGCTACATGCATATGTCTTTATTTGGGAAGCTCTGGAGCAATAGCTTCTTGACAAGATGCACGATGGCAAACACTTATTTTAATATAAATTGATTTTTTTTTTTCAGGTGTTTTGAATTATTATTTGTACATTAAACAACATGTAAGTACCTCCGACTGCACATCAATTTAAATGGCAGAATTTTATTTATAAAATTAAATGTAACGATTTTACCATAAAGCTTAAATGAATCTTACAAAACAAGCAACCAAGAAGCATGCTAAAATTAAAATTTGGATACCCTTATTGAGTTTCTTGAAATTATCATTCTTTAAAAAGAAAATCTGTCATTGCGTATATAACCCATCCAAAAAGTTTTTTTAGAAAACTACTTAAGTATCGTTCCCTGTCGCAGATTAAATTTCAAGTGCATTATATTTATTAAGAATCAGAAAATTATTCCTTTAGGTACTGCAATCCCTCACCCGTTTTACTTAAGACTATTGCCAAATAGCTCTTAGTTATTAATATGTTGATGAAGCTCAGTAAACACAATTTAAATAACTCAATAAAAGTAACTCAAAAATTTCACTCAAATTGCGATGTTTTTGCTGCAACAAAATCCGAGCGTTTTGAGCAATAAGAAAATGCATCGTGTGATGCCAAAAACTTCGACGGCGGCAACCGTTACCATCATTCAAGGACTCGGCTAAAGTTGTTGCCTAGCTAACAATGAGACCGAGCATCAATGCCCCCAATATCAAACCATCTCCAACAACGTCCACAAGCTTTCGGTAACCTGTTGTTGGCGGAATATCGTGACGCTGCGCCGCTGCTGAAGTCGACGTCGCGACGTCACAGTGCACAGTGGTTGGTATTGTGTGAAAATGGTGCACAAAAATACTTTCTGTGAAAATATCGACTAGAAAATATTTATATGCTTATATTATAATACAAAAATATTAATTAATTTAAGTAATCCGTTTTTATTTAAGAATCGGTTTACTATATCATATAGCTCCCATAGGACTGATCAGCCAAAACAATTTTTTTAAATCAAAATTCGCTATATTACGTTTTTTAATATAGATATCGTAACCAGATTTGGCGTTTGCAAATTGTTTAGAGCACTTAAGCAATGTGCCAAATTTAAACAAAATCGGTTGACTGTATCATATAGCTCCAATACGGCCGATCTTCCAAAAATCGATTTTTGAACAAAATTTGTTGTGTTTCGTTTGTTTGTGAAGATATTGGTACCAAATTTGGTATTCGTTAGTTTTTTAGCACTGTACTAAATTTAATCCAAATCGTTTGACTATATCATATAGCTCCCATAGGAGAAATCGGTCCAAAAAAACGTTTTTTATACAAAATTCGTTGTGTTTCGTTTGTTTGTAAAGATATTTGAACTAAATTCGGCATTCAGATCTTTTTTAAGGTAGTAAAGCACTGTGTCAAATTTGATCGAAATCGGTTGACTGTATCATACAGCTCCCATAGAAACGAACGGTCAAAAAAAAATGTTCGCTTAATAATTCTTCTGTTTTTGGTTTTTTGTGAGGGAACCGAATTTTATTGCAAGCTAGTGGTACAGGGTATCCAAAAGTCGTACGCGCCCGACTTTACGTACGCCATTTTTTTTCATAAGTTTTTGTAAAAAGTGAACAAAATTTTGGTTTCAAAGCCCCTCAACACGAATTCTTCAGTTCGGTTCAGGGCTGAATTTTTCAAGTCTGAACGAAGGAACTGCAGGGAATAGACTTCTTTTTTAAATACATAGTAATTTTCTTAAATAGAAAAATGCTCCAATTTTATTTTGTTTGCGTGTCTGCGTCTAGCCCTTTGAATGAAAACACTTTTTCCAACATTTTATTATTATAATTTATCTTTATAGATTTTTCAGCTTTTGTACGTCAGTCAGAGCAGCAAATATCTAATATTTATTGGCTAGAAACTGATAGGATGTTCCTATGCAAAAAGTAATGAAACTACAAAACATAAATAAGTAATGAAGAAAAGGCAAAAAAATAGCAGATCGGTACGAGCTTAACGAGAGGAAACAAGAAGCAAAAATTTTCAAAAGATCATTTTTTCAGACAATTTTATAAATACATACCCCTTAAACCTGTTTTTGTGCGGGTGATAGGAAACGCACAAAAAAATCGTCAAAAATTGCATGCAAAAATTTGGCACGGAGTTTATAAACTTAATATAATAAAAAAATTGTGCGATTTTTTTTAAATCGCCATGGTGACAGTTAACAACAAGTTTGTTGTCGGTCTTTTGGATCTATTGTTTAGAAGAGTGGTCGGCACGGTCCTATCCTATGGGCCTATGGCTTACACGTACTATTTCCTAAATATTTTTTTAGCTTACTTCACACAAATATTTGAACAAATGCAATTAAGTTTAGTAAAATTATTATATCATGCCTGTTGATTGTCTTTTTGGTATTAAAATCATTCTATTTGTACTTTGTTATGACCATTTAGGAAAAACGTAATGCAAAACTAATTTTTTTTATTATTTGATCATTGCCAGCATCTTAATTGCAAAAGGACACGTTGGAGATCCGCCAAAGTAACCTAGAGTATGATCATGTCTGTCTATCTATCCGTCCGCCTGTCTGTTTAGATCTTAGAGGAGGTAAGAGCTACAAGATTAGATCCCTTATGGAGCTTTCAAAGAGTGTTTCTCAGAGGACCTTGAGAAAAATCATAAATTTTAAATGCGTTTGCTAATGAATGTATCCTAAGTTAATTTGAAAAGCACCCGATTATACGTCATCTCTAAAGAATCTGAAATGATGTGACAGTAATCTTTAAAAGGGGCAATCTGCTGTTACCAATAACACGCCAAGTCAGTCCCCAACAAACGCGTGGTTTTTCTTGAAAAATTTCAAAATTTTGTTCAATGCCATATCATTTGTGACCACTGTGCATTAGTGAAAGTAGCGCCAACTTCGCAGTCCGTATGACAAATTGTACGAAAGACAAGGCCCGAATGGCGTCGTTGCCGGCGTCGCAGTTGCTGCCGATTCTGTCAGCGGCGATGTTGCCATTGCTGCTCCCGACTGGCTGGCATCAGTTGCTTGTGTTACTTCGTGGGCGTAGGACGCACATCGCGGCAGGGCGACTAGCTGAGAACCTAACGAAAACATTTTCAAAAAGTGCGTTGTTGTCGACTCAAGAGGCGATAGTTAAAAAAAAACATCTTTGTCAAGCGAAGAAGATTAACAATCAGAGTACTCGAAGATCGCGTGCCTCGTTGCGTATACGCCGCATTGGTCGGGTTTAACCGTGCCGTGCGTTTTGCGTGCGTTTTGTTTGTGCTTTGTCGTTGCTTTTGTACAATATTTAGATTTATCTACTTGTGCTTGTGTGTGTTTCTTTTCATCCGGTGGTATTTTGTTAGCCGACGCGACTTTTGTTTTCATTGTCAAGTCCCAAGGCTAAGGGCCAAAAGACAAAAAACCGTGCGTGAATGCTTAGCTGAGGCTTGGCAGATTGGTGGAACAATCTTTATCTGCTGTGGCTGCTGCTGGGCCCAATCAAGTGTTGAAACGTGCTTGAGAGTTTTTGGATCTGTTGACACTGCGGTTGCTGACTGTGCTCCTGTGGTGCTGTGGTTCTGCGGTACCGGCTCTTGACTTAGTTTCTGTGGTATGTGGCAACTTAAAAGACCCAAAAAAAAGTGTAACTACGTGTAGGTTTTAGTAATTTTATTTTGAAAATAAGCGGTTAACGGCGCCATTATAAAGTTGTCCCACTTGAAAAGAAGCAATTACTGCAAACTAATTAAATTAGAAAGTTTTGAGCCAAAGTTGAATACGCTAAAAACCATTAAAAGTTCAAGTGCACCCAAAGTACTTTGTAATAAGTTCGATCTGGACAAAATACTTTCAAATTCCTGGGCTAGACTGGCCTTAAAGTTTTAGGCAAAAATGTTATAGCAAATTGAATTCACGGGAAGGCACAAAAAAAAAAAGATATAAAGCCAGGCCAAGTTTTTTGTGCTAACCCATAAAGAAAAGTTTTATTTGATTTGCTTAGAATAACTGACTTGAAGCTGTCCCAAAAATAAAAAATACTAAAATAAAATAAAAACAAACTTTTTCTTGTTTAGCGACAAAGCAAACAGAAAGTCTGGAACCCGAACTAAACGCCAAGTGCATTAATCCAAACAAATGGGGACAAGTTAGAAGAGAAATGGAGTAGAGCTTCCTCCTCCCATGGCTAAATAAGGTTATCTTTAAATATTCCAAATCGAGAGTCAACTGCCACCAAACTTCAGCTTTGGCTCTGTTCGCTCAATTGCTTTGGTTGCGACTGTTCTTTAATTAAAAATGCAAATTCTAATTTTAATAGAGCTCTTCGAGACAGTCGGAGCTGGGAGCTTAGTAAAATGTTTTCAGTGCCGATAATGCTGAAAGGCGTAGGGCGTGTTGGCCTTTGCTATTGACATGCCAAAAGTACACGTATCTCATTACTCTCTATCTCTATCTGTTTGTCTATGCAAGTATCTATTGATTTTAATTGGTCTAATCTGTCATCGAGGTTGACTGTCGTCAATTGTCAATCTAATAACATTGTATTCGTGACTATAAATGTTACCATACGATATGGTTTACGAGTGTACAAATAATCAAACTTGAGCTATAAAAAAGCATCCAATCCTGTGTAGACAAATAAAATAAGTTTTTATTTATGTTACGAGACTGCTCCATTTGCAGCGATAGGTTACTTCGAAGCTAAGAAGTAAGAAGTAAATTTAAAGCAGATTATTTTATTTGGTTTTACTTTTTATTTTTAATACTTAGCCATATTTTCCTTCAAAATATTTACTCAGAATCTTAAAACTGTGTCACAGAAACTGTTAAGTTCTAGAATGTATTCATCAGCATCTGGGGATTTATTAAAAAACTCATGACTTGAATGATCGGATTAAAAAACGAAAGAATTATGAACTTAACCTGAAAAGCACACAAAAGGTGTAGAGATGTGCAATATGAGTAGATAGTGACAGGAAAATATTCGGAACGAACAATATTTATTCTTTTTGACTCCTTTATAATAGAGCCCAGTGCTCATCTGTTATCTGTGCTATCACGGGACACTGGTTGGTGGGAAACCACGCATTCAGGTTGAATATTCCCCACCATGACTTCTGTAGAAGCTGTGGAGATGAGGAGGAGCTGGAGACGTTGGAACACTTCTTCTGTCACTGCCCTGGACTGGGCAGTAAAAGATTTAGATTTACAGTCACACTTTCTAGACGATTTATCTCAGCTCTCTGAACAGAGTCCAAAATGCCTTTAAAGGTTTATTCAGGCAGAAGAATGACTTTCTCACCTTTTATAGGGGATCTCTCAAGTGGGGAAGAGTGGTGAACTAGCTCACTCTAGCGGTATCGCAACGGGCCTATCCTAGGCCTAAGTGAGTTGGGACGTCAGTTCCTAACCCTGTTTCGGTGAGTGAAGCTGTTCCGGCCGCACGGCGGTTCAAATATCATTAAAATGCAAAAATTGACGAGCACAGCGTCTGTTCGCTATGGGGAAAACCGTTGTAGTTGTGGCTTGGGGGTGCAAGACAAAACCACCAGTAAACCACCATCCCCACCATCACCGCCACCACCCACTTTGTGGGCATAGTTAAAGCTCTAAGGTTGTTTTGGTGCCCAGTCTGGGATGGGAGGAGCAGGCGCATGGAGTGAGCATTTAATTAATTTTGTTTGTCGACTGCGCGCCACACTCACTGGCGTTGATTAAAATGCCATTTATAACATTTTGCCTGCATTTAAGTCAAGCATAAGCTAGATGCTCATTAATTTACCCCAGCTAGAGCAGCATCTATCTGGTGTCCTATCCCAAGAAGAGATGGGTACAGCTTGACGTCAATTTTTGGTAGGTTTTAGTGTCATCCTGCTGAGGATAATAAATGGTTGATTTGGTAAACAAATTTCTTCGACATTTCCACAATTCATATGCAACCCTATATATGCAATCTAAAGTCCACATATTTAATATACAAAGATATGTGAGCCTAGTCAACAATACAAAGCTGCCATAATCCTCATTTTATGAATTAAAGACTTGCTTTTTTTTTTTGGAAAGAGTAAACGCTGCAATTTTGTTCTCTTTAAAATTGTAAACTTGAAAAAATTTCAATGAGCCCTTTTCAAATTCTGTGCTCAAACATATTTAACCCGTTAAATGTTTTATCTAAATGTGCTTCTAATACCATCTCATGAGTTACTTATAACAAATATGTAAATTTTCACCGAGTCCATATATGTATATAAGGGTCATTTTGACAAAGACAGATAAGTTGCCCGTATCTCAGAATAATTCCAAATGCATTCAAATTTGAATTCGTTAAAGGCGAAAAACAGAAAATTGAAATTGTGGGTCGGCTAGGAAAGATTAAAGTTAAACTAAAAGCTAAGCGGCAAGCTGTCACTCGTACATGGGATTGCCTGCCCTGACATGCATGTTTTCCTTGGGAACGGAACGAATGGGTTTGCCTTCGGCTTTGCCTGGAATTGGAATTGGTTGCTAAGTTTTGCATAAATTATGCATGATGGTCTTTGGGTGTACTGGGATAGCACAGGTATGCACTGAAATGGAGCAAACAGTAGCTGCTGAATTTTATTTGATTTCGCACAGACACAAGTCACAGGTGACATTTTTATTGCCAATCTGCGTGCCTGGCAGGTGAACCTGCGAAAGAACATTCTGAGTCGCGGTTGTTTCTTTGGGAGGCTGTGACTGTGATTGGGTAACATGTACATAAAACACGCTTGTCGTCTCAAGGACAACTTGGCATAGATGACTGTTGCTTCGATGTAATCAAATAGCTTCTTGCCAGTCAGTCAGTCAGTTGGTTGGTTGGTTGGTTGGTTGGAATATTGTCAGAGGACCATCCAGTCATACGATTGCCATTTTACTTGACTATAAAACAATAAAAAGAAAACAAACATAGAAATACCAATGCTGGGCTGCGAATATTGCAGAGTTGGGGACACGGTCAATGGCAAAAGAAGTCAGGACTGCTTGCTCGGCAATAGCACAAGATTTCGAAGAAATTTCTCTAGAGACAAACCGTGCAAGTCGACAGATGTGGTAGATATTTTCAATTTGGCCAACATATAAACAGGCAGACAGGCATATATGGATACACGACTTTCATAGGGCTCTGGCTTTATGAATTTTATTCTTTGCTTGCTTTTTGTTCAATAATTCATAAGCTGTGGCATATTCAAAAGAGTCCCTAATCCATCCAAAAATTAATTACTTTATAATTTTGTAAAAGGCAGGGCGTGACCAGAGACCGAACTACTTGTGCGTACAAGGCATTGGTATGCGGGATATATGTCAGTTGGTTGCCCATAATCTCTCCCGTATAGCCTGGGGCTTGCGTTTTTTCCTTTTTTTTCGCGCGTTTATGCTAAAATGCACTGGTCTGTACCAAAAATACGAAATACGTAACAATTTTATTTGATGCGCCGACACTAACCACCTCTCTGTTTCGGTGAGTGAAGCTGTTCCGGCCGCACGGCGGTTCAAATATCATTAAAATGCAAAAATTGATGAGCACAGCGTCTGTTCGCTATGGGGAAAACCGTTGTAGTTGTGGCTTGGGGGTGCAAGACAAAACCACCAGTAAACCACCATCCCCACCATCACCACCACCACCACCACCCACTTTGTGGGCATAGTTAAAGCTCTAAGGTTGTTTTGGTGCCCAGTCTGGGATGGGAGGAGCAGGCGCATGGAGTGAGCATTTAATTAATTTTGTTTGTCGACTGCGCGCCACACTCACTGGCGTTGATTAAAATGCCATTTATAACATTTTGCCTGCATTTAAGTCAAGCATAAGCTAGATGCTCATTAATTTACCCCAGCTAGAGCAGCATCTATCTGGTGTCCTATCCCAAGAAGAGATGGGTACAGCTTGACGTCAATTTTTGGTAGGTTTTAGTGTCATCCTGCTGAGGATAATAAATGGTTGATTTGGTAAACAAATTTCTTCGACATTTTCACAATTCATATGCAACCCAATACATATCAAAAAAAGTAAAAAGCAAAAAGTTAAAAATTTAAAGTCAATAGCAAAACATTTCCTAGCAGATGTTTGTGGTCTTTAAGTAAGATATCCGTCTGAAAATGAAATTTATTGAGCTATTGTCTCGGGCTTGGCCGCAAAATTCCATGTCCATGGAATGTTGTAACCATTTCTCAGCACTTGCCAGTTGTTGCACTGCACCAAATGGACCATTAATTATGGTCACTGGCCCTTGAACCGGCGGCAATAGTATGCACTTCTAGAACTACGACAACTTTATCGAGCTGTGACAGCTGACAACGCACTAGTCCATGTTAAGTCAATAAAAGAAAAACTAAAGTTCCTTCCAACATGCGCCCCAAAGTAGGCAACACATTCGGAAATTTTAGCAATAAAATTCATTGATTTCTTTGGAAGGATGGGTTGGTGTTGCTCGCCCGCTCTAACAACGATTGAAACTTTTGGGTAGCTTATGTAATCCGAAGGCCGAACAAACAAGAGACAAGCACTATTCCGTAACACCTGGCAGGGGCCCTGTCTTTGTTATAAATAATGTATATAAATATTTATGCTTACTAAAAGGTTTTTGGCAAGTGAGCAACAAAAATTCACAAACGGCCACAAATGGCCACAAAGAATATTCCATGCTAAACTTGGGACTGTCTCAGTCAGCTGCCAATTACTATGACACTTGTTCAAGTTCAAGTGAAAATAAAACCATAATCCTAATGGCTTAAAGGACTTTTAGACACAATCACACTTAAACTATTGTCCACAATCATACAATCCATTGGACACACAAGGAGCGTAACAACGTTCCACGGAGCGAGTTTCCATAATGCAAACATGTCATAAGGCCGAGGATTGATAGCTTAGTTTTTGTGCGTCGTCCTTGAGATTTGAAATCAACGGGATTGTGTCGTGGTCGCTAATTGTTAATGCTCTTTAATCTTCTAAAAACAAAACATAAATTTGAATATTTTGGATTTAAATATTGTCACATATTTTTCGATAACGCGAAAGCGGTCTACTTTAACACAATCGATGGAGTGAGTGTCTGGAGTCCACTTGGATAAGACAAAAGTGCTGCGTTGAATACTTAAATATATGGGATACTAATAAGAAATTACATAACGTTAAAGATATAGTTATTTTCATTTCAGGTAATTGAAAAATCGTTTTACAAATTCTGAACTTCCTTATAACGAACTTCTCTCTACGAACAAATTTTGCAAATTAAAAATGTTTTCTAGTTGACTGATTATGAGTGTATTTAATATTTTTTATATTACGATTTTGTAAAACATATCTTGGAAGGTTGCCAAGAACTTAAAAAAGTGCAAAAAAGTATGAATAAAGTTCAATCACTAACAATCTCAATACTAAGTTTCATTGCTTAGTGAAATTATCGGAGTTGTAGCTTGTCTCTTGTAAAAAAAAAAATAATAAAAAAATTAAGCTCCTAGGCTTTCGGAACCAAGTCTTAAATTAAACAATGAATTAAGCAAAAAAGTACTTTGATTCTGCCTAGGTCTATTTAAACTTTATTGCTACATTCATTCAGTTCGGCTCAGCCATGAAATCATGCATGAATTTTCAGTACCAGACATGAAGCCGCGCATTTGTCACAGAATTTAGCACATTCATATCTGAGGCGTTCAGGCCCGAAACTTAGTCGTAACTATTAGCTATAAATTCATTCAAATTTATTAACTCTGAAAAGTCTCGCCTGAAATCACGGTTGAATTTAAAAAAAAAATGGACATGAATTCAGTGCTGATTTGTTTTATAAAAGTCATGTCTGAAACTACTCCTGGATTTCTTCATTAGAGACCACAGGCTCTCTAGCTCTTACGGTCTCCGAAAACCAGACAGATGTACGATGGAATAGCTCAAGTTGCTTGATATATAAAAAATGGCGTACGTAAAGTCGGGCGCGGACGACTTTAGGATACCCTGTACCACAAGCTTGTAATAAAGTCCGATTTCTTCACAAAAAACCGAAAACAAAAGAATTTTAAGCAACAATTTTTTTTTGACCGATCGTTCCTATGGGAGCTATATGATATAGTCAACCGATTTCAATAAAATTTCACACAGTGCTTAAAAATTATCTGAATGCCAAATTTATTTCAAATATCTTTACAAACAAACAAAACACATCGAATTTTGTATAAAAAACGTGTTTTTGGACCGATTGGTCCTATGGGAGCTATATGATCTAGTCAAACGATTTGGATTAAATTTAGTACAGTGCTTAGGAACTATAAAATACTCACGAATGTCAAATTTGGTCCCAATATCTTAACAAACAAACAAAAAACACCATAAATTTTGTTAAAAAATCGATTTTTTGGAAGATCGGACCTATTGGAGCTACATGATATAGTCAACCTATATCAAAGTGGTCTAAAAAATTTCCAAACGCCAAATCTAGCTACGATATCTTTATTAAATAACTAAATATAGCTATATGATATAGTCAACCGATTTCGAAATTTGGTACAGTGATTGGGAACTATAAAAAACTTTCGAATACCAAATTTGGTTACGATATCTTCATAAACAAACGAATTATTCGTCTAAAAGGCTTTTTTTTGTCGAGGTCGTCTCGAACACCCCCATGGGAGCTATATAATTTATCCCCGATATCAAAAAAATAAAATAAACTTGTCTCCTATGGATTAATATGGGATCTAATGTGAAAGTTTGGTAACTCTAGCTCTTACCATCTCTGAGATCTAGGCGTTCACACGGACGGACGGACAGACGGACAGACGGACATGGGTATATCGACTTCTCTATTCACCCTGATCATATTTTAGGTAACTTTGGGGTGTCTCCGACGTCTCCTTCTATATGTTACATACATTTTCGGCTTGCACAAACTTAATATACCTTTGGTACCATACGAATTGGAAATCAAAATAATTTTTTTTTCAATAAGTGCGAAAACAGTTATAAAAAAATATCAGTTAAAACATTTAACGTTTTAGACGATTTTGTTAAAAAAAAAGGGGGAAACATAAATAACAAGTTTTTCTAAATCCAATTCATTTTCATTTTGATATTGTCAGCTTATGCTATTTATATATTAGGGGTGCCGTGCACTAATGCTCTCAAAAATAGATTTAGATCTACGGATGGTGCGCTTGGTCCCGCATCAAAAATATACTTCCTCCATACCACGGAGCTATTTCCAACATCTCCCATTGCCTGCACACTTGCCTACTTAGCATCCCAGATCGCATTGAAGAGACAACGGTTCAACTCTTACCTAAATTATACACCTCACCCAATCGTCTGTTATGTAAAGACTTCTCGGCCATCTTTAAACAGAGGCGGAAATATAAATTCATATCAACTTTAAGAAGTTGCGCCAACTACAGCACCCTTCTTGGTCAGCCTTTGCCAACTACAGACATTACCATCAAGACTTCACCGTACTGTAACATCAAATTATATAACTCAATTAATAAGTAATTTTTGGCCCGCTTTTTATCCGAAAAAGACATACTTGGTAATAAAGCGCGGCTCTGTACTGACGGAACTAAACGACGGATGAATCTACCTTTGCTGCGTCGACAGCGAAAACACAATTGTCGCCGGTGTCATACGCCGTTCTAAAAGCCTGCCAGTTCGCTACTAGAAACTCGGGATCGTTTGTAATCTGCACCGACAGTCTATCCACAATATCTGCAGTATGTAACTGGGAACATAGCGACTTCACAATTAAAGAAATAAGAAAGCTCGTTACAGCTCACAAAAACAAAATCATAATTTTGCTGGGCTTCGAGCCACCAAGGAATCCCTGGCAACGAAAACGCCGACACGGCTATTCAATATATGAGGACCGCAGTATCCCTACTCTGTACTCCAATCAGCTCCAAGGACATAAAAAATCTAGCCCTACATCACTTTAATGAAAAGAAAATGGCTAATTGGAGACTATTTATTCATAGTTATTCAACATTCAATCCCAGATGCACAAAAATCATTCTGCCTGCTAACCTCAACAGAACTGCCTGCCAAACGTTTATACGTCCTCGAGTAGGACATACACAAGGCACACATGAATGTCTTTAAACTGGCGCTACACGGCCCCTTTGCGTACTATGTGGAGACAATCTTACCGTGGATCATCTTCTGGTTTCTTGTCCATATCTTCAGAGTGTTAGAGCTACCTTTTTCGGATCTCAGACCCCATATCAATTACTGGAAATACCCACAGTATCTATTTAACATATTAAAAATATACAATTTGACGAACGCAACAATATTAAATATATAGTATAATCAGCTTAAACATCCCATATTGCGAGTCAAAGGTCCCAGTAGCTAGTGTTAAGTTCAGTATTAAATACTAGATTTAATTTGTTAAAATAAAATAAAAAAATATAAGGTGTGAAACTAAGTTCTCATTAAGTTTGTTCAAGCTAAAAATATATTCGAGGCGGTGCAGGAATAAGAGAAGAATGGTAGAGGGCATAAACACTGTCACCCTCTATCATTCTTCTTCTTCTTATTCCTGCATATTCCTTCGAAGATTTTTCCAATTGGAATTTTTACTGATTTTTATGAAATTCGAAATTTAGTTAATTTACAATTTAATTTTGTTATTTACAGTATAAGGGGTAAGTTTCAAGTGGATTTGTCGAGGGTTGTGGAAGAAAAAACCGTAAATCGATTGCGTGATTTTTGTATGTGGATTTGTTTATTGGAGGTACATAAATCGGCTTACTAAAATTTGTAATTCCAGGCAGTTTATAGGCAAGGGGAGGTTGACTATAAGTACTGGGGTTTTTGTCACATTTTTTTTTGACATACAGATCATGTTATTACAACGCATTGCTCTCTACAAGCCGCGAAAATCTACAATGGGGTGGAAGATATTGCCATAATATTTGTCTTCTGAGGAAAAATGCACATTAAGTGGAAGTGTTTCGTCTCTCTATATCTTACTAGTGAGCCCGACAGATGTCCTGCCCAAACTTTTCGAATACTTTTAAAGTGTATAAACCTCGTAAGATTCTATAGTTAGCTTATCTATACAATCATAAGATTTTTGGATTAGTTGACTTTCATGACTCTCTAAAAAGCCGTATGGACGAACTCAAGTATTCTTAAGAGAGCTCGCATCTGTAATAAATTCATACCCCACAGAAACTACATTTCAACCCCTTTGCAACTACGCTTCTGTTCTTACGAACCAATACACACAATTGCAATAGGCTTAAAACCTCCGTATTAACAACTTCTAACACATGCAAAAATCAGATTTGAAATTCATCGACGCATTCATGAGAACACCCGTAACACGTATAAAATATATTCTTTTATATATATAAATGGTCTCCGAAATGTAGCTGTTTATACTGACGGTCAGACGGACATAGCTCTGCCACGCGTCCGTTACATACCATGCACAAAGCTAGTATACTTTTTGCACCTTTAGGTACAGAGTATAAAAAAATGTTAATTACACAAATTTAAACTTTTACAAATTTGAGTTATCCGAATTTTCTGTTTGCATTTTTGAATAGGTAATTGGGCTTACAAATCAACAACAAAACTATAAATCCCAAAACAATGATGCGATTACATTCCTCTTACATTGAGTATATATAATTAAAAATTAAATATTTTGCCAGTTTACTAAATATTGATGAAATGGACTGAGGGAAAATCATTTTCGTAATTAATTTTAAATTTGATTTGAAGCTTATAAACATAACAAATAGTTATTACTTTTTATTAAACGTTTAAAGTGAGCCACTTGATGAATTTTATTGCTTGCCATTTAACCAAATTACTTTATTTATTATCTTATGCGCGTCTTTCAAGAAAACAAATATTTCTGTTCGTCACAATGGGATGGCCTTAAAAGCATTTTAAGTGCCTTAAGACAACCTTTTAATTTTTGAATGGCCAGGACCACACACACACACACACAGCAAATTGGCTTGGCAGAAGTTTCGCATGGACTTGTTTATATATTTTAAATGGTATTTTCGTTTGTGTTCCGCTTTTGGTTCGGAGGGTTCCGGCATGCCCTTGACTTAAATTCATGTTACAACAATCTTATTAAGGGCATCCACCACAGGCCAATAAACACTCCCAAACACAAAATTGTGTTAATAATGTTTAACTGCGATTTTTATATGTGATATATTTTGTTGCCTTTTTTCTCTATTTTTCTCTGATAAAAATATCGATAAGTAGCTGCTATCTCGCTTTGTCTCCGAATCCTCAGTGCAGTTAAGTTTATCTCTGTCGGTGCTTGCCAATTTTAGGCATTTAGTTTGATTTTTGTTATCTTTATGTGACCGTCCAACAGTTTGCTTATCAACCGTAATGGGCTAACCGCAACCCCTGACAGTCGGCACGACATTTATCCCATGCATCCCAATAACTTCATACCCACGCCCGGCTCAAGCCTTCCAAAGTAATTCAGTGCCTTTGTTTGCCATTGCTCGCATATGTTGGCATGTTTGGATGGGCTTTGAAGGCAGCTGGGAAAACTGTTTGAGTTGTTCGCCTTGTGACATATTTATCCGGACATATTTAGTGATTTGCATATGTGGCAGGCATAATGTGGTCTATGACAGTTCCATAAATCCTACCACAAATAAGCGAAGCACTAAACATATATGGCATGTTGGAGCATGGTGGAGCACTTGCCGTCAATCGTCTCGAGACGTAGCAAATTGTGCGTTTAATGGGTTAAGAGATGTACAACACAAGGTTAAATTGAGTTGCTTGAGTGGCTTTGTGCCTTGGGACTGCATTTGGGATTGCTTACATGTATAGAAACATACACATAGCATACATAATCCAAATAATAAATTTCTAATTAGATATTGTGCCATAAATCAAACCGAAATGTACAGACGTGGATATAATATACATCTATAGTATGTACTCGTATAAAAACGTTCCATATGTATATTTTATATAGATTTGTGAATTATTTCATTTCAACAATCCGCAAAGTGGTTGGCTGCCGCCTCACTTGACGACGTCAATGCTGGTTTGCTTGATGGGCTATGGGTTACTGGTGCTGGTTGATTTGTAGCACTCTGCCCCAAATGGTAGATCTTTGCGGTTAGTGCCAATTTAGCAAATTTTAAGTGGTTGCCGGGGAATTTCGAAAAATTGTTCATTAAATATTTTTGCCCAGCATAAAATTTAGCATACAGAACTTAATTTCAGTAGAGATTGGAACGTGAGTAGAGAAGCCGTTTTATAAAAATAAACACTATTTCTTCCATCATACTTCCATCATTCTTGCTTACGTCTTTCGATATTTTGAAATAATGGCATTTTTCAGCTCTTTGATTCTGTATAAAATGGTAAATGTACTGTAGTATCTCGATCCAAAATTTTGCCGGAAGCATCACCGTGTGGCGCTTTAAGACAACCGATTCGATGTCTTTTTTTTCTTAAATTGCCACATCTTTGACATTCCAGGATCCAAACATTAAAACATTTTTCATGATCGGTTTTTTAAATGGCCATCAGAGCCATCTTCGATTTTTCGATGACCTTAATATCTTGTTGAATCCTGGGGTAGAAAAGAATAACTTTTGGTGTTGCACTCTGCACTTTCGTTAATTTTTCAAAGCGTTCAACCAAATAACAATGCTGGTTTGTTATTAGTGGGATATCAATCAAATTCTTGGAATGAGAACTTCTTCATCTTAAAACTTTCTTTGCTGCTATGCGCCTTAAATATGGCCAATGCAGAACAATCCAACAGATTTAATTTCACTCGCGTCATTCCACGAAGTCAATTAAGAACAACTTTATTCAAATACTAGGGGGCTTCGCCCCTTGCTCGCTTCGCTCACCAACCCCCACCCCTCTATTGTCCAGGGGCTGTTTCATTTCCTTTTCAGTCAAATTCAACTTCTTTCTACCCATTTCGCTAAATTCGTTATTTAATAAAAACATGATAAAAAAAATTTCTTCTGTTATACACACAACATGTTCTACACTTTCAAAAAGAAAAAAAAAATCTTTTTTTTTTATGTAATAGAGGGATACTATTTGGGACTCAAGTAATATTTTTGGCTTTAATTTATTCCGAATGAACTAAAAAACTTATCCTAAAAAAAATTATATTTTTTCTGCATAACAACGCCCCGATGCACATCTCAACGGTCAGTCCTGGTTGGTTTCAGAACAAAAACATCGATCGCCGGATTTGTACCCTATTGAGAACATGTGGTGAGATCTGTTTCGTCGAGTCCTCGTTTGCGGACGTTTACTTCAGATGGTGTAGGAGCTGCGCAAGTCAGTTAATGAAGAATGGGTTCAAATGTAATTTACAGATTTTCAGAAGGTGGTTATTTCAATGCCCAGCCGAACTTTTTTTTTTATAAACATTTTTTTTGGCTCCGTTTTAGAAACTGTGCTTCCGAGAATTTCGCAGTTGAATTTAATTTTTAATGCTATTTGAAGTTTGTTTTTGTTTATTTAACATAATATTTTAGTTCATTCGAAATAAATTAAGGCTAAAAATATTATCACAAATGTTTTTTTGATAACCTAAAACAATAAATTTCGGGGAGTAAAGTTCTACCGATACCGACGGGCAATGGACGCCGATAGAGTGATAGTCTCTGCGGTTCAATTTAGTAGATATGCATGGAAGACCTTCTTTGGTCATTTACGGTATTTAAGGGTTGATAACATATTGTTGGTCTGAATCGGTTTTCGGTCGGATCAGGCATCTGGATTCAAAAATATACTTTTACTTTTGGCTTTTCACAATTTTAACACTTTTGATGAAGTACCAAACTTAGAGCGACCGGCAATCACACTGTTCATGGCTTTATTCACTATCAAAAGTGTTCCAATACATAGTTAAATAATTCAGATTTTGAAGAATTATGGCTTTCAAATTGTAAATTGCGCTAAGGGAACCAATCCAGATCTAATGAGTTTAACAGTTCAGTAGGATAGTTGGAAGCTTCGTTTTTGATTTTTACACAATCCATGTATTTAACGCAACGATTTTAAAAAGTCATCAACATCTTTGGTTTTTCCACGTTCAGTCATTTTTTGAGGTATTCAAAGATCTTCGAGAACGCAGTGCTGATTTGCTCTTGGTCAAAATAAATAAAAAGTTCACCATTTTGGTATTTCAGGCATGATCCCTAGCCATGGACTTAAAAGATACATTTGAAGTGGACAAGTTTGCAACCAGGCTGGCAGATGACGGATGGCTGCCTCTAATGGTAGCGAAGAGCATTGAAACTTTTCTAAATGTGCTTACGAGTTGTAAAAGTTTCTAATTGATTATCTTAAAAATAGCAATGTTAATGAGAACTAACTTTAGAAGGTATCAGGAATTGGAGCAACGGCCACTAGGATGTTGGCTTCATTAGTGGAAAAAATATGCAAGTAAATGGATGAGCAAAAGTAAACGAGTAAGAAAAAGTGAGACAGTGCCCCCGACACACTAATACCCTACACCTTTTTGATTATTGATTATTATGTACATATATATAAAACTTACTAAGTTGGACTGTAGCTTATATCTACGATATTGATAGGTTTGAGAGTATAATTATAAAAATCGCTGGTTAAAGTTCAATGAAAAATGTTCTTAAACAAAATAAATGTTGACCAGTTGCAGTTAGATAAACGTCGCCTCCAATAATCCATCAGACCATCTATCTATAGAGCAGTTCATCACCTCACTTCATCAGTTCATTAGACACTCAACAGGCAAATATAAACAAGAAAAGAATGAAGACTGAAAAACAAAGTGAATAGATAAACAGTTAATCAGAATGACAGACATACAGACAGACAGATAGAAGGAAAAACAGACAGAAGGACGGACAGCATAGACGGACAAACAGATAGACAGCAATGGCGCACGTGGCGTATGAGTAATGCAAATATTTTTGCACAAATTCAACAGATCTGTCTCCTTCTTGTTTTCCTTGACACAATTTGCGTCCTGCTTAACATCATTATCACAGCATAAAATTCCAAAGAGATAATACCCTGCTGGTGCTGGGGCTTAGTCAGAGATGAAAAGTCTCTTTAAAGCGTGTTGGTTGCTCTCCTCTCCCCTCTTATTTCGGAGCCATGTGCTCGAAGATAAATCGTTTGCCAAAGTATGACAAATGCATCAAATTGGAAATTACCAAGAGAAGCTTCTGCTCTAGATTGCTCTGACTTTTTGGAAAGTAGTATTAAGCTAATGTGTTATCACAACGTGCAAACGTAACAAAAGACAATGACTGGACTGAATGAGGGCTGGTGAAGGATGTTGGTGGCGTCATACCATATTGGATGCCTTGTGCTGATAATGATTCTGATAAAGTTTATTACTTAAGTGGTTGGCACGTTTTGTTATTGTGGCTGTTGCCTATTAACTGTTCGTTGTTCGTCGAAATGAGTTAATAAAATTTGTTAACTGGCATTTTTTATACAATTTCCGGCTGTCGCAGTTTGTCCGTTCTCTTCTATGCCCCTCAAGCCTCCAGTCTACGCTTAACTAAATTAATTTTTCGCCTAGAATTTGTTTGGAATGTGCTCGAAGCTACCAAGTATTTGGCATTGTTTCGTATCGTTTCGTTCGGTTTTTGTATTTCATTCTTGGCAACCTTAAGGCGTTCTGTTGTTTTTGGATTTAATCTGTGGATTCAATGGAATACTGCACCGTCATGCTGACTTGCTTGCCCCTCACATAAGGACTACCTCAGGCTATTAAATATTTTGTGAAGCTGCTTTCCCAAATGCTTGTGTTGGTCTGGTGCACTTGTTTTGTTGATGTTATAATTATATTGAGTAGTTGTTACTCTTATGATTAGAGTGTTGCAATTTAACTTGAATTAGGAAAATGTAAACACACACACACACACACACACACACACACACAACAACCAAAGCCAAATACAAGATTTTAACCAAATTCCCATTACATACATATGGCACTTTCAGCTTAAGCTCCATAGTAGTAAAGTATTCTTCATTTTGGCTCCTTGCTGTGCAAACACAGCGACTGTCCATGCCACAATTCAAATTAAACTCTTCAATATATGTTGTACGAATTCCCGTCCATACGCAGTAAATTTATTCTCGGGTAGTATCTGCACAACGACAGGAGAACGTCGACTCCAAGTGGCATTCTTTTTAATAACACGATTCTGTCCTGCAATAACAGACACCCTAAGCGCAAACTAGAGATGGGCACACGTGATGATTGGGAGCGTGATTTTGACAAATACTCGTTCTTACAAGAAAGAGCGCGTGTAATCTGACGTGACTTGCTTAAATAAAACCACTTTATAAAATCAAAGTTTCCAAAAATCGCGTGACTTTCATAATAATAAACAAATTTTATGTATTGTATATAATTTATGTAGTAAATAGGGAACCAAGATTAAAGTGATAATTATTTCCACACGGGCTGACATAAAATGAATAACCAAGGCCATCTGTAGATTAGAATTAGAATTCATCTATTTTAAATACCCAACTCTCTATCGCAGGTGAAAAGTTGGCTTTCCTGGATTGTTGCAGCTACTTTTTAATTGATAAGCTTAGCGATTACAAGGGGTACAAAATTAATTTTAATTATATGATGTTAGAGTCAAGCTCGGACGTCTTTGATATACCGTGCACCATAATCAGGTTAGTTAAGATTTGCATATATGAGTATACATTAGGGCAGATCAATTTCAAGGAGCCGAGATATCGTTCTGGGGCTCACAGCGATTGCGCTTTTGTGAATATTTTTTATTTAATCTGATTTTTTTTTTTCAATTGACAAAATGTGTCCAAAATCGACGAAATTTGTTACAGTGCTTGAGAATTATAAAAAAGTAAAATATTCTTCGATTTTCACGACTTTTAGTTAGATTCCTCGACCTCCAATACACATTTGGCTACAGGAAAAAAAAAATAATTTTTTTGGCCTTGTAAATGGAAGATCTATGTTGAGTTTTGGAAAATTTTGATAAAAACCTATTTTAAAAAAGTGGCCGATTCGAAATCTATTTTAGACCCATAGTCCAAAAATTAAAGGGGCTACTTCACGACTGATGTGGTTTTTTTTTAACGCCATAACGAGTTTCGAACACGAATTCGTTCATTTTTTAAATTTTATAGTCAGTTGTAGACGTCAAGGGCCAATCTGAAGGAGGACTTCGCCAAGTGCTTTTATGAATTCGTTGGCATAAGCTTAATCGGATGGGCCCAACTTTGAGGGGATGGAATAGATTTCAATAAATAAATAAAGATTTTAAAAATATAAGAAAATACACCCTTCAATTTGATTACAGTTGTACTCCTAGAACTTAGACCTTAACCTTTCAACTACTATAGTGCGTAAAGCAGTCAAAAAAGTTAGCTTATCTTAGGTATTATGATATACAATTTTTTAAAACAAAATCTTTAAAAAGTGTTAAAACGCCGATATTCTTACGCTTTTTTCTGGTCAATTGCGCATATCTAGTGCGTTCCAAATATCCACAGCTTGCCTTTTGCGTCTTTTACTAGTGGTGGGAGTGTGGGGAAAATAAGTTTAATTCAAACAAATGCTGACAACAAGTTAATCCCTTCGGCGAAACAATTGTAAAAGAAACGAGCGCAGCATTTGGTCAAGAAAAGTCATCCTAAGTAACTTTTAAATTTAAAATAAAAATTTCTGGCTAAAGTTTTCCGCAAACCTAACTTATCTGTGTTCTTGAATTTTTCTTCCAGCACGGCGAGCAGCACGTAAATAAGTTAAAGGAAAACAAACAAGCGTGGAAGAAGAAGAATCGTTAGATAACAAAGAACGGGCTAGTGGTCACGCAATTAGCAATGAGCCAGACATTAAGCCAAAGTTTTTAGATAAACACAAATAAATTGCGGCGTCAGTTCAGCCCAGTTTGGCCACAATGTACTGAGAAGCAGCTAGGAGCACCATAGTAAAGCATCAGTTGACTCATAGCCAAATATCAAGAGACTGCAACAATGGCGAATGTTACGGGCATAAACATTTGGCTTACTAACGCCACTACGCAGCTGCCTGGAGTAGTCCCAACCATTTACGGAAATTGGAACAGCAATGCAACAACTACAGAGACAACTACAATGCCAAGCCACACTACGATACCCGGAACTGGGGCGTTTATGGACCCAGTAGTCACAACGGTTACAACTTCCACATCTACGACATCCAGCAGCAATGCAAGCCTATTCGACGCGGACGCGGACAAGGTTATCAACAATGAGTTTGTGCAAATATTCTTCTGCATTCTCTATGCCACCGTCTTTGTGCTTGGCGTCTTTGGCAATGTCCTTGTTTGCTATGTGGTACTCCGAAATCGAGCAATGCAAACGGTTACGAACATATTCATCACCAACCTAGCCCTCTCGGACATTCTACTCTGTGTGCTGGCTGTGCCCTTTACGCCGCTTTACACCTTCATGGGCCGCTGGGCCTTTGGGCGCACGCTGTGCCATCTCGTATCCTTCGCCCAAGGCTGCAGTATTTACATCTCAACGCTGACTCTGACGTCCATAGCCATTGATCGGTACTTTGTTATAATCTATCCCTTTCATCCGCGCATGAAGCTCTCCACCTGCATTGGCATTATTGTGAGCATATGGGTAATAGCGCTGTTGGCGACTCTACCATACGGCATGTATGTAAAGGTCGTCACGGAAGTGGAAAACAGCACGCAATTATCTTTACCTGCAGGTGGTAATGAGACCGCTGCAAGCAACAGTACTTACGAATCCGCCATTATGAAGGCACCTGATGCCACATCGGCTGCACAAGCCTATATGCAGGTGATGACCGCTGGTGTTACCCTACCGCCTGAATTGGCCGCCACGCGTTCCTACTGCGAGGAGAATTGGCCCTCGGAGCAGTACCGCAAGGTGTTTGGAGCCATCACCACCATGCTACAGTTTGTGCTACCATTTTTTATCATCTCCATTTGTTACGTGTGGATTTCGGTTAAGTTGAATGCACGTGCTCGAGCCAAGCCCGGCTCGAAGTCGTCACGCCGTGAGGAGGCTGATAGAGATCGCAAAAAGCGTACAAATCGCATGCTTATTGCCATGGTGGCTGTTTTTGGACTCTCCTGGCTGCCCATTAATGTTGTAAACATCATCGATGACTTCTATGTAAAGTCAAATGAGGGACGCTTTTATATACTATTTTTCTTTGTGGCCCACTCCATTGCCATGTCCTCAACATGCTACAATCCATTTCTCTACGCTTGGCTGAACGAGAACTTCCGTAAGGAGTTTAAACACGTGCTGCCATGCTTTAACCCCTCCAATAATAATATCATTAATATAACGCGCGGTTACAACCGCTCGGACCGCAACACTTGCGGGCCGCGATTGCATCATGGCAACGGCGATGGCGGCATCGGAGGCAGCCTCGATGCCGACGATCAGGACGACAATGGCATCACGCAGGAAACTTGTCTACCAAAGGAGAAACTGCTGATCATACCGCGAGAACCAACCTATGGCAATGGAACCGGTGCAGTTTCTCCTATACTAAGTGGACGTAGCATTAATGCAGCCCTAGTGCACTCGAGACAGTCACAGTCCCATCAGCAAGTCGATATTCTGCTCAATGATCGGGATATGCGATGTGTGCGACGTCGTAACGATGACGACTGCGATTACATCGATTCCGGCGATGAGCAGACAGTTGAAGTGCGCTTCAGTGAGACGCCATTTCTTAGCTCCGACAATAACACAGGCATCAGCATGGTGGAGACGACGAGTACAAGCCAGGCGAGTCACAGCCATGACGCAGACAATGTGACCGAGCTCGGTCCTGGTCTTGTGACTGGCGGTGGTGGAGAGACTAGCCGTCGGTGTAACTGAGGCAGGGTAAGCACTAGTACTAAATGGTAGACGTACTCAAGAATAAACATACAAAAGACATTCACATGCATAGATATACAATAAAAAGAATATATGTTTTATCAAAGGATAAAAAATAAATACCAGGACAAGACATGACAATGAAACGCAGGCAAAGCCTGCATCATCTTGATGAAATTCCGACTGAGATATTTTCCACTGCAGTATGCGGCGTGCATGCTCTAAAATATCTTCTATACGAATGTAAGTTAAAACGAAAAGCTGCAGTTCTGAGCTACTCACAACATCTACCAGCACTTTTCCATTATCCTTTTGACATTTCGGAACAATGCAGTTCTTTATCAAATTTGCAGCTAGTGCATATGCACTTAAACTATAAATAATATTTGCAAAGGCGCTTAAGTGTACCAAGTTTTTTGTTATACTTTTAAAAAAGTAAATAAACAAAACTATATAGTCTAGTTTTTATATGCTACACAGAATTGAAACAATTGTTGAGTATCTCTGGTTACGCTGGAAATTTTCAACTACCCATTGCTGTCCTATCAATAGCATGCCGTACGTTGAAATCGAGCGGGAGTGACTTTGGATACCCAGTACCACCATTTTGCAAATTAATCCGATATATTGATTAGGAACTCCAAAATATATGTATATTCCTTTGGATACGATATTTTTATAAACAAACAAAACAAAAGTCGAAGTTTTGTACAATACACGGTTTTTGATCGATCGGCCCTACGAGAGCTAAATGATAAAGTCGACCGATTTTGAAATAATTTGGCACAGTCCTGAAGATCTCTTAAAAACTTCCGGATGTCAAATTTGATTACAATATCTTCAAAAAACAAACGAATTACCATGGTAACAAAAAAATAAAATAAACTTAAGATAAGGGATCTAATCTGAAAATGTGGTAGCTCTTACTATCGGACGGGTATATCGACTTCTCTAGCCACTCTGATCATACTTTAAGTAACATTAGTCTTCAATATGTTTCATACATTTTCGACTTGCTCAAACTTAATATACCCTTACCACACAGCACCGTGTAAAAGAATCTTGACTAAGACTTGCCTGAGTCGATTTAATATTTGTGGTCAGCACTTTACCAAATCATTTACTCAATATTCTGGTTTCTAAAATGCTAGTTTTATCGTGATTATCTTCAATAAGAATGGTATAGAACAAGTTAAAAGAGAGAAAGATTTTCATTCCCACTAAAGCTGTTATTCTGTTAATGGGAACTGGAAAAATAAACCTACTCTGTCTACGCATATACGAAGTCAATGTAACAAGCTCGGATTTCTCATCTTTTCTTTTATAAACCCCAAGATATAGATATCCGTGCAGACAGACGCATAGACATCGCTCTTTTGGATAAAATAGAAATCGCAATATCTGTGAAATGTGAAATTAGTACTTACTATTTATGTCTCTTTTGGTATATGGCGAAAAGGGATGAATTAAATCTTTTTCAGTTCCCGAATTCCAAAAAGCAGAGTGGAGTTATGGGAACCAATCAACGCTGGGTGATGATTTAGCTTCCTATCTTATTAAATATATACTCTCATAAAAATTGTGTGCAAAAAACTTTACGCGATTCAAAATATTCTACTACACAACAATTTCAGACGGAAATATTCTTCCGTTTCCGGAAGGCCCTTCAATTCTTTGCTAGAAAGCTGCTATGCTGTTGCACGTATCGTAGGGTTATTTTACTTTTAGAACTATCCGTTTAAAAGCGCAAATAAGTTTTATTTGTTTCCATTAAAGTTTATTAGAGGACTCCACCGAAAGTGAAAAAGGAACTATTGCTATACTCGGCAAGAAACTTCGAGAATACTGGAAATAAGTTTTTAACCAATCTATGAAAAACACGGTAATAAAGCTAAGCCATAAAATAAGTGGGAAACACTTAAATCATAGCAAGAGATGGCGCCCTCTATATGTCAGGCCGGGGACTTTTTGAGCGACCTGTTAAAATTGTTGAATATAATTACGAAAATGGCCGTTTCATAAAAACATTCACTCTTAGCTGTATTTGCGGTTACCTTTGAAGGTTTTTCTAAAGCACCACGGGCTTTTGTGAATAAGCCTGCTATTTTTATTTAGGTTGAATTTGTGTGAATTGTGTATCTAGAGGATAGGGGCCCTTAGCTGTGAATTATTTAGCGTAGTTGTAACTGGGCAGTTTTCTTATGCAAACAGTGGCCTAGATGGGGGCACCATGACTTTACTACCCCAAACGTTGTATGTTAATTTGGCTAAGCAAAGCTCATGGGTGGGTTAGTGTGGGAGTTGCCCTCAAGGCCCGTCGGACATGATGTACGTACCAGTAGGTTTTTGTTTGCATTAAACCACGAATGTACTATCAACGTATCATGTTTAAAACTTGCATGCACAAACTACCAGACATCACTGTACCTCTCTATGTACGAGTATGGCAGACAAATATTCATAGCTTTCGACCAAATCACTGTCCGCGTTAGTGATAGGTTTGTGGCCGCTCCCCGGGGAGGTGTCTAACTTTATAAGGGTGGGAGAAAAGAAGTTTGGATTTCCAAGAGAAAATGTTGTGTATTATATGGCGCTACCTTTAGTTCTGTCTGATATTTATCCGCAACAAAGTTTGTTTTGCAACTAGCAGCTAGGTTTGACTCGATAAAAAGGTTTACGAAGAAGAAAGTTGCTGAGAAACTTTTTACAACTAAATTGTTTTCATAGTTTAGTTTTTAAATTTGCTGTTTCTGAATGAAATATCGATTGGTGATGGCGTGCAACTTAGCGCCTGCTGAAAGTTTTAGAGATGGAAATTTTCGTTCAATAGATATTTACACTTCAAGAAATTGTGCATCCTTTAAAATTTTTGGCATACTATACTTTTTAATAATAATCAATAAAAAATGGTTGCAAGTTTTCTTAGTCATTGGAATACCCTGCAACAAATGTACCAAGTTATAACAAGCTCATGAAGAAGAAGAAAAAAGAGAAGATTTTGTGTTCTTGACAGCAGATTCGATAAAACCGTGTCTATACACTACCCTGCAAAAGTTTGGGGTCAGTTGAAAAATTTCATGTTTTTTGTATTTGTCGCCTTATTTGTCGGTCTTGGACCGTTTTATTTTAAATGATACATTGAAAAAACATTATATATAAATGAACTACAAATAATATTCGCCAAAAATTGAGATTTTTCTTCGAAAAAAAAAAGAAGAATGAAAAACATCAAATCAGGTGGTTTTCATCAATATGGTTTCCTTTAGATTTGATAATGGCTGCACAGACTCTCGGCATTCGTTCGACTAATTTTTGAAGCGTTTGAACTTGTATTTGTTCCCAAGCCCTCTTCAGACACTCCCACAGGTGATTCGCGCTAGTTGGACGTAGTTTTCGCACCTCTCTATCCAGTTCATCCCACAACAGCTCAATGGGATTCGCGTCCGGCGACTGGGGTGGCCATTCCATGATTTTGAGTGCCCCAGCTGTTTCTTTGGATTTTAAGTAGTTAGTATACAATTTTGACGTGTGTTTAGGATCGTTGTCTTGCTGATATACAAATCCTTCTCCTATCAATCTGGTACCCGACGGAATAGCGTTGTACTGAAGTATTTTGTGATACTGTTCTTTTCGCATAATACCGTCGATTTTCACCAAATCGCCAACTCTGTCGTAGCAAAAATAACCCCACACCATCACTGAACCACCTCCGAACTTCACTGTGGGCTTCACACATTCAGGTTTGTGCCGTTCACCATGCTGTCTGCGGCAGTACGCTCGCCGTTTACTACCGAAAATTTCAAATTTGGACTCATCCGTCCAGAGCACTTTTTTCCATTTCAAAACGCTAAATTTTAACAAAATCGGTTGACTATATCATATAGCTCCCATAGGAATTATCGGTCAAAAAATCGATTTTTTAACAAAATTTGTTGTATTTCGTTTGTTTTTGAAAATATTGCGACCAAATTTGGCACTTGTAAGTTTTTTATTGTTCTTAAGCATTATTCCAAATTTGGTTACGATATCTTCATGAACAAACGAATTATCCATCTAAAACATTTTTTTTTGTCGATGAAAATTGAATTTTCTTGTTTACAATAAGCGTCGTAACTTAAGCATTTATCGACCGATTTTAATAAACCAAAACTTTTCTTACTCGGAATTAAAATTTCTTTAAGATTAAATGTAAAAAAGTAAAGGTGTTTTAACAAAATGTTATATAAAAATGACTTCAAAGTGTGAAAATCGAAAAAAAAGTGTAAATCTTAGATATCTTTTAGAAAAATCGCGTAGTTGCTTTGTATGAAGTATAAATAAATGTATATCATCTTAAAGCTTGAATCTTCTTCTTTCCAAAACCGAAAAGCAATCGAAAATCGGTTGAAAAAAGGCGACGTTGTGATAGTGGGAGTGATCGCAGTACCCGAAAAACGGTTTTTAAGCGATAACTTCCGATTTTGGGGGTGTTAGACAATTTTGAAAAACGCTATCGTGATCTACTCGTCAAGACCTACAACGTCACTTGAAAAGTTCTATTTCACTGTTGGACAGTGTTATCGACTATGCATCCATGATAGCCATTTATGGAAACCTAGGTGCTCATATGGCCTATATAGAATTTAAACCACTTACAATTGGTTTTCTCGCAGATAACGCTTATTAAGGTATATTTTGGTATCAGAAGCATATTTGTTCATCAAAACATTCGGTTTTATTAGCATACAAAAATCCTTTTCTCCAATTCTTCTAAATTAACAAAAGTCGCTTTACTCAATATGGTATCTCTTAAATCTTAGTTAAAAGTAATAGTCCGGCTGCTTCCAAATTTGTCTTTTGGAAGTTAGTAGGGACCTTACCCAAATTACGTAGCTCAGTTTTTAAAATTTTTTAACCCTTCTCCCCCCTCGGTGACCAAACGCAGTATATGCAAAGGCCTTCCCCCAATGTCAAGAGCCAACGGTTGCGTACCAACTAACAATCATAAGGATTAAATTCTAGTGGCGCCTTTAAATAGAACCAATACAAAATTTTTAGCCGACCTGTTAAATATGATGACATTATGTCTATCTCGCAATAGTGCATCTCTCAATTCGTTGCTTATTTATTTGAAGATGTAAAATTTTTGGAGTACTCAAGCACTATGCCGCAGATTAATCTTCCCCTAAGAAATGTCTAGATACGCCTGTTGGAATTTATATTAAATTATGTGTGTCAGTAGTGGAGAGTACTAGGTTGAGAACCAAGAGGATTGGAACTTTGTTAAAGCTTAATCATGCTTTTATCGTACCTAGTGCAAAAAATGATATCATTGATGCGAACTTTTTTGACTTTAATCAATCATAATAAAAGCTGGTAAGTGTGTTATAAATTTTGCAGAGTCAAATGCATATTGCAGGGGAGCGGGCGGGGAGGGCACTAAATCAGAGCGAATAAAAATTAAATAAGAGGGGTTTAATGTTGTTGAATTATTGCTGTCCTTTGGGTTTGTGTGTTGACGGGGATTTAACAGCTACAATGACGGGGATTTTTGCTTCTTATCGGACTCGAGGCACACCCCCCCAGCCCACTCGTACAAACTCAATAGCTTTACATATACATACATACAAATGTACATATGTGCTTACACCCAACGCAAAATGTTTTGGCATTGGCTTGCAATAAAAAAATTATTGCTTGGCATTACTTTGGGTGCGATCGCGTTTTCGGATTTGAAGTGTTATGGAACATGTGTTCTTTGGTGCTCTCTAATAAATGTGGTCGGGTCGTGTGATGTGGTGATGTGTTGGCAATAAACAGCAGCTGGCGGCAGAAGGAGCTCCTCTCCTAATGCTCTCGCGGGGAATGTCATTTATCAAATGTTGATGGGACTGCTAAATATTTTACTAAGCCGACTTGAATGACAATCCTACTGTCAGGGCAGACGAACTGATGGACAGTTGTTAAAATAAATGCGTTTAATGAAGTTCCATCAAATAGCAATAGCCACAGGAAATGCCACATGTCTGAGTCTGATGTAAGTCCATTCATTAATAGCCACAGCTACATTACATACCGGATAATCGATAAGTAGCAGCTGTTTAGAGATTCGCACATTTTCTTTTTCTGCGAAGTGGTAATTAAGCGGCTGATTAGCGATACCAAACTTGCTGGAAAATTGAGAGAAAACGTAATTAAAATGTAATTTTCCACACATTATTCAAAGGAAAGGCATCAAAAAGTCAAGTTTTTCTACAAAAAGAAAAAAGAAAAAAAATGTATACTGCAGCTGTGGCAATCCAATATGGAAAATGACCATGTTTTATGTGCAATTGCCATTAACTCTGTTGCCCTGGCACACACCTCCAGCAACCTTGCCCACATACTCATTGTGTTGACTGTAGCTAATCAGCGAAATGTGCAGAGAGGGTGCAAAGCAAACAACATTTTCATTAGACCTGTCGTCACCCATCGAATCGCCAACGCTCAGGACGGACTAGGTTCTGGGTCTGCCTTTTGCCAATTAAGCAATTACGTTAACAAGCTTTTATTATGTTGTATGGCAAGCCAACTAGACAATCCTAACGCCAACCCCAACCCAGCTAGGAGCAGACAGTCAGTCAGTCCAGCAACTGGCAATGCGGTTGAGAAAAAACAATGGCCCGTAATACGTGCCCAGGTGTTGAGCAAACAATTAAGAGCACGGATGGAGGAAACAACAATAGAGGTGGCTAGTTGACAGCAGATAGTGCTGGGAGTGTGGGTGTGCAGATTTAAAGTGGCCAAGATTAGGTGCAAAAGAGCCAAGTGAGTGGGAAGAACACGTTTCTCAATTGACAATTTATCATAGTCTACTTTTCGGATGCCTATCGGTAAAAGACAAGCCCGAAGTCCCAAGTTGTGCAGCAAAACTTTTCGCATACGTCAAAGCGCTAAAAATGATATTGACAACAATTAATTTTATATCTTGAATACCCTAGAACGCACCGCACCTATCTTACTCTAACTATGTTAAATAAGGCATAACAATTACAGTAAAATATTTAATATCTTGAAGGAGGTACGGCAATATGCGTAAATATAAAATTCGGTCCCAATTCTATTTTTTATCGCTTAGTCCAAACGGCGTTTATGTTCATGCGGATGTTGCTACAATAATGACAACAACTTTGACAGAAGCACCGATGATTAGGTCGTATTTGACAGATAGACAGACAGACAGACGGACAGAAGGACAACATGTTGAGCTTAAGTAAACATTTTCAGCGTTTAACTCTCTCATCAAAAGTTCCTCATCAAATGTCATATCCAATGCCAACAGTGATGTAGATCCACATATAGATGAAGATTGTTGCCTATTTACGAGAATATGACCCTTCGACCAACGTGTCTCTGACCCGTTGTCATGCCAAGCACGTAACACGCAGAAATTTCCTTCCTTTTGAACCAGCAAGGGATGGGAAAAGGCAGTATCCACACGCCTTTGATGGCACAAGCACAGACCCGAGCGACTCTCTTATTGATAGAAATTGTCAATAAAATTGGAAGACATTTATGTGCAATTAAATGCTATGACGTAAAACGGATGTGTCTGCGGCATCAGTAGCCTTATGGTATCAGTATCCTTCAGGTGAGATTTAAATAAAAGCTGTATTATTGTTAAGACAACCAAAAAGCAAAAAGCCTTTGAATCGCATCTGTTTTATTCTCACGCTATGCATATAATGCCACGTGTTTAACAAATATCCTGATGCCTTTAATTTATGCTCGACGCGTGTTTGAACTCTGCCCACCACTGGCTATTGTTTAAGCATCAATTTAATGCTATCTGTATCCGTACACAGCGAAAAATAAATGTAGTACATTTTGTCAAACTCGATTTATTCAAGTTTTGACAAACAAAGCGCCCTTGGTACTCTTCTGCTTGCAATATAACTTGGTACCCAATTGCAATGGAAAGTTATCGGGTATCTCTTTTTTGAAATACCGTATAGCTTAGGTCATATAGGAATAGCTAGACACAAGGCCGAGATCATGCGGGGGCCTTGCGGTCTATTGTGATGCCTATTTTTTGTGAACAGTAGTGAGATGGTTATGGCAGAGGAGGGAGAAGGGAAGAGTAAGAGCTGTGCGTGCCTAATCAACCTATGTGCTGAGCCAGTTTGAAGATTCGATAAAAAGAGCCAGGTCTGCTATGGGGAGAAGTGCAGGGCAGTCACACAGCAGATGTTGGATGCTTTTTATCTTCTTCTCATTTCCGTAGGCATCCTCTATGCCAGGAGGCCTGCGGCTCATTGCCCCCTTACTACGTCATCATTCAAGTCCTGCTCTTGTGGAAGCGCAAGTGGCCATAGTGCTCGGAAGACGTGGCAGCCACACACGGTGTCCCTTTGTCTATTGACTATCTTCGAAATCTCTGAAATTGCATCTTGCAGAGGTATTGCTATATTCGTAACAGATGAGGCTTTGGGTAGCGCTGACCATTTTCTAGCACAGTCGTCTGCTGCATCGTTTCCTGGTATCCTAAAGTGACAAGGTACCCAGCGGAAGGTAATCGAGTGGTGCTGGATATAGTTCAGATAAATACACGAAATAAAATTACCGCCCATGTGTTACCGAAAATGACTTTTCCCCTGGAATCGTACGCAAAAAGACGCTATTTGCCCAAGAAAATCTTTATTAATTCAAAACATTAATAGAGATACTCCACCAATTGGCGACTGGCAAATTATTATTCTGTATTGTTACACATCCGTCTGTCCCTCTATCCATCCTTTCTACTGTATGAGCTAAATGATTTCGGAGAGTATAAGAGCACTATAGACTCAAAACCTTAAAGCCATTCGAATATTTGTTGATGACAACCCCCAATTGACATCAAAATTAATATTGAGTCGAAATATCTTTCCGTCGGGAAACATGTAACTCAACTGTATTTCATTTTTTTCTCTCTGTGCACGAATATGGATGAACCCACTCATAGTTGGTGGCAAATGTGTTGACAGCGCAGCTTAAGGCTTCTTAATGAGTGCCACACACCATACCGTCTGACTAGACGATGATATGGGACAGGGGGCAAAGATATAATGTGGTGGGCGTTACGCGGTAGCATCGTTACGAACTTTATTAACAGTTAATTAAATTTTTGTGCTTAATGATCGCAAAGATGACTTCTGTCAGTCGACCATGTTAAGGACCATTTTCGCTTCGGGCACTAGGTTAATATGAAAATGCTTGCGGCTTGGCCTTATTAAAGTTGAAAAGGCAATTTCTCCGTCCAGCTAAATTTTTTGAGGAATGTTGAACAGAATTTAGAGAGAGAGGGCGTGAGTGTGTGGTTAGTTATAGACTGTGCTGTACAAAGCATTCAAGTCAACCAACGAACCATCATAAGTTTAATGAATCGAAAAATGCTTTTCACTCATTATTGACAACGCCAGCGAGGAACTCGAATGAATGTCTTTTTTGGTTTGATCCCGCCCTCTTTGAATGAGTGGATTCCGCCTGCTGCTGTATAAAGCCGCTTGACTGCTACTTTTAGACAATTTAAGTCCATTGTCTTGTTGAAATAATTATGCGGCGTCAAACATAAAAAACCAACATTCCTATCATGCCCTTATAGAAGACGTATATAATAGAAGGTCATACTAAAAGTGGCGAAAGTAAACAGGACAAAAATAAACAAGCTGAACATCAGCAAGTAGCGTAGGCTGTGCTTGGGACGACACCTGTCAGAAGGTACAGAAAGGGGAGGTTGCTTTGGAAGAGGTGTAAAAGTCGTTGAGCTTGTACTGTTTATTCTTTTCAACGCCATTTCTTAATTTATGTGCGTAGCGTTAGGAAAATAAACAAGAGACGTTCCAGGCGCCGGTTCAGACCCGCCAGGCAGTCATAATTTTAATGACCGATAGATCCGCGATACGGAAACATTTCCCACCAAATTTATTGGCACTTGAGCTAACTTTAAGGCAGGCAAATATTTAACGAATCTCCGCTTAGCACAGGTCGAAATCCAGACAGAGACTCTCAGATTCAACCTCCGACTGGCTTCCACACGTGAATCGTGTATCCAACCAAAAAGTTGCACATGTTAAACCCTGCCTCAAGCAATAAAGAAAAAAAAGGCACAAAAGAGAACCAAAAAAGTTGACAGCATCTTAAAAATTATGGCATGAAATCCGGGCAAGACAAAGGCACGGACGTGCCTACCATAGGGCCGAGGAGCGTTAGCCCGAGGCCAAAAACTTAGCAGCTGCTTGCCACATAATTTATTGCCAGCCAGGTATTCCATGAGAAGGAGTGAGTGCGGCGTGAGCAACTTTCATTCGAAAAGGCTCTGCTGCTTTGGTCCTGACGAATAATGTCTTTTCCTTCAACGCTCACATGACAAATGACAAAAGATTAATGTAAATCTAGGAGCAGCCTTGCGGTCGTCCCTTTGTGTTCGTATTCGTGTCCATTTTCCTATCAAAAGTGTAATTAAATTCATGCCAATGCCCACGCATGGGAACAAACCCAAGTCGATGCTTCTTAACCAAAATCAATCACATTAAATCAACAAAGCTCAGCGCAAAAAGTGCCAGCAAAATCTCAGCAAAGTAAACAAAGTGACAACAGTGCTAAGAGATAAAAAAATGCATATATCGCATATATATTATATAAATATAAAAAGCTTTATATTATCATTATCATTATTTTAATCAAAGTTGACGGCATTGTGACACGCCTGAACGATTGATACGTATTAGGCGCCTCAACTAATCTTTCCATAGCCCCCTTGACTGAAGCTTTTTGAAACACAAAAGATGATGGGCCAGAGTGGGTACGTTCTATTGACGGACTACATAGGTCACCTCTATTTTGTCTTTGTGCGGTACCTTGTTGATACAGCCGCAAAGTCACGGCTATGAATTGGCAAACAATGCTGATGATAGAGATGATTTGAGCACTTACAGTTTGGGGCTTATATGAAATGATTATTTTTAATTCCCGTTTTAAAAGGCACTCCAAATACGCTAAGGACTTTAAATATGGTGTTTTACCTCTTCCAAAAGGAAGGCTGTAACAAACAATACCTTTGAATGAGAGACATAAAATATTTTGACATGCTTCATCCATGATGGAATGAATTTTACAGGGTGCCGCAAAGAAGTGCGCGATGGCGTCACTGGCTCACTTTTTGTATGGGAGTTATATGAAATAGTGAACCGATTTTGATTACACTTCACACATGTGTGATATGTACTGCGATATTTCAATTTCGGCATTTCGGTTTGAATTCATATTTATGAACAAGAATCGACTCCGAAAAAACATTTATGACTCTGAACACAGTAAGTAATAAATGGACTTTTGACGAGTTTTAGCTGGATCTTAGCCAGTTGCCAAGTGGGAATATCGATATGACAGCAATTTGACTGAAAATCGTGGCAGAAGTGTGTGTGTGTGTGTGTGTGTGTGTGTGTGTGTGTATTGGTATTCGGACACCATCGTAACTCTTTTTAGCTTCATTAAAAAGGCAAAAGTTGCCAAAAAAAAAAGTTTAGCTTGTGAACTCAATAATTTGAAACAAATTGCATTTGTGCTACCCACGATTTTAGGATAATTTTTCAAAAAGATTGACAGGACCACCGTGACTTATATTTTAAACTTTCCAGCAAAAAGTAATGTGTTAAGAAAAGGTCAAATTAACCCTACGTAAGTGACAGCCTCCTCCCGGATTCAATCCAATATTTTGCCCAAAGAAACACATTGGTGGCCTTAATAATTGAAATGAAATTTTCTGCCAATGTGCTTAACAAAACAAAAACCAACAACAAGAACCAGAAAAAACAAAGGTAAACTCTACCAGAAGCCCTTGGCGCTTGGTGGTTTTGGGTAGACAGAGAGAGAGGCTATGCCTTTTGTTTGTTTCCACATTGTATACCTTTCCCTACCCCATCCTTCAGCCAGAACCGAACTCGTGCTTATAAAGAGCAGTGCGGTTGACAACTACCTTTGTCGTCAGCGGCTTTATTAAGTATTCATTATTGTCAACTTTGATTGCGCCTTGCCAGTGGCGGGTGCAGAATCTTACCACTCCACCAGATGCTCAGCCCGGAGTCGGACAGCCGGCAAGTGTATAAATGGAAACGGCTTGAGCCACTGGTACTACAAAAAAAAAAAACGAGGGCGCCAACGGAGGGCGCAATGCGCGATGAGTGAAAAATTACTTTTGCCTTGATTTTTTTTTTTTTTCGTTTTGTGACCTGACGACAGTTGGCAGGTGGTCCGTCCAAAGGAGTTTGGGAAGCCCAAGAAGTCAAGAGACTGCGCTTGGAGTAGAATATTAATTGCCAGCGGCCTTAATGGTCATGTAATTAATTTTAATGACTGGATTTGTCTTTTTACCCCAACGCAAGGATTTGGTCTACATACTCCTGTTTGCTACTTATTGTAATTTTGGGACTTGGAAAACTTGTTGCTACTGTCTTGCTGTTGTTGTGCTTTTGGAACTAATTTGATTTCGATATCCTGGTACAGCTCTTAAGCATTTTTCCAATAGTAGCCTGCAATAAAACACTCGGTGGCGCCTCAATGCGGCTTATAAGCAATAAATAAAGCGAATAAATTTAGCCGTAAAGGCAGTCTACAAACCTTACATATATTCAAAAGTATAGTAAAGGGTGGTTTTTTTTAATAGAATACTTATTTGACATTCCACGATGTCTGAGCAATCAAAATAAGAACAGAACGCTCCGAACAAAATATCGCAAAATCCAAAGTTGTTTTGTTTCAACAGGATGGAGATGCCCCCGACCGCAACCATTAATTTATTGAAAATTGAATTCTACCAACCGATTTGATCCAGACTTGGAAACTGACAAGAATGTGTCATTACTGAAAATCGGAGCCAATTGCGTAGTGGCCACATCTCAGAAATCTTTTTCAAATATTAAATGATATGAAATTCTGTTTGGTATCGATACATTAATTTTGCTGTGTTTTATTATAAAAAAAACATCCTCTATATACATATATACAGTTATGCTCATAACTATGTTCGTGTGCGTGCGTGAGGGCTGTTCCTTTCCCTTTCCTCCGAGTTCAAGCAGCTGCCGTGGGCTCTTGCTTAAGCCGCTTGAAAATTAAAACGCACTTCGTATTCTGGATGACAGCTCGCCAGGATACCAGAATACTTGCTTCCGGCGCCGTGCGACTAGCTCTAATTGTAATATACTTGCTCGGACCGAACACCTTACCCATCCCCCTCCTCCACCGACAGCAGCATTCTTACAATTTGTCCTGCCATGTCCTGAGTGGCTTTTAAGTTGCCGCAATTAGTATGAACAGGCAAGAGCGTGTGGCATAAACAAACCCCTCGTGATTCATAACACATACACCGACACATACGCACTCATTTATATAGAAATATATACATTTATAAGTACACACACAAACATAGGCGAGATGCCACATGGCATGGCATGACCTCACAACATCGCTCGATGGTGAATGTGAATGTACTCCATAATGAATTGCATTTGGCTTAATTTAGTCATCAGTCATATAGAAGGCACCAAATCAGCTAATTAGGAGGAAGCTTGGTGGAATAGGTGTTGTAGCGGAGGTGGAGTAGCACGAAATTCGAAACTAAAGACCCTTAAGCGACAACCGCAACAATTTCGCCTGATTTGGTTCTAATTGAATTTAGATTTTGTATAACGAGCAATGGACTACTGCGTCTGTTCCTTATTGATGCTACTTAGGACAGTACTTTCTGTAACCAGAAGTAACAAAGCAGTTGGTAAAATAAAGTGGCAATCAAGTGAACTATGTATAAAAACGTTCCCACACCTCGAACAGATCTAGGATTAATAATTTTGCAATGCTCGCAAACGCAAATTTTCGTGATTTTTACATAGAAAATGTGACTAAGCGTAAAGAAGTGTCCTCAGTAGAACACTGCTTGATAACCGACTGCTTGATGAGCAACTTTTATATTCGATTATTCGAAGGACTCATTTTAACTTATAACCTTGATTTAAGTCTTGCCTAAAAGATAAATTGATGCGATCATGACTTTAAGTTTGATAGAAAACCGTTCAAACATATATTGCCTGCCTCCTACACATGCGAAAACGCGGGTTTAGACTTAAAACAAGTTTCTTTACGATCCCTGAAAGTTCATTTAAGTACACTTTTCCAATAAACATCTTAATTGAGCCTATTCTTAGACATTCTTATTAGTGAATAATAATGAAAGTGTCGGAAGACATTCCATTTCTTTTGTAGCGTAATCCAAACTAAATTTTGATACGACTTCGCTACAAAGATCTATGTAAAACAATTTCGTGTATTTATTATTAAAGTTTACCGAAGGGCGGGAAAGTTCAAGTAAAGCTCTTTTTATGATATATTATATTTATGCAAAGAAGAGCAATCAAACAAAATCGCTTTAATGCAATGACAAAGACGGAAAAAAGTGACAGATAATTAAATATTAAAAACATACTTAATATTTAAAAGACGGAATAAGAAAAAAACATCAGAGCATTTATTTACTGTCATGAAATTTAATGAGTTCAAAAAATGGCCCATTAAATACGACAACGAGCAGATGATGCTAACGTCGGGCTATATAAACGGAAAGGATCAACAAAGCGTGTTCCTAAAGTGTCCTGATGTATTTTTAATTGCTGCATATATTAAAATAGATTTGTATTACATCATGCACAGGCACAAGCACAAGCATATAGTCACTTTCTCACACTGTTTACGTTAACAACACTCACTTGCCAACAACAAGTGTACAGAAAAAGTTAGTCCCGAAAAAGAAGCCAAAAAGCATGGCTGAGCACATGCCCTCCCCCGCACCATGCCAACGCAATGACATCTCATGCCGACTCTTCTCGAACAAATTAATATGTGTCCGTTGGCGTTTAGGCTCGGCATATGCAAATATTTGTTGTCATAGGGCCCCCTACAGAAAAGGGCTTCAACCGGCAGCCGTTGCGTTTCATCCCTCCCTAACCCATTAAACCATCTAGCATTTTTTTCTGGGAGGCCGAAAGGTCCACTAAACTTTAAATGAACTCATTATGCCGTCATAAAGAAGTACAGTGACAACGAATATTTTTCAGTATGTTGTTTTTACGCCTAAACGCCCAAATTAATAATCACTACTCGGCTGGGAAAATAGATCTCACAGGCCGACTTTCAAGTACAGAAGTTGGCATACTCTTGCCTGGGACTCTTTACTCGTTCGTTCAAGCAACAAAATATATTTTTGCCCGATTGGGCATCCGTTTTGCCTCATTAATATTAGTATTTTTGTGGCCATCGGCAGGGGTGACCGATAAAATAAATATTCTTACGATAATTGAGAAATATTTTCAAAATGCGTCCCCCTTCGCTCGTTGTTATTCACTATCTATGTATATGCATCAAATTTGCTAAGCGCTGATGGGACACTCCACAAAATCGTCGCAAACTTTCCGTATTTCGCCAATAACTCTTCGAATGTTGATTTCCAGGTGTTCAATTGTCTCTAATTTTTCGATAACAAGTGACAGAAACTTCCTGTGGATGTTATAGTATTTCGACAAAAGCTTGTGGATTATTCTCACTCCAAATGCGACAATTCTGCTTATTTACGTATTTTTCAAACAAAAATGCTCCTTATTGGAGAACAAAATATCGAATTTTAAATAAGTATGAGTATTTTTATAAAAAATTTGAAAATTTACAAGCTTTGCTCTGGTGTAAGTCTATCCATAATGAAATGCCAAACCAAAATCATCAAAAAGTAACTACCCTGCAGTGTTACCTCTAAAAAAAACACGCCTTGCAAATTTTTTGTCAAATTTTTTATCTCTGTAGCTATTAAAGTCTCCAAGGTCCATGAAGATTGAAAATCTGTATATTGTGCATATTGTATATTGTACCTTCGTATACAATTTATAACTGAAATTATGAGCATTATTAAAAGTTGGCTTAGAAAACCTTTACAGAAAATTAAATATTTACTTTAGAAGTTGTTGTTTTTGGCTTACTCCGACTACTCCGCACAATCTACTCCAATACGATTGATTATTATTCGCTAAATTTAAAGTTTAGTGTTTTACAATTGTTAAATCATACTTAATATACCATTTATGGCTTGGTTAGGGTAAACAATAAGAGGGAACTTTTCGAAAATTATGAAAAATTACACTAGCGCTCAAAAGTATGCAACCAGCCGCAACTAACTAAATGAACAGGAGGAGCGATATCTCGCTCTTTAACGACTCCTTGGCGTTGTCTTTGAGGTTGTCCCAGTTGCTTGTTGTTTTTGATGGTTGTTGTTGCCTTTAGCTTCGCTGAGCTGTTGAAAAATGTTTGGTCATAAATTTGTACTTGTGCACTGGTCCCAAGACCTGATCCGAGGCCCAGACTTGTTTATGTTCGCAAATTATGTGGCATTATTTAAAATATTAACTTAAAATTATATAACATCGCCCCCGCATGACACACAAGCATACAAAAGGCAAAAACTGCTACACAACAACGAGGGTCTCTCCACTCTCCTCCACTCTACAGTCCCCTTTGCTAGTTGACTTTGGGTCCTTTGCGCCATTTTCATCAAGTGCCACTCGTCTTTTTGTTGTTGGTCTGCGTCAAGTGCTCCCCCAACGCATTTCAAACAAAATTAAATTTTCAATTTGTATTATTATTATTTTTTATTTTCATAAAATACTTTTTTGTTGACCGACTTTAACTCACACGCTAATGCCGCATTACGTGGGGGAATTGCCTGACATTAGACCCCGCCCAGCATCACAGACCCACCGGGCCTCTCCCCCCCAATTGTTTGGGCGTTGTGCATTTGTTAAATACAATTTAAAGTCCAACTGCTTCCAGCATAGATGGTTTCAAGTTGTCCAATTGCAGCAGGCTCAGATCGACAGCAAGGAGTGGTATAGTGATTTAAAAGTATCCTTTTAAAGTAAGCACAAAAATGGGACACCTTTTATAAAGAATGTTTCAATATATCGGCAAAGAAAGAAAGCAATTGTCTTCATTAGCATAAAAAGGAAAGAATTTGTTTTATTGTGAATAATTGATTTTTAAATGGATGGTTTGCTTTCTCTTGCAACAAAGTGTTCGGAGTCAAACCACAAAAGAAAATTAGTTTTGCACAAATTCGAGCAACTTGTGGATTCGAAAATATAATATAAAAACTTGTTTTCAACTACCAAGAATAGGCAGCTTAATTAAATTGTATATGAGGAAGTTTGCATATTTCGTATGAGAAGAAAAACTCTGTATGACATTACAATGTAATCATTATATTACAAAGAGATCTTTTGGGAACTCTTTGAGTCTTCTCTTCAGCGCTCTGGTAGTCGGTCTTTTCCTGTTCAGCAGTTATGTTAGAAAATTTTGATGTAAGTCAAGTCGTTCGAAATATTTCGTCAGCTGCAATTGCATCACATAACCTTGGCACCTCCAAAATCTATTCTAAATCCGTATATTCCAGGAAGCTTCGCACATACATTTTAATATTTTAAATTAGGTTTGGCGGGAATCCCATAATCCTGAAGGACTCAGATTAGACTTATATATTGTCACGTAACATATGTATTGGAATTAATTTTTTTTTGGTGAAATTCGATATTTATACGTATAAGTTCCGTAAATTTTTAACAATTGTAACGAAACTCGAATGTTACGTCAAAAAAGCCATTTAAGGTATATGGGGTAAGTTTCAAGTTAATATGTTGAGGGGAGTGGAAGAAAATACGGTAAATCGATTGCGGGGGGTTCGCATCGATAAAATTTGGATGTGAATTTGTTCATTAGAGCCACATGAATCAGCTTACCAATAATTGTGATTCGATGTCACTTGTACCCATAATTAGGTAGAGTCAAATATTGACGCAGTTTGTTAATTTTTGACTATAGCTTTTGCTGTATTTGTCCGATTTTGTTCGCTTTTGACACACAGATGCGCAAAACCATAAAGCCTCACTATTTTAAATTTCGAAGCCTATATGCTTTTCTACCAACGACGCAGCATAGACGCGGGTTCAAGCTCCAATTCTGGAGATCACTGGGTTCGTTCACTGGTCAAAGCAAAGGAAGGTAGCAAATTGGAAGAGCAAATGGTAACACCCGAAGCTTCTGGCGCTGAAAAGGCTCAATCGAAGCCGGTTACAATACCCAAAGTTGGTTGTGAAATTGACGAAGGTACGCTTTCTTTGCAAAACCCTTTAAAATTGTATTTGTGCCCAAAACCCGCGAAAATCTACTGGGGGAACGGTTGAAGACATGATTCAACAAACATTTTCTTCTGAGGAAATAAGCGCACCAGCTGGTAAAGTTTGGTGTTTCTAGCTCTTATAGTCTCCGAGATCTAGGCGTTCATTCGGATTCCCCAAAAATGCAAACAGCTAGAAAGAAAGCCGCCTGAAATAAAAGGCTGCCAGCCATTATATGAGCTATATTCATGGGTATTATGGAAAGTAACATCTAAGAACTGGCAACTGAAAGACTAGTATGAGAAATGAAAGTTGCATTATTACTTAAAAAGCGTTGAATCACTGCCGCTTCGGAAATAAGATTCTTCAGAAATAAAACTTTCACAGGTGGGTCGATAAAAATAAGAATTTTGTTGGCACGCTTTGAAATTTTCCAAGAATTCGAATTTCGATTGAATCTAGCACTCACGTTGTAATGACTATTGCGTATCAGACTTTTAGCATTGAACCAATATGCAAATTGTTGGAATTAAATATGTGGCATCAAATATGTTTTTTCCAGAATCCGGAATTTGGCAGCCAAATGACAATAGAGAAAATTCTATGAATTTTAATTAAAATATTATTGCGATGGATACCGAAACTGCTTAACTTTGTTTCGTTTCAGTTTGAGTAGGGGAGCGGAGCTGAGGCGGAGGGCAAAAAGCCTGGAGTTTTCATTTCAAAGCACAGCTAAAATATGCACAGGAGCATGGGACAAAAAAAGGAAAAGAGAGAGGAAAATGGGAAAATCAAAGTACATGTTATTAAAAATGCAAAGCACAAAACAAATTAAGCGAAAATTGCTGCGATTTTGCACGTATCTGCACATAAGTGCATCATAGGGGAGAGAGAATGAGAGCGGGTGAGAGAAAAACATTTACTATGTACTAATACTTGCATGTGTTCATGTGTATATAGTGTACACATACACACACAAGTAAATAGCAGCGGAAATTTAAAATCAAATATGGCGGCAATGCCATTGCTACCGTCAATTAGCGAAACGAGATACTAAAAAGCTCGAATTAGTTTAAATTGATATGATTATATATTGGCTTTAAATATTGTAGTTGTTGTAGTATATATATATATATATATATATATTTATCCAAGGCTACGTAGCTGTTGGTTCTGTTTTTTTAACAGCTTATGCAACAAGTTCGTAATGCTAATTATGGCCAGTGGCATTGAGACGACAAGTACAAGTACAAGAGGTCTACAAAAACAACGAGATAACAATAGACTGGAGACAATCGACAGATGATGCATACTCTATAAGATAAGAGACAGACACAGAGGCGGGGACAGAGACTGCGGCAGTTTTGTGTATCTTTTTGTGCCACAACAGAACTCCGAATGATTGACGAGAGATTGCAAATCTTCAGTTGCTTTGTATTTGGCTATTGCTCGCTTTTTATTATTGTTGGTGTTGGTGTTGTAGGCGTCAGTCAAATGCCCTGAAATACGAATTAGAAGGATACATTTTAAGGGGGGGTGCTTACCGCATTTTATGCTTTGAGGCAGTTGATCTTTGTGCATAACAGAATTTAAATATTTGCCACAACACAATTTGCTTCCAGAGCCGTAATGTATGCCATGCAAAAATAAAATTTGCTTTTAAACCCAAACAAATACGATTTTATTTCTGGCAAAAACCATTCTGCCGACAACATAAGACGGCAGCCAAATTGGCATAAGCTGCTTTTGAGATATTCCCACTCCCCCCCCACACACACCCACACACACAAACACACACGTGCAGCGGTATTGTATTGTTGTAGGTAAAAAGCACTTGGCAAAAACCAAAGTTCAAGTAAATAAAATACAAAACACGTCAGTCTATCAATTGGAAATGGCTCTCACACACACTACACCAAGAGAAACAATCACCAGGCCTGGTACTCATGAAAAAAGTTATCATAATATCCTGAACCCATAGGGTCAAGGGTGCTTTAAAAAGCAGACAGAGAAATGATGAAACTAAAGCCGGAATGCACATGTTTGGTTCTTGAATCCGACCTGTTTGGTGCAGGGGAAATCGAAACAAATTCGCAAAGTAGGTTGATAAGTGAACACAATTGAAACTGAAAATGTTTTTCAATATTCTTAGTTCTACTCTAATCATTTTTGAATTCTTCTTTTCTGAATTAATCCAAAAAATAGCATGCATTACTTAAAAAGAATTTTTTGTAGGTGGTGCACATCTTGCATAAGAAATGGTTCATGTCTAGGCTTCGCTATTTATACCCTGTACCGTATGGTCCAAGGGTATATTAAGTTTGTGCAAGCCGAAAATGTATGTAACATATAGAAGGAGACGTCGGAGACACCCCAAAGTTACCTAAAATATGATCAGGGTGAATAGAGAAGTCGATATACCCATGTCCGTCTGTCCGTCTGTCCGTCCGTCCGTCTGTCCGTCTGTCCGTCCGTCCGTCCGTGTGAACGCCTAGATCTCAGAGATGGTAAGAGCTAGAGTTACCAAACTTTCACATTAGATCCCATATTATTCCATAGGAGGCAAGTTTATTTTATTTTTTTGATATCGGGGATAAATTATATAGCTCCCATGGGGGTGTTTGAGACTACCTCGACAAAAAAAAAGCGTTTCAGATGAATAATTCGTTTGTTTATGAAAATATCGTAACGAAATTTGGCATTCGAAAGTTTTTTATAGTTCCCAATCACTGTACCAAATTTGATCAAAATCGGTTGACTATATCATATAGCTCCCATAGGACCGATCGGCCAAAATAACTTTTTTAAAGAAAAATTCGCTACATTTCGTTTTTTAATAAAGATATCCTAACCAGATTTGGCGTTTGGAAATTTTTTAGACCACTTAAGCAATGTGCCAAATTTGAGCAAAACCGGTTGACTATATCATATAGCTCCCATAGGTCCGATTTTCCAAAAAATCGATTTTTTAACAAAATTTGTTGTGTTTCGTTTGTTTGTTAAGATATTGGGACCAAATTTGACATTCGTGAGTATTTTATAGTTCCTAAGCACTGTACCAAATTTAATCCAAATCGTTTGACTAGATCATATAGCTCCCATAGGACCAATCGGTCCAAAAACACGTTTTTTATACAAAATTCGATGTGTTTTGTTTGTTTGTAAAGATATTTGAAATAAATTTGGCATTCATATCTTTTTTAAGATATTTAAGCACTGTGTCAAATTTTATTGAAATCGGTTGACTATATCATATAGCTCCCATTTTTGCTTAAAAATTCTTCTGTTTTTGGTTTTTTGTGAAGAAATCGGACTTTATTACAAGCTAGTGGTACAGGGTATCCTAAAGTCGTCCGCGCCCGACTTTACGTCCGCCATTTTTTTTAACAGCACGGGTATTCAAGAACGGAAATTCAGCAGACATTTTATAACCGATTAAATGAAATACTAAATTAAAATAAATTCAACGATGTTAATTAGCATTCAAAAAATTCTTTGGCTTAAAGCGATTTTTGAACAAACAATTTCGTCAAGTTTCGAGCTCGGAGCGGAGTTTCCACTCTGCCTATTTTAGTTATCTCTCTTCTTTTCGACATTGTTACGTTAATTACCTATTTCTCCAGAATACAATTTGTCGTCATTGTTGCTTGTGTTTGTGTGCATTTTATATTTCTTTTAGAAAATACAATGCTGAGAGATTGGAACAAACAAAAAAGATCTTCGATGACGATGATTTAAGACGGGCTGATAGCCAGTCATCTTGTCTTGTGGTCTGTATGGAGGCGGACCTTGACTTGTTGGAAGCCAAGCTATTCCCATCATTGTCTCCGGCAAAGTCAAATATCAAAGTGTCTAGAAGCTCTACATAAATAACCTGAACTGGTATTGGTACAAATAAGGCACATTGGAGACTTCTGCTCATACCAAAAAGCTGCCCGAATTAGAAGCGATCCTCGGCTGTGGTAACAAAATATCAGGGTATATCCCGGAAAAAAATATTTAAGAACTAAAATTAAGAAATAAGGAGTGTTTCGTTTTCCGAGGAAAGCATGAATTTTCTCTTTTTATATATGCACCTATGTATATTAAGAAGTAAAGATATCAAACTTGGTAAACGAAAATTCTTCAAGTTTTGTTGTGCTCGAAACGTTTTTGATTTTCTCTATTCGAAGTCAGGGTTTATGATAAAGTTAAATTTTTGTTTACTATTTGTCAGTACAAGTGTTTTTCTCAGTGTAATATTTGTTTCTTTTATTTGCAGATTTTCGAAACGCATTTCTAGGCGTCTCCGTTGGTCGTTAGCTACCGTGGTAACATTAAAGTTGATGCCAGTAACTCTGAGAAATGCGACATCGACAGCGTCACCTTGTTCGAAACGAGTCCTGGAGTAGAGAGTAGATTGTAAATACATGTATAAGTATCCTTATAGATGCCAAATCAAGTGACAACGATGTGAAAAGTGCTGCTATTGCTGTAAGGCCCTTTTCTAGCTAAAGGACAGCTAGACAGCTAGTCAGCAAGGATGTAAAGACCCATCCCATCTCCGCGCCCGCCGCCGCAAAGCAATTGCCTAAAACTGCTTATCAAATGTTTGATATCAAATATTTACAACATCTTGTCTATGTATAAGTGCATATAAGCATATGTGTATCATTGCGTGCGTATGTGTGCGTGTGTGTGTGTGTTTGGCAATATGCGTGGCCCAAAGTATTGTCGGCGTTTTTTATGTTTCTTTATAGCCACAACAGGAACAGTTAAGCGTCCCCAAGTCGCGGCGGATACCGCGGATTCTGTAAGGGTGTCGAGCTCTTTGGTTGCCAATTGGTGTGCCACTTTGCTATTTTCAATTTTGGATATGCCAAGGGTACGAGGTTGCTCAATGGCTGCAGGCTAGAGGAGGAAGCCTATCGGTGAATCTATAAAGCGGCCTAAAAAAACTGGGCCATGGCAACAACTGCTTAACAATGCCAATGACGGCCGTTTTCACTTTACCAACACGTACTCATCACATGCACAATCTTGAATCCACATCGCGAAGCATACCATATTGGTGGTAAGCACATGGTTTTGATTTTGTTTCGAGAAGTGAGAATTAAATTCCAGCAGGTTCCATTGTGGGGGCCAAATATTTTGCTGTTTCCATGAAGTAAATTAAGCCCCAAACCAGCTTAAGCTGTCACTGCATGAGATCGGCCAGTAATCGTTAAAACGTTCCATTCTAAAGTGCTTTCCAAGTTGCTTAGTGCATATAATTGAAATTTAGCCAGGATTTTGTTGTCAGCACGTGGCCAAGAGTACATTGCTGGTCATGCAAGAGTAAGTCCTTTCACTTGGCTGGTTTGGCTAATGTCACAGGTGTGCATAGAATTCTTGAAATGTACTTTATGGCGAGTCCGAATTTAATTCTTCATGTCACTTCTGACTGTTGGCTATGTTCGAGATAAGCAAGAAACTTATAAACATCGCACGCATTGGACACAAGTATTAATATGTATGTATGTATGCCATATAGAACTGTTTTTTTTTTGGATAGTATATGTTTTGTATATTTGCTTAGTATATAAAAAATTATAACTTGAATGTGTGTGTGAAGGTTTTAGTCAAAAAGTTAAGAGCACTCAAGCGCAGCGCATCTTAAGACGCGGAGTTCAGACTCTCACTCTCTCTCTGTCTTCTATCTTTCGCTCCCTTAACCTTCTATCAACAGGTCTATATACTTGTTAGTTATTGTACCATGTCTATGACACGTTGTTGACGTGTATAAAAAATATTAGAATAAAAAATATTAAAATATAGCAAAACCAAAAGTATGCAGAATCGTGTTGACCCTGAGCCCCGCTTTTGAAAGTTTATGTCAGTCGAGTTTCCAGCAGTATGACACTCTATTATAATGACGCACACACACTCACAAAACACACACATACTCGTATACTCACTCATACACACACCCACACACACACAGAGATCGTTGCAAATTAAGCTTTCAAAAATGTCATATACTTTCGCATACTTTTGGTTCTGACTCGACATTTGTAAAAAGTTTCTCCCGCTTGATACGTAACGTAACTTTGCGTATACGTAATAAAAACATACGTACTCCATACAGTATATAGCTATATATGTATGTATTTATGTAGTAAGTATATCAGCATACCCTAAGTTTGGTACTAGATACATAAGTAGCTGTAGTTAAGGTAACTAAAACAACAAAAGTCGGCAAATTGAATGTTAGTCGTTATGTTATTTACTAATTTATTTGTCGAACTAAGGCCGTGCCATGTACATGCATACTATACATATATACTCGTATAAGAATTTCTAGTTATTATTAGATACATGTAAATGTTATATAACATATTACGTATTAATGTAAATACTCATAAGCAAGTTATTTAAACTATATAAAGACAATTTCAAATTGCATTTTTCTGTATCGATTTTGTGGGTTTCAAAGAAAAAGCGAATCGTTTGTTGTTGCTTATCTTCTTTAAAGCGTATCAATACGTTAAATTAGATCTAAGTACAGTGCGTCCCTCGACTCCAATAGCAGAAGGAGGACGTCCTCATTTTAATGCAAAAGACTAGTTTTAAGCAAATTTTAAAATTAAGACAAATAATTTTAGATAAGCACAGGCGATTTTTAAATTTATTTGAAAAATGCGAATCATAAATTTTATATATAAAGTTTACAAAAGGATCTGATAAAGTTCAATTTGATCAAATTTGAAAAATATCGGTAAGGATTAATTGCTTAAATGGATAGTTAAGTCAAATACAAAAATAAAGTTCAATGCTAAAAACTTATTCAAATTATAATCAGTAAGGAACTTAAAAAAAAAAATACATGTTTTGAATTGCTGGCAAGCAACTAAGAGATATGGGTGTAAAAATTTGATGTATTGTATTTTCGTGAAAAAACAGGAATCACATTGAAAGTTTTCAAGACTGTGTCAAAAAGTCTTAAATTTTAGATGGCTACAGGTAAACCCAACCAAAAGACAACACGAATACCTAAGTAGCTTTAAAATTGAATTGGATATGTACTAATTATGACGACTATGTATGAATCTGTGTAAACGTATAAATACATCTGAGTTAGGGCAGGCACCCAAAAAGTGCTACAGTTGCCATAAGTAATTAAATCTGCAAAAGTAAAAAAAATAATAAGATATACATCTCTGTGTGCATTACACATCCTAAAAGAAAATTCCCAATTGCGTTTAAAGATTTACAAAAATAAAAAAAATTGATGTTGAAAACAAATTAAATCTTTTTATTAATTACAAAATAATCTATATAGTTTATGTGTTACGGGTGCTCTCAGGAACGCGTTGAAGAATTTCAAATATGATTTTGTTAGAGGTTGTCAATACGGAGGTTTTAAGCCTATTGCAAGGTGTTTCTGTGTATTGGCTCGTAAGATATACGCATATCGTGTAGCATAGTACAAAATTGCTAAAAACGGGTATTGGAAATTAAGTGCAGACAGAAGCGTAGTCGCAAAGGGGTTCAAATGCAGTTTCTGTGGGGCATGAATTTATTAGAGATGCGAGCTATCTTAAGAATACTTAAGTACGTTTTTTAGAAAGTCATGAAACTTAACTAATCCAAAAATCTTATGATTCTCTAGATAAGCTAACTAGAGAAACTTACGATGTTTATACACTTCAAGAGTATTCAAAAAGCTTGGGCAGAAAATCGTCTGCCGAGCTCACTAGTGTGTCTATAAATAAATGTTTAGCTCTTTGCTAAGCAACATTATTTGCAGGACTCTAAATAACACATTGATCGCTCTAAAGGATAAGAGTTCACGGGTCATCGTTTCTTTTGCATTATTTGTACTATTTGAGGGTAAGACTATAGAATAGAGAATTGTCCATATCATCCAGAATACCTCGTAAATATATAGCGGTAGTGGTGATTTCCGTGAGACTTTTTATATCCCAGACCCCAAGTCCTTTATACCAAAGTACGTATCATAACCTTGGGTAGCGATTGAGCCATTTCTGCCTTTCCTTTCGTATGAGGATCTATATTTCGAAGACTGCGCATCAGAATATAAAGTTTGTTAAATTATTTCAATACCTTCTCCTTCTTTTTTTTATCGATGCGAAAACGATTCTTTGTGTTTTCTACCACACTCCTCAATTTTCGATTTTCATCAAAATCAATAAAAATTTAAGGAACCTGCAACCAATTTTTTCAATTGGAAAGTTCTTAGAAGTAATTTTCGAGAAAAAACGTACAGGGTATCACTCAGTCGGACACCGCATCGATTCTATCACATTTTTTTACTGTTTAGGTGGTACAACATTGGAAAGCACTACACGTTATATGCATAATTTTTGGTCATGCCTTGCTCCATTGGACATTCAACAAAGCCATGTATAGTAAGTACCATGTCAGCTGTTTGATGAGTCGATGATAACAAATGCCAGACTTCAACAATAATTAATATTACAAGTTCCCCGTCATTGTCGAACTGCAGTGCTTCGTCGTTCATTGAACATTTCCCAATGCCAAGGGTGCCCCCCTGCCAGCGGTTATTATCCTTGTTGTTCCTGTCGTGGTGCTTCCACGGTTGTGGCGCCTTTATAAAATATGCAAAACGGACTCTACGGTTGAATTGTTGCGTGTTGAAGCGTTGTATCTCATCTGCATATTGTTGCTATTGTTCTAGGGTTACACAGCTCCGGAGTTCTAGTTTTGTAGAATTTGTGTTTTTGTTGCTTTTGTCAGTGTCAACATTAACCATGTCCAAACGTCCATTGGACAAGAAACGACAAGTGACAAAAGACAGAACAGTGTGGACAAGCGGTTTGTCACTAGTGATTACACTAGTTAACTATCGTAAAAAAGTTTTTTTTGCACTTTTTTTAGTTATTCGTTAATATTTCGTGAACATAATTTTGTATCGATATGAAAGATGATTGGATCGAAAGGTATTGGCAAAAAAGAACAATCAAAGATAAATAAAAGAAGTCTACGTTTGTGTGCGTAGCTATACACTAAGAAAATTGTAGTTTGAAGGTAAGTATTTTATTATTTAAAGCGTTTTTTTTTTCTTTACAAAATAATTGTAAGGGTATTAATAATTTAAGAGGAACTACAATATGAAAAAAATTTATTCGTATATGTTAGGAAAACAAAAAATATCAATTGATACCTTCGTTATTGGCACCAACACGAACGGCGTGCACAAATTTTATACGGTACAGGGTATAAAAATCTAAACTGCCTTTGGTACGGACCAAAATGAAAAATAAAATAATATCGTTTCGTAGGATGTGAGTGTTTGTGCATAAACCTTGTTCTATGTTGTAGAAAGGGTATATTAAGTTTGTGCAAGCGGAATATGAATGTCACATACAGAACTTACTCCCTAAATTACGTAAATTATGATCAGGGCGACTAGAGAAGTCGATATACCCATGTCCGTCTGTCTGTATGAAAGCCTAGATCTTATAGATAGTAAGAGCTAGAGCAACCATACCTTCACATTAGATCCCTTATTATTCTATACGGGAAAAGTTTATTTTACTTTTTTGATATCGGGGTTAGATTATATCGTTCCCAGACGAACTCGAAAAAAGCCAAAAGCTTTAGTTGGATAATTCGTTTGTTTACGAAGAAATCGTAATCAAATTTGGCACTCGGAATTTTTTAGAGTTCTCAAGTACTGTACGTACATATAGCTGCCATAAGTACGATCTGTCAAAAAAAAAGTTTTGCTTGAAAATTCGCGTCTTTTTGGTTGTATATGAGTTTATCGTAACCTAATCAAATGCCTTTTGTTGTTCTTAAGCAATATACAAAATTTACACATTCCAATAATGGTATTTTTCTAGACGAAAAAATAGCTTTTCTCTTGGGATCAGTTTAGTTTGGGAAACTATCTTTTTGGAAAATCCAATTAACCCCCTAATGTATGTATTATGTAAAAGGTGCACAAATATGTTCCACAATACATATTTTTTGGTAAATAGTGCTTCTTAAGGGTATACACATATTAAGTTTGATTAACCCGTCTCTATAGTTAGACCCATTAAGTTTTGAGGAGGACATATTTTTTAGGACCCCATCAAACAAATTTTGAGTTTCCTTAAGCATTCCTTGTTATTCTTTTGAAAAATAATCGTTGGAAACTAAAATTATATTACTCTCTATTTTCTTGCAAAATAATTACTAAAATAAGTACCTTCAGTTTTCTATGCAAGAGTTAAACATATATGGCTGGTTTACAAATCTGTTTCTTGGTACCTACACTCAGCTTCGCAATTATGTAGAATATTTATTTAGGATAAAGGATAAAAAAGGCCGCAAGTTATGGACCACGTCAATAGTCAAACTTGGTTTATTATTGCTCGAAGTCAAAATTTAAGTCCCATAAATTTTCGAGGTCAAATCAAAAATGAAAAATCTAATTCGGAATGAAAATTTATTTATTTATTTAGGGATAAATTTCTTATCAATAAATACACATTTTATTTTGGTTTCTGTCTCCGCTCCCTTTTAGGGGAATTTATCAGGTTACTCCCTAAGCTGCGTATACTACAAAAAGTTCTACTTTTGTAGACAATTAAATACAAGATAGACCAATTACATCCGGTACGCCTACTCAAGAGAACTTAATAAAAAAATTAAAATTTGATTATTTCCCCAAAACAATTTTTTTTAACTGATCCACAATATTTTTGTTTCATGTTTTAACCATATGTGCTTAATTTATATGTAACACATGGGTATCTAAAATTCAGTTTGCAGTCGCGGAACTGAAACAGGGTAGCAGTGATAGGACGGAATATCCACACAATGTCTCGATTCAGTTACCATTGAAGGGATATTTTCGGGAGCTGCAGTGCAGCGTTCTCCTGCTAATCATTTATTGATGCAATTTACCAAATTGACAGCTCAATTTCAAATTGTTGACTTTTTCATTCAATCAATATTGTTAGTGTTTGTCAAAGGGATAGTTGGACGGAGATTGGGATGATGGGAAGTTCGAGGTATTGGGTTGATAATCAATATACAAAAATCTGCTGATGTTAAATTCGGTCCGCGAAAAATCAGACAAAGCTGCTCTCATTGCCATAGTTACATTCATTTTAATCGTATTGTGTACTGAATAAAATTAATTTGTGAGCTTATTGTTGTTGCTTTTATTATCTGGCTTGTCTTTTTTTTTAAGAATTTGCCCTTTGGCAATAATGGATTTATCAAAGAACATGGCTAAGCTTAAGGGTGACCCAAATACTTTAAACTGAAAAGATATTAGAAAAGAGAGGGAGCTAATAGAAGTTTGTTGAATATCTTATATATAAAATTCTCGTGTCACAATGTTATGTTCCTTCTAAGCTTAGGATCTCACGAACGGCTGAACCGATTTGGCTAATTTTGGTCTTGAAATGTTCGTGGAAGTCCAAGGATTGTTTAGGGTTGAGAAAATATAACAAAATTGCGACGAAAATACTAAAAAGGACAATTTGATTTTCCAATACAATTTTTTTTTTAATTTAGGTTGGCATTGTGTACATTGTCAGATTAACTAATATTTTTTAGTTAATAGTTTTTGTCGAAAGGAAACACAAAAATTATAAACGATTCATGTTTTGATTTCTGTGTAAAATACATATGATCAGATCAATATTTGCACATAATGCCGCCAAAAAGACGTAACATTGGGAGACGTTCGCGTAGAACTCAATTGCAATCATCCCGAAGAACAGCTGAAGCTGAGGAACAACGTTTACAAAGGAATGAGTTGAATCGATTAAGAGAAGCAAGATCACATTTTGCTCATACATGCTCGAATGAGAATGAGACGAAATCGGGATTATCAGAATCAATCAGATGAAATCCATGCAGAACAGAATTTAATCCAAAGAACATTCAGGCAAATGCGCAATGCATCCAATCTGACAGAGCTGCATTCGAATATAACAATACGACCGATTATAGCTGCATCAATCTGTTAATTGGAACAATGAACAAGGTATGTGACCAGTGCCAAGCACTGAAATTTCCCAATGAAACAGCAGGCCTGCTTATTATCAAAAGCAGTGTATTCGGAGGAGGTTCGCTGCTGGATGTATGTCTGGGAGAATGGCAGAAGAGAGGATTACCTCAGAAAATACTACCGCATGAAATTGATGATGTGATCAACCACAGATCAACCACAATCAAAGTGCAAAAACAAGAAATTGAAATTGACAATCGTTGGGTTGTTCCATTTTCGCCATTATTATCAAAAACGTATAAAGCCCACATTAACGTCGAGTATTGCAACTCAGTAAAATCAATAAAATATATCTGCAAATACGTCAATAAGGGAAGCGATATGGCGATTTTGGGTGTGAGAGCCGACAATGTGAATGACGAAATTTCACAATATGAAATAGGATGTTGCATTAGCAGAAACGAGGCAATATGGCGAATTTTCTCATTCCAAATTCACGAACGACACCCAACCGTTGTCCATTTAGCAGTTCATCTAGAAAATAGTCAACGTGTTTCTAGACGAGCGAGCGGAGCGAGCGTGCCGAAGGCCGGCTAGTATGTATATAAAAACACTATACTGTTTAATCCGATAAATAGAGAAAGAGTGCCGAAGTGCGAATCTTCAATATTTTGAAAGATTCATTAATTAATCCCTGACTGACTATTCTACAAGTTGCCTTTGGGCGGAGCATGGGGATTTCTGTTAATAACTGTTCGAACAGAACTAAAATTTATAGCCAAATCCAAATGGCAGTTTCAAGAAGTAATTCAGTTTTTCTTGGACAAATAGCGTCTTTGAGCTTGCGATGCTAGTGTTAGGCAAATGCACCATTGCTACTACGGGAAATCGAACCACCGACCATAGGGTTGCAAAGCGATTACAACGCTACCGATGGTTCTCCATGTAAAATAAACTAATAGAGCTTAATCGATTAGGGTTCTTATTATTCTTATCTAAAACTTAAACTCTCAATTTAATATCGCCCTGCGCCCTAAAATGAACCCAAAATGTTTCTACAGTGTAACTTTTCCGAAAAGTGTCATATACAACCAAAAAGTCCTTGGATAAAGTAGTCATTCTAATTAATGCATTTCTGACCAACTTGCTTGATGTTCTTGAGGTATCAAGTTGCCTTTGATGTACTCGGGACGCCCCAAGCTTTGTTCTTCATACCGCTCAACTCTTGATGTTTGCATAGGCGTGTGCCAGACACGTAATAGTTACGCATGTTTGGCAGTAAATTATGAGGGTGCTCCACACGTTTCAGTCGTGCTAGTGGCGGAAACTTCAACCCAAAAATCTAACACAATCTCTTTCCGCCTGTCTACTTCGCTGCTCCACCGGCCTGCCAGTGAAACCCAGCACATAGCAATTCTTCTTTCGAGCAGAAACCATATCAACTTCATTTGTTTCGAGCACACAGAAGCCATCCGACCTAGCTGCAGCTTTCAAAGAGGCTACACTGAGAGCAAAAATTTACATTTACATTTATATCGCAAGAAAAAAGACAACAAAATATTTATTATTTTGGTGCAAAGCGATATTTCTGCCTGTTGGTTTCGTAATTTTGTAACGATTTTGATAAGGATCGACAGTTACGAAAAATAAGTTATTTATTTCGGAAGTTCGCAGATATCAAGCTGAATTACTCAATTTCCGTAGTCCTATGTGTATGACTTGGATTTTTAAAAAATATATTTGGCAACAGATCCGTCAAACGAAATATGATGGATGCTGGCATCATTCAAGCTCTAATCGGAAATAGAACGCATGTCGCAGTACCGATATAAGATACAGATTTTTGAGGGTTTATTAAATTTCTTGTGTCATCGGCATAGAGTGCAACTTTAACCTTTGTTTTTTATTGGAAGGTCCGCAGTAAAAATTGTGTAGAGCACTGGTCCAAGGACACTATCTTGTGGTACTCCGGCGTTTATTGAGTACAGTTCCAAGTGTTCTGCAGTATGTTGAACTTGGAAATTTTTATTTTTGATGTATTACTTGAGAATTAGGAAATGCGGGACAGGAAGCCATTTTTTTATTTTATACATCACACCTGCATGCCGGATTATTGTCTAATTTGATCCAATTCTTGATTATTAGTAACTATATCCAAGCCGCTGATATCACCATCTCTCTCAATTTTTCTTTATTAGTGAATATGCGTTTTACATTTGCAAAGCTGTGTCCTGGCTGAAGGATGTTTCCACTTTATACTTCTTTAATGTGTATGTACATAATAAAAATTCAAGTGAAATAAATTATTCAACGTTAAGTTAAAGTTACAAAGTTTAACTGAAATGCATTTTTGTTGGATTGCTTCAAAAATGTTTAGGGAAGCCACAGTGGGAAGCAACGCATGGAACTGGGACTCAGAAGAAGAAGAATGTTTATTGTGTATATTAAGAAAAGTTCTCTGGATTCGTAATAAATATGAATGAAATAAAATGCCAACCTCTTGTTGCTTTAATTGTAAACGCCACTCAAGCCCAAAGGCAAAACAAATTAACTTTACTGTAACGACAGTGTGTCCCCCATGCTTGTAAAAAAGAAGAAGCAGGAGGAACTACTCTTAAAACACCGCATCCACGTTTCTAACCACTTAACCAGAAAGTGAAAGCCATCTTTACATCCTTTGCATCCCTACACACAAAAGCGTTCTAGTTTTATGTGCGAAAAGTGTCACTCAAAGACAACAGATGAAAATAAAATGAGGCAAAAACTTTTGAAAAAAGAAATAATCCTACCCAACATTTCTAGTGGTAAATTTTCAATTTACAAGTTTTAACCAGAACGACAGCGAGAGCTTTTAAAATCGAAATTAAAACATGTGAATTAAAAAAAAATTCAAAAAATAAATCTGAAAAGATAAAAATGTCATGGCTTTAACTCATGCAACATTCCATAATATATTCTGCTTGTCACATGGATCCTTTAGCTCATTTCTTAGTCATGGAGTGAAAAAAAAGACTCGTTGTCGTTGCTCTGCCAGGGGGAGTACAAAACAAGTGAAGTGAAGCACAGTGTCGTTGGGTCAAACTGGAGGATTTTACCATCTGCCAGCTATTCCTGCAAGTCACCAGGACTTGCAAGCCAGACACACACACATGCTCATATGTATATATGCATGTACGAGTACATTCTCTGTGCACACAAGTTTAAGTCAAAAGTTTGTGAAATGTCAACTGAGAAACGTCGAGTCGTCGAGGGTTAAGAGGGGCTAATCATGGGATGTTATAATAATAACTGTAACTGCAAATTTAAATACGTTAGCTTGGGACACTGCACGAGAACCATTTCCATTCAATTGGCCACTTAAATGGAGTCTTATCAAAACTGCAGTCCGTCGAGAAAAGAAGCAGTTTCCGAGACTAGAAACAGAGTAAGACGGAACGTAGCAACAATTGCATGTACTACACACATATACGTATCCAAATATATACAATTAAAGGGTGTTTTTTTTAGTTACATCAGTTGAACCATAATATGTTTATTTTTTTGGTTTATTTTATAAGTGTATGATTTGAAATAATTAAATTACATAACCAGATTGACTAGGATTCAACAAAATCAGCTGATACCTATATATGGGTAAAAGATATCTATATATTTAACAGAAAGTGGTGCTAGTTACGCTATATATAACTTAAGAACGGATGAACCGATTCGGCTGAAAATTGGTGTAGAGGTAGCTTAGAGTCAGGAGACGGTCATAGGATACTTTTATCCCGTTCGACCACGTTGCCGTGAAGTCACTATAAAACGTGGTATAACAAAAACTTGAAAAAAAAATTTGACAATTATAAAAATGACAGCTAAACGTAATTTTGTCTATAGTTAAGTAGAGAATTTGATAGTATAAATTTTGTAAGAAATATATAATCATCCGTAATTTGTATTCTATTTGAATCATCATTAACAATGCCGTGACCAAGACGATCGAATCTTTCCCTACAAAGCCGGAATGCAAGAAGGATACGAAACATTGCGAATAAAATGACTGAAGAAGCACAAGGAATTGCCCGTGAAGAGTCTGGCGATTTCCGCCAAACACTGCCAGTGATTCCAACATCAACGACTGCCGACGAAATAAACGCTTGTCTCAAATCATCGAAATCTATGGCGCTATGTGAAGAAACTTCAGCTGATAACAAACATCTCATGTTGCATTGCTTAATGATACATCTGCTGAAGATTTCTCTGATCAATTGCTGACAATCGGTAATGGTCGAATACCGGTCGACGAATCGCAGCGGATTGATTTGATTTCTTCACAATTTTTGCAACTTTGTCTCATCCAAAGACGAATTTATCAATGAGTATTGAATTACTTTGTAGTTCGCCTAAGATTCTTATGTATATATTGTGTTGGTTCAAATCCAAGGTAGGGCAGGACAACGACTGCCGGGCTTTCTATTAAATAATAAAACCATGACATATATTTTTAAAATTAATGAAAGTGGCTTATTGGATAAACATTTTTAAGACATTAATGTTTAATTATGATTTCCGCCATGTGCCACGGCTGGCGCGTACAAGGCGTAATCTGGAACACCTATCCTTACAATCACTAACATCCCGGACATTATCGTTTTTGAAGACGTCTCTGTAATCTCGTGGATTATCCTCACTCCAAATGAGATTATTCTGCCGAGGAACAAAATTTTGCATTTTGAATAAGTTTACCTAACGGAACCATTACTTTGATAAAAAATTTCAGCAATGTCCAAGCGTTGCTCTGGTGTAAATCTCTCCATAATAAAACGACAAACCAAACTCAACAAAATACAACTGTCAGTCTGTTAAATGGGTTGTCAGATAAAGCAGTATTGCCAATTCAAAGCTGTGAGCATCTAAAAAGAGCACGCTGTATAACGAAATATATACAAGTATATTTTGGTCTTAAGGACCAAACCAAGAAGATTCTTATTGCCTGTAATGTTTTAACAACAGAACCAGCTTTTAACAAATCCCATCTGCTAAAGGGAACACATGCCAGTCAACAATTCTCTTCTGTCTGTCTGTCTGTCTGTCTCTCTGTTTGTCTTCTCCGATGCAACTATTGTTATCTGCAAGTCAAAAAGTCTTGAAAGTGTTGCTGCTTTTCTTTCCCAAATGGCTTTTAAACTCGTTTAAACTTACACAACTGGAAAGAGCACGGAAAAAGAATAGACAACTAGAAGCGAACGATACACTTAAGAGTTATAGTCCCATAATGATCATTCCAAAGTTAAGGCTAGTTTTGAGCATATTTAAGTTTAAACAGTTAAATAAACAAAGTGAATTACTTAAATTATTCCGTGCTCCGGAAAGCGAAAAATCGAATCCTAAAATCTATCTTTATCGTTGAATGCTAGAACAAATTCGTCGTCGTATTTATTATTAGTTGTAGGTGTTTGCATATACATACATATTTAGAAATCCGGCTCTAAAGACAGACTTATTACAGCTATATAATAATACAGTGTTTTTGTTTTTGCATTTCTTTAATTAAAGCTTATAATTCAGGCATTCTTTTCTAAAAGGTTTAATACTGCTAAGGGCGACTTCGAAATACCACTTTTTAGCTATAAATTCTGGTATATTGCTTAAGAACACTCAAAGATATTTATTTGCCAAATTTGTTTACGGTATTTGTTTATAACAAAACACATTTTATATGATTTTTTAACAAACGAAACATAACGAATTTCGTATAAAAACCGTTTTTTTGGATCGATTGGTCCTATGGGTGCTATATGATATAGTTAACCGATTTTAGTCAAATTTGGTACAGTGCTTGGGAGCTGTAAGAAACTGTCGAATGCCAAATTTGGTTACGATATCTTTATAAACAATCGAATTATTAATCTAAAACTTTTATTTTTTTCGAGGTCGTTTGAAGCACCCCTATGGGAGCTATATAATTTAACCCAGATATCAAAAAGTTAAAATAAACTTAGCCCCGATATCAAAAAAATTAAATAAAAGTGTCTCCTATGGAACAATATGGGATCTAATGTGAATGTTTGGTTACTCTAGCTTTTACCATCTCAGAGATCTAGGCGTTCAAACGGACGGACGGACGGTTATGGGTATATCGACTTCTATAGTCCCCCTGATCATATTTTAGGTAACTTTGGGGTATCTCCGACGACTCCTTCTATATGTTACATACATTTTCGTCTTGCACAAACTTAATATACCCTTGGTACCATACGGTACAGGGTATAAAAATATCGACACCAAACCGCTCTGTAATTAATTTGAGATAGATAAAAGATTTGAGAATAAAGATCGTTTTACTATATCATATAGCCCGATCGGCTAAAAACCTGTTTTGGTCCAAAATTCTTTTTTTTTATAAAAATATCAGAGCTGAATTTGATAGCAAATACTTTTCGGACTTCTTAAACAATATACTAGAACTAAATGTCTAATTGTAAAAAACGGCTTCAAGTATATTAAAAATATTTTTGTTGGCATTTCTTTGACAAATATATCAGCATACATATTTATAACGACAGAGACCAATGGCACCTATAAACAGCTGAATGTTGTTGCCCTCATTACTCGTGTAGTGTTGTTGCCTTTATGCATTTGGTTCCCTAAATTTGAAAGGGGTTCTTCGCCGAAAAAATGTTTGGGAAGCACTGGTATGGTGTTTTGCCTGCTTCTGAACATTTTGCTGATGGCCAGCGCCATGTTTACTGCTACTAATGACTTTTAGGTGAAGCATACCATCATCTCGTCCATCGTCCGACATTCCATCCATTATGTACGTTGTGCACCTGACTGTCGACTAGCAAAAGAACGAACAGAACAAAACAGAGCACACAAGCACTTAAGTGCATTGTCCACCAAGGGACCAGTGCTCCAATGGTCCAATGGACCAGTGCAGTCTGCTACGGAGTGACAGCAGCAATCTGGCTCAAAGCCACATTCACATGACCAGCCTTCCAGTGGTGACTGCAACTATTTGCATCATAAGCTTCCTGACAAGAGCAGTAACAACAAACAATACATAAACGGTCAACTACTCGTAGTATTTCAGAAGTGGAGAACGGGCATTCAAACCGGGAAACCATAGCACGGCACGGTCTTTGGTTTATTTGACTCGATTCATGGTGTTTGTGCTCTGTCCTTTATATGCAAATGCCGAAGGCGACTCGCATTTGTTTCCATAAACGCAGTCAGCGCCCACGCTTACCAGCGCTTGCACGGAGATAAACACATCAGCATAAAACACTTCCGGTTCATTACACCGGCGACAAAAGACTTCCAAGTCCTGCCTCGGTTGGACAAATGCATATGCATGTAAGTAATACCTGCTATAGTCGTACCTCTCGGTTCCGCTCTCTATTTTAGCCCAAAGGATGGTATCCTGGTTTTATATTCATTTGTACCCAATGACTTGCTGCTTTCAACCAGATATTTGCATAGTTCTGTGACCTAAGAAACGCTTAAGTTTCCAATGAATATATAGTACTTAGTCTGAGGATTTTAGTAATCGCTCTCAGGAAACTTTTTAGTTTAGTCCACAAAGTAAGTTCAATGTCCGTTTTTTGCTCCCAGTGGGTCCCCGTATAGAAGCTATATACGCGATCCGTTAATACTTGGCATGATGTCTTGATTAGGACTTAATAAGTTTTACAATAAGTACAAATGGCTCTTTAAGAGATTCTTCAAATTATTAAATCCAAATTAAGAATTTCTGCGTACAAAAACTATCGCTCTTGGCGTGCGTCAGACTCCGCTTTTTTTAAAAGGTAATTTTGTATTAAGGGAAAAAGCCTCGGTTTTGATTCGCGAAGCAATTGATTTTATAGGAACTAGTGCTGGAAGTAACATCGATGTTATATCGATGCAACGATATACATATATATTCATTTTTCCGATCATACAATAGATATTTTTATTTCTTTCTTTTTATTTATATGAGACTTAAGTTTGTAGCCTCAAAAGAAGAAGTAGAGTATATATCATTATTGTTTTGTTCCATGTTATTCTGACATCTTTTATGAGAATCAATGACTGATGGGTTCAAAGACTCTTTAGTTAGCAGCCGCCCGTGATATGGGGAAACAGACGCTTACCTGATGACAATTTGGCTGTCAAAAAGGCATCAGGGTTTGTTGTGGACTGCTCTTAGCTTCCCGACTCTTCTCGACCTTAACGGCTTGGGTGACCCTACCGATAGCTATGGTAGCGCAGGCATCACTCTTAGATTCATCGCCCCTATTGAGCCCCTTCGCCGCGACAAGGGGGCAATCCCCAAGCTATATGTTCCACTTAGGAGTTCAGAATTCGTAGTAGTAGTAATATTATTGGCCATTTTTACTTTATTTTATATTTTTTGATGCCAAATCTTCGTAGCGTCATATACTGCCCGATGAGGAAATGTAAGGTTTAGAAAAAATAATTATATTTCATTATCAAATCGGCCTGCTATTTTTGTTTTATTCAAGTGCTCTTTTTATCATTTTGGGTAATTCGAGCTGAAACCCACAGACGAAACTGTAGGAACTGGAGGACTCAAATATTTTGCATGGAGTGATATGGCATAATTTTACCTAAAAGTTGCACGAGGGGAGTATTTGTTCTTTATCAATTGAATTTAGAATTTGCAACATGTGGCAATCCAACGCTACATGATGCGACTGGTTGTACAACTTGGCTGTCTATCAAACCGGTTGTACAATCGAGTGTATCGAGTATGGGGCTGTTCCATGATATTTTGCCTGATTGTATGACGAATCAAAACGCTTAAATTATTCGAGAAAAGTTTGAAATTCTAATAATAATAATAATAATAATTTATGCAAACTTTACAACCACTTTCTATCTACAGCTGAATATTGTTTAATCCATAAAAAAGTTATATTCATATTTCCACATAGTAAAAAGACGTCTCGAGACACTTGATGGTCAACCAGTTCAACCAATGTATGTTTTAGTATCACCTTGTTTCGCAATGAGCTTCAAAAATTCAGTCATGATTGCAATCTTTCCTGATAAAAGACATTTATTCAACTGACTGCACTATTTTAGTGTCCTTAGAAGCTGGAAAATTTATGATTTGTTGTGACTGATTGTCACATGAACTACAAATCAAATCATATTAAATATGCTGGCAATTTCTATCTGTGAGGAGAAAAACTTTTGGTCGGTTGGGCAGCTTGTCATCTTTTTCAAGTTTAACAAAACATCTGCAAAAAAAAAAATAAGGGGACACAGAAGCAGTAGAATGCTGAGTACACATAATGAACAGGGACACGCCGCAAAGGAAAATGGCAATGGACAATGGAAAATTCTGATATTGATTGCATTTGCTGCGGACCAACCTGAGTGACTGGCAGTGGGGAGTCCAAGATGTTGAGAGCTGTCAGAAAACAGTTCGGTAAGATTGTCGCAATTGACGGGCTGTCAGACTGAGAGCTGGCTCGACTGGTTGACAGTTCTGTTGCTTTGACGCACTGGCGCACTGTTGCTCCTTTGTGGCTGGGAAAATGATTTTCAATCGTGCAAAGCATCAGCAAGCACATACATATGTATGTATATAAATACTTTTACGTACTACGTAGTGGAGGTAGGATTAAATCAGACCATAAAAATTGACTCGAATAAATAATACGAATACTCACTTTTATGCGCAAAGTAAACATATTAATTGTAAAGGAAGCCGACACAGACACTCCCCCACCACACATGGAGTAGTTACTTGTCCAAAGAGTCTGACGAATACCGCCAAGTGACAACTCAAAAGATGTTGTAAGCATGTTTTCCGACTGTGGAAATCATGTGGAAATTTTCACGCTAGACGACGGTAAACAATAAATCAAAATATATATTGACTATTTGTCAATACAAAGACTGGAGTCTTTAAAAACTCCTAATATCCTTTAATGACAAAAAGTGTGTCATTGGCAACTCTGGCAGCTTTTAGAAACATGACATTTAGTAGAACTATTTTTGTTATTTTGTCAAAAAATACTCAAAAAAATTCGAATCAATAATATTCCGTAATATATGGGAGATTGAAACCTCGACAAGACTACATAATTTTCTCTTCCCCATAAACTTAAAAAAAATCCCTCACAGTCGAAACCACTTCTTCCAACCTTCTAAATATTACCTTTTTGGAGGCTTAAATGGATGCAGTGTATTCCGCTGTCGGATACCTTCCCTACTGATATGATTTTTTTTATATACACTGTATCCACGTACATGTGTGTGTGTGTGTGTGAGTATGCGTTTCTGTGTGTCACCCGCATATGATATAAACAAATATTTGTGTGCAATGCGTTGCTATTGTCGCAGCCAACGTCGACGTCTACGCCAGCGTTGCTGTTGTTATTGTTATCGTTGTCTATTTTGTGGTGTCCTTTGGCTTGTGGCTTATGCAGTAGCAGCAGGGGGTGGGTGGAGGCAACGACAAGAGTTACAACCAGAATATAGCGAAACGAAAAAAATCCATCGATAAAATGCATAAATTAAAAATTCAATTTCACAAAAGCCTCGCCCCATTTGTATTACCCAACAAACAATAAATTAACGTGGAAACTATTTAAGCCGAATTGAATTGCAACAAAATTGCATAACCTCAATAATTGCTGTGGCGGGAGGGAGGTAAAGGAAATGGCATCACTGATTACAATGGCTTATATCGATAAGCACCCTTATAATTTTTTAAATGTGAACTCAATTTTTTCTTCAAAATTAAAAAATAGTTTTTATCATTTATTTCACTGTTATTAGCCGCAGTTGTCCAATTGAATTTGGTAGTTTTTAGCTAAAAATGCAGCTACTCAAGTTATTTATTTTTAATAATTTCTTAAACGACCCACTCATCGAATCAAATTTTAGTCAGATTAGTTATTTTATTGTTAAATTTCTTTTTCTTTTTAACCCCCGACGCAAAAAGAGGGGTGTTATAAGTTTGACGTGTCTGTTTGTCTGTTTGTCTGTCTGTCTATGGCATCGTAGCTCCCGAACGCATGCAGTGATTTCAATTTAGTTTTTTTGTATTAAAGGTGAATTATGTGCGAGTGTTGTTAGACATGTTTGGTGAAAATCGGTTGAGCCGTTTAAAAGTTGTGGGGAGTAAAAGTGGGGAGAAAAACATCAACTTTGTCCGATTGGCTTAAAATTTGGTCCTATTGTAGCTGACGACGTCACTGATTCGAATCTGAGGTTATTTTTGCTCTATCTCTTCGCGTTTAGAAGTTATGGCCATTTGAAGTTAAAAACATAAACTTTGTCCGATTGGCTTAAAATTTGGTCCTATTGTTGCTGACGACGCCACTGATTCGAATCTGAGGTTATTTTTGCTCTATCTCTTCTCGTTTAGAAGTTATGGCCATTTGAAGTTAAAAGCATCAACTTTGTCCGATTGGCCTAAAATTTGGTCCTATTGAAGCTGACGACGCCACTGATTCGAATCTGAGGCTATTTTTGCTCTATCTCTTCTCGTTTAGAAGTTATGGCCATTTGAAGTTAAAAGCATCAACTTTGTCCGATTGGCCTAAAATTTGGTCCTATTGAAGCTGACGACGCCACTGATTCGAAAATGTGGTTATTTTTGCTCTATCTCTTCTCGTTTAGAAGTTATGGCCATTTGAAGTTAAGAGCATCAACTTTGTCCGATTGGCCTAAAATTTAGTCCTATTGAAGCTGACGACGCCACTGATTCGAATCTGAGGCTATTTTTGCTCTATCTCTTCTCGTTTAGAAGTTATGGCCATTTGAAGTTAAAAACATCAACTTTGTCCGATTGGCTTAAAATTTGTCTGTCTGACTGTCTGTCTGTCTGTCTGTGGCATCGTAACTCCCGAACGCATGCAGTGATTTCAATTTATTTTTTTTTTTGTATTAAAGGTGACTTATGTGCGAGTGTTCCTAGACATGATGAAAATCGGTCGAGCCGTTTAAAAGTTGTGGGGAGTAAAAGTGGGGAGAAAAACATCAACTTTGTCCGATTGGCTTAAAATTTGGTCCTATTGTAGCTGACGACGTCACTGATTCGAATCTGAGGTTATTTTTGCTCTATCTCTTCTCGTTTAGAAGTAATGGCCATTTGAAGTCAAAAACATAAACTTTGTCCGATTGGCTTAAAATTTGGTCCTATTAAAGCTGACGACGCCACTGATTCGAATCTGAGGTTATTTTTTCTCTATCTCTTTGCGTTTTTGCTCTATCTCTTCGCGTTTAGAAGTTATGGCCATTTGAAGTTAAAAACATAAACTTTGTCCGATTGGCTTAAAATTTGGTCCTATTGAAGCTGACGACGCCACTGATTCGAAAATGTGGTTATTTTTGCTCTATCTCTTCGCGTTTAGAAGTTATGGCCATTTGAAGTTAAAAACATAAACTTTGTCCGATTGGCTAAAAATTTGGTCCTATTGAAGCTGACGACGCCACTTATTCGAATCTGAGGTTATTTTTGCTCTATCTCTTCGCGTTTTTCCTCTATCTCTTCGCGTTTAGAAGTTATGGCCATTTGAAGTTAAAAACATAAACTTTGTCCGATTGGCTTAAAATTTCATCCTATTGAAGCTGACGACGCCACTGATTCGAATCTGAGGTTATTTTTGCTCTATCTCTTCTCGTTTAGAAGTTATGGCCATTTGAAGTTAAAAGCATCAACTTTGTCCGATTGGCCTAAAATTTGGTCCTATTGAAGCTGACGACGCCACTGATTCGAATCTGAGGCTATTTTTGCTCTATCTCTTCTCGTTTAGAAGTTATGGCCATTTGAAGTTAAAAACATCAACTTTGTCCGATTGGCTTAAAATTTGTCTGTCTGACTGTCTGTCTGTCTGTGGCATCGTAACTCCCGAACGCATGCAGTGATTTCAATTTATTTTTTTTTTTGTATTAAAGGTGACTTATGTGCGAGTGTTCCTAGACATGATGAAAATCGGTCGAGCCGTTTAAAAGTTGTGGGGAGTGAAAGTGGGGAGAATGCGTAAAAAAAAAGCAAACGAGCTTGACCTTAAATGTAATCTATACCTTAACAAGAATCTAAATTATAGTAAGTATATTATAATATACTAAAGTCTAACTTAACCTAACCTACCTATAAAAAGTATGAAATAAAAAATTAAATTAAAAATTTAAAAAACCCCCGAACTTAAGTAATTTTCATTTAAAAAGTGAAAAATAATAAAAGAAACTTAATGTTAAAGTACCTAAGAATCTATTAATAATTCTAAAAAAATACGTCGCGTTGGGGGACCGCTCCTAAACTAACAATTTAAATACAAATAGTCTAATTAAGCAAAAAAGATTAACTTAAAAACAAAATTAAGAAAATACTTCAAAAACTTTCATAGAATTTCTTCAAAAAATTTGCATGTAAGATACGACCGTCAACGACGTCTGCCCTCGCGTGTCCCCCAACGCGACGTATTTTTTTTAGAATTATTAATAGATTCTTAGGTACTTTAACATTAAGTTTCTTTTATTATTTTTCACTTTTTAAATGAAAATTACTTAAGTTCGGGGGTTTTTTAAATTTTTAATTTAATTTTTTTTAGTCAAATTTCTTAATGTTTTAAAATCGGTTTAGTAGAAAAATCTTTCATTACGCTCTCTTGTACTAATAATAAATAGTGGGAATGCCAATCTATTCTTCAATTTGTTGGCTTCCGTTGTTTAGTTGTTTTGATCTTTTAGTTCTTGTGGTCTCAAAATTTTAAGCGCTCGAACATACATACATACATCAATCGAAAGCCGAATATAATCGTGATATTATTTCATATGCCCCCATAGGACTTATCGGTCAAAAAAAGTGTTGAGTGCAAAATTCTACTCTTTATTGTTTGTTTATGAAAATATCGTAACCAAATTTAACAAATAAAATCTTTTGGAGGTCTTAAGCAATATATCGGATATGATTGTACTGTGGAGGGATTGGGTATCCAAAAGTCGTCCTAGCTTATCGCTTTTGTTACATTATATGTTTGTGTTTTCTATGATTTTTTAGGTAACAAAATAAATCTGTTGTTTGTCATGTGCAATACGTAATTATTATCGAGGTCACAAATCGCGGGTATAATCGATAGTATACAAAGCGAAGATAGCCTCGAGTTTCTGTTGATTACGAAAGCGATAACTTCCCAGAGGAAGAAGTTAGTACCAAAGATGAGGAAGAATTCAAGGGTTAACATCCCATAGATACACCATATTAAACCCTTTCTGATCTTTAAGCCACTAACGTCAAAATGGCGGCTCATATTTATGAAACCGGTAAAAAAAACCTTGTGGATTTGGATCAACTGTTGGATCGCTCGTGTGAGAACTGAAGCGCAGCTAATGGCTCTTATATAAAAGTTTCGGAAGACACATCTGAAAAACATGAGCATTCTGACTGCCTTCACCACTGAAGTTAAATTCATTTTACGTTTAGTAAATGCCGACCGATTATTTTGGTACTCATGTCTCTCACTTATGCCGACAAGCTCGGCCATTTTAAATGTTCACTTAATTGTTGACAGCGCGGATGCATTTCGAATGTTGATTGTGGCATACGGAGAAGCTACCTAGGACCGAAGCAACGTTTATCGGTGGTGCAAAATGTTCTCAGAAGGCCGAGAAGATGTGAACGACGAAGAGCGTGCCGGAAGCCCGAGCACTTCAACAACAGACGAAAAAATTGATTAAGTGAAGAAAATGGTATTGGCCAATTGTCGAATCGGCGCTAGAGAAGTTGCTAAGGACCCAGACATGATTTGTGCATGAGACAGGTCGCCGCGAAATTCGTACCAAAATTGCTTAATTTCGACCAAAAACAGCATCGCATGAACAATGCTAATAAGATGTTGGACTCTGTCAGCGACTACACAAATTTGCTCCAGAGGGTCAAAACTGGTGACGAATCATGGGTTTATGGTTATGACGTGGAAACCAAAGCTCAATCATCTCAATGGAAGCTGCCGCACGAACCGAGACCGAAAAAAGCGCGCCAAATTCGGTCGAATGTATAAGTGTATAATGTCTCATGGGGATTTCTTGGAAGGGGACAAAATAGATATTCATGAATAAATAAATAGTTTTTGAAAAATTTTGTGTTTTTTCAAAAATTATTTATTTGTTCATGAATATCTATTTTGTCCCCTTCAAAGTAATCCCCATGAGATATTATACACTTGTGCCAACGATTTTTCCAATCTTCGAAGCACTTCAAAAAATCATTTTTTTTTATCTTGTGTCAGCTCCTCCTTCGATGACTGTCTTTATCTCGTCAATCGTAGCGTAGCGTCGTCCTTTCATGGGTCTCTTCAGTTTAGGGAACAAGAAAAAGTCACAGGGGGCCAGATCTGGAGAATACGGTGGCTGCGACATCATTAGTGTGTTGTTTTTGGCCAAAAATCGCGCACAAGCAACGATGTGTGAGCAGGGGCGTTATCGTGGTGCAAAAGCCAATTTTTGTTCTTCCACAAATCCGGGCGTTTCTGGCGGATTGCTTCGCGCAAATTGCTCATAACTTGCAGGTAATATTCCTTATTGACCGTTCTACCTTGTGGCAAGAACTCATGATGCACCATGCCCCTGCAATCGAAGAAAACTGTAAGAAAACTTTCACATTCGACCGAATTTGGAGCGCTTTTTTCGGTCGGTTTTTTGGGTAGTCGCTGACAGAGTCCAACATCTTATTAGCATTGTTCATGCGATGCTGTTTTTGGTTGAAATTGAGCAATTTTGGTACAAATTTCGCGGCGACCCGTACTCATGCACAAATCATGTCTAGGTCCCTAGCAACTTCTCTAACGGCGATTCGAAGATTGGCCAATACCATTTTCTTCACTTAATCAATTTTTTCGTCTGTTGTTGAAGTGCTCGGGCGTCCGGCACGCAAAATTTGATACAGGTTCTTAGATTCATTTTTATGAATAGGTAAAAATCGAAGACGAGCCAAAACACGTGCAAGCAAAGCTGCTGTCAACAATTAAGTGAACATTCAAAATGATTGAGAGATATGGGTACCAACATAACGCCACAAAAAAATCGAAATTCGAATATACGTAAGACGCGAAAATTCAAAATTCGCGATACATTTTGAACACACCTCGTATATTAAACAATATCAATCTCTATCGCCTTAACTCACAAAAATTGTATAAACTCCTCATTTATGCTTCGTAGATATCTATATAATGACCGATCTGCCGCGCCTGTCTGTAACACTAGCTATACACGTCTCTTCTTTCCTAATTCAACATTTAACTTAAATATTATTATAACAAATCAACGTACAAGAATTCTAAGTAGTATGCAAATTTCTTGCAACAAGCTCCAATTTGAAGAATCCTTTAACCTACATTTGGATACAATTTGTAATTACAATCTTTTCAAATTTTTTGTGTGCGGATCTAATGTTGCCTAAGAATGCTATGATGGTACAGGGTACCTTATGTCGCCAATGTATTTTTTAATAAATTAGTCAAACGAACGATTGTTTTACATACAAAAACCTTTGCATCAATGCATTGCAATGGTAAAAAAATTGGAGATTGAGGAATGAAGTTTTCAATTTCCATATTCTTGGAATTTTACCATGTGTCCAACGAACCATAATTCCTTTAAACAGTCATCTGATTTCGATCAAATTTGGTGCAGTGCTTGAAACTCTAAGCATATTCCGAGTGTCGAGTGATTTCGATAGCTTCATCAACAAAGGAATTATCCATCTAAAACTTTTTGCTATTTTCAAAGTCTTCTAAAACAAACCTCTGCGAGCTCTAAAGTACATTCGATACCAATAAATAAAATAAACCAATCACACGTAGGATAATAAGAGGTACCATCTCTGAAATCTAGGATTTCATACTGACGGACAAACGAACATGGTCTTATCACTTCTCTAGTCACCCTGATCATATTTTCAGTAACTTTGGGGGTTCTCCGACGACTTTGTACCACAAATTACTGGGTATAAAAATTAAGACACTAGCTTAATACCTTTACCCTTGACCCTTATTCAATTAAATTCCCACAACTTTAATCGAAATTTGACGCACTTTGTAGCAAAGGTTGTGCGCGTCAAGTTCAATTTAAATTTGCCCTTAAATGGGTAATAAGAAAGGAAAGGTCTGTGTCGAGTTTTAAGAAAAAAAAGTCAATGTCAAGGAAATGGAGACGATGCACTATGATTTATTTTTAATTTTCCTTGGCATAAAGTCAATTTTTTTTTAACTTTAAGTTTCACAAGATTTCTATTTTTACCATGCTGATAAAGAGGACGACTGAAAAGAAGACGGAGGGGATCACGAAGACGTAAAATATTTAGTAAAAGCAGAACTTGACACGTATGTATGTATGTGTCGTGATTAATGTCAGAAAAAATTAACGCTTTGAATTACTCCATTTTATTATCCTGTTAAGGTACAGGTACAAAGTGTACCTTGCACAGACTTAGCAAGGCTTAAATGTATGTAACATAGAAAAGGACACGTCGGAGACACCCGAAAGTTATCTAAAATATTATCAGGGTGACTAATCAAGTTGATATACCCATGTGCGATTGTTCTCAAAGATGGTAATAGCTGCAGTAACCAAACTTTCAGGTTAGACGCCTTATAATAAATGGATAATTGTTTTTTTTTAGTGTCACGATCCGTTTGAGCCTGTGCGTGTAAGCTAGAGTGCGGAATTAGTCCTCAATCATCGATTTGACTCTCCTTGATTTCCTTCTTTCCCTATCATCATCCTATCCTTAACAGAATAGCGGAGATTGGAGGATCTTAAGTATCACACATGTAAATAAGTCGTAAATATGATTTGTAGCAAATTTTAAGTCTCTAACTTAATCTTTCGAATTAATGCCAAAAAATAAGTGCGAAATAATCATAATTGTTTGCTCCTTGTTATTTGTGGTTCTCCATAGGTTCAACGGTTTCTTGCGCCTGACTATTAGTTTGGTGCCTAGATTTAGCTTCTTACTCGTTTCCATCGATTTGTAATTTTATGGTCGCTCCCCAACTCAGCGAGTAGTCCATTTTATAAATTCTTTACTTATTTAATTATGTTTTTCTTTTACTACCTAGAACCAGAGGACCTGTGGACAGATTCATGCCGTCATAAAGCAATAAATTAAAATACTCAAAAGCGGAGGTGTTACACAGACAAGATCTGATTGGTGTAGATAAATCATCGATATAAAGCGCTGCAGCTTATCGATATCATCGGTTGATATACTGACACCCGATGATTCCGCCGCTTACAGACGCTGAAGCACGAGCAAGTCTATTACAAAGTTATGTTAAATTAAGTTTAAGAAAATAAATATTAAATATTAAAAACACAACATAAATGAAAACTGGTGCGCTCTAAATGAATTGAATTTAAATTTCTCCGAGTGTACGCTTTTGGCGATTCATCGATAAATCCTCAATCAATTATTTTATTAGTGGTAGGTACCCCAGTGGTACTTATCGAATATTAATTTACTGATGTGGGTGTTATATTGGTCCCAAAATATATATGCTCTAATTTTTACTTTTAGTGCGGACGTTTTATAATTTAATTACATTTTTTGATAAATAAATAAAACTGTTTTTGCAATTGTTTGCGTATTTGCATATTATTAAACCATTTTGCAAAGGATGGGTAAATCATTTTTTACTGCGATTTTTTCAAATAAAACAAATAAATAAATCAAATTTTTTTAAATTTAGCCACTCCTATTAGCTTAAATATTTTGTTGTTCATGTACCAAATTGTGCACTAAGCAGCAAATGGAATTAAAACTATATTTCATTTAAATAAAAACAAACATTTGTATTTTTACATTTCATTGCAAATAATTCTACATTTTATTGTTTTAAACTCAATTAAAAGCTAATTAGTAAAATAAATAAAGAATTTTTTTTGAAAGCGAACGCCATCTTCAAAAAAAATATTTTTTCAATACATTGACTTAAAATAACTAAATTGAATAATAGCACAAAATAAAATATTTTATCAAATGATGAAAATTAAAAATATTTCCAATTCATTAAGGAACTTTATGCACGTCAGCTATTCGTTACTCCTGAGGTAGGAAGCCAAAGAAGCATAGCGTGGGCCATCTGTTGGTTTGTTTGCTAATTGCATTTTATGGGTGTATTTCGCGATAATTTTCGGCAAATTTATATATATAAATACAAGTTCGAAACTACTCATGCAAAATAATATCGCCCAAATGACTGCCGCGACTAACTCTTTTTTGACGAAACTCATATGGCTGTTCTTCCATCTATCCATATACTTTGCAGACATAGTACAATAGGTTAGGTTAGGGTGGCAGTTGGGACTGCGATAGCGCTACAGTGTGCTCTTCTCCACTTGAGAGGTACCCTATAATAGGTGAGGAATCCATCTGACTGCCTGAATAAACCTTAAAAGGCATTTAGGACTCTGTTCAGAGAGCTGAGATAAATCATGAAGAAAGTGTGACTTTGGGAACCTAAATCTTTTACTGCCCAGCCCAGAGCAATGACAGAAAAAGTGTTCCACCGTCTCCAGCTTCTACTGAATCATGGTGGGGAGCATTTAACCTGGATAAGTGGTTTCCCACCAGCCTGTGTCCCGTGATAGCACGGATAACAGATCTATTCAGACAGCAAAGTTTTTTGGTTCTTTTGCTGCTGCATGTCGGCCAAGTTTGCCACGAGATTCTACACCTATTCGATGTCCGATTCTACGCGAAAAAATTTCGTATTCTCAGTTTACAGCTGGCCATGGGTATACCCAGCCAGTTCATTCGCAATGCAGTTGCCCTCGAAGTAATTATGTCCTTGGACCTATATGAGGTGAAATGAAAACTGTTCAGCCATCTGCCCTCGGGACAAGCGGCAGTCATTCACTGACCTCATACACGAAGTCATCGAAACTAGGGACTTGATAGCCGCTTGGCTGTCCGAGTAGATACAAATGTTTTTATTTTCAATTTGTAGGTTTCTTATTGTTATTAAAGCCTCCCGGATTGCAGTGTCCTCTGCCTGAAAAACACTGCAGTGGTCCTAAAGTCGAAAAGTAGTTCTATTGTTGAAATCCTCAACGTAGACGCCTCCGCATACACGGTCGTCTAGCTTGGAACCGTGCGTGTATACCTTTATCGAGGCCGCTGGGCCTGGTACACCTGTATTCAACTCCTCCCTGGTTGGAATATAGGATCTGAATTTCAGACATAGCAAATAGTTTAAAAAAATGTTGATAATATTGCTATGTTGTTATATTTTATGCTACTTATCATATTCAGAATCATCTTTCTTTTCGTTAACACTAGAGAAATGGATTTATTTTTGCAAATCCTTTTCAACTCATATCCACATCGTGTAAAGGAATTATAAAGTCCAGCTGTCATAACATTCTCATTTCTTATTATTGCTTTTAGAAGCAAATTACACAAATACTCTTCCATTTCTTTGGGATTAACATTAACTGAATTTCTGATTTTCGAATTGAATATAGATTTGGTTCATCAGAAAACGTATGAATTATTATACCATTATCAAACAATATTTTGTGGTATTAAAGAGTATATTAACAATTTTCTCCCGACTTTCTTTCTCCATTTTAAAGGGTTATGATAAACCTTTCGCTATTTTTTAATTATTTGTAACCGGTACTTATCAAAGTAAGATAAGTCTATGTCCTTGAAGCAGAAGACAACATAAATTTCAAAATCTACCAGAAGTTCCTTAAGCAAGAAAATCTTCTACCATTTCATGCAAAAATTTTTTCTTCATAAGACTTTTTGCGGTTGAACCACTTTCTTTTCAAAACAAACAAAACTCAAGAAATTACATTCAAATGATTGAAATCCTGAGTAAAGCAGAATGCAAAACCAAAGTAAAAGGATATAAGTCCTGTCTTTCGTCGTCGCCCTTTAAGTGAAAAAAAATGCATCAGAGTGAGGATGGACAGACGAAGTGACGTACATGTATCAACATCTGAGCTGATGATATGCATTTTGGATTAATGAGTTGTGGTCAACCTGGATATTATGCTCTCGACCGTATAAGGAGAGGGTATGTAGGTTCTTTGACACTCTTCAAATACCTATGTTTATTTATTTATTTTTTTATGTATTTATTTATTTAAGGAGTACAACACAGTTGACATTAAATATTATATAAAAAAAAACAGTAAATTTATTTAGAAAAGAAAGATAGAAGGTATAACTAATCCGCGTATCTATCACATCGGGAACTGGCCAGACACTTGGATTTACAATATAAAAGTTGAAAAAAGGAAGCAAGATAAAAATTAAACATATCAAAAATAACAAAAAATAAATAAATAAAAATATAAGAAAAAAGTGCCAAGGGCTCACCGTTGACCAAAAGAAACATTCATAATATAGGATTGGTCAAGGATGCTCGTAGTGGCAAATCAAGATAACTGAGGATAGCAGAAGTGATAGATTGAATAGACTGTTCGAAAGAGAGGAAATTATAGAAGTTATTATAATTAGATCATAAGGCACAGAAAGGATCGTGTTAAATATTTAGTTATTGTGGCGTTAGCGTGTTGTTAAACCTTTCGTTGAGCAAATATATATAATTCCCTGTTTAAGCCCTTGAGAGGGGCATAGGGGATCTCTATTAATAACTGTTCGAACAGAACAGGGACCTACAGTTAATAGCCGAATCCGAACGGCGGTGTCGGACCACCGACCTTCGGTTTTAGAGGCAAGTATGCTACCACTTACGCCTCCGACGGCCATACGGCTCGTTGAGCATACGTTTCCAATTATCGTAACGACTTGTGCTGCCAGCTACTCTCCTAAAATTTTACTGGCCACCGATTTATCACTTTGAGAATTTATAGAAATTTCTTTAAAAGGACGAAAAAAAGTTTTAGAAAAAAAAACACCTTACTTTGGGCGCTATCAGGTGTGTGTGATATTTGAAATTTTATGAATGAAAACCTCGAACAAACATTATGAACCGTATAAGAATATCACTGATGACGAGCATCTGTTTCTTATCGTGGTAAATCCATAAAAACCAGCCAATTCCCGTATTAAACTTGGGGAGGGCATGTAATTCGATATTATGGATTGGATGTTATGGGTTAAGCTTTCTGTATCATTTGCAATGAACTCGATCAACTCAATTCAAGTTATTTTAAATAGGTACGTTCCATCATGGAAAATAGCATGAACAACCCAAAGATCAGATCACTTCGCAGTTCTCTACTTGGTTGACTATTGAGTTATTTTTTGGCAGGTGGCTCAGCATTTCAGATGTTACATGGAATATAAATAAAAGCAGCGCAGGCAAACTTTTAACTTCGACGATAAACTCAGTTCTAATGTTCGAAATGTTTAAACCCTGCATGCTATAATCAGTTCCCGTAAGAGAGTTCTTTTTATTTTTGTACGCATTAATTTCCTTTCTATTCTACATACATTTCAAATCGAATGAGAGGAGTAATAAATCAAATAAAATGCCTGCTAGTCATAGAAATGTAGGGTGTGTCCAGCCCCAGCCGCACTACCGAAGGTTTTTACATTGGAATGCATTGGTGAACGAAAGTGCATTTAGGGGTGTAATTGCCTTCGTACAAGTCAATATGCTTCTATACATGGTATAAATAATAATACAATGGAAACATGAAGCATGAAAAGCTATGCGAATAATTATTTCTTCCATGGCTCAGTTGCTTGGGTTGTTCACTTTCCAAGTTTTGACTGGTTCAATCAAATGGGCGGCATTCGGTTTATGAACTGAAACTGGTATTTGATGCTGAAATTTTAAACCATTTTGTAGGTGTCTAGGGTATGTATATGTATATACTTTTTTTTGTTTTAACTTTTCCGTTTCGTCCTTTCATTTGTACTAATTAGGAAGAGGCATACGGCGAAATAAAGTAGCAGGCAAACCTTTTAGGCACATAAAGTATTTTTCTATGAAAACTTTTTGGCAGAACTTGCAAAGTCAACAGACAAGAAATTCTTGACAGTTGCACAGCTCCGACCAAGCGATACTCTCTCTACTTTTTGTTTAACTACAACAAAGGCAAACAACTGTGCGAGACTTTTTTTAATTTATTATAGATTTCCTGCAAACTTAAGAAATCTAATTAAAACTAAGAGGGACTTGCGTAAAGATTTCAAGAAACTCGAAATGAGATCTCTGCAGAATATCTCGAAAGTTGTGGACCATTATTTAACAATTACGAACTCAGCCTTTGGAGAGCGACCAAATACCTAAAACGACAAAGAAAAAAAATTTTGCGATCAAGGATACTAATGAAATCTGGTGCAGATCTGATAAGAAACGTTTTTTGCTTTAACATAATTCTTACAGTAAACGTTTCAGCCTAATGAAATAAGAAATTCCGATGTGGAAAATGTTGTCAACAGCTTTTAAGATAGGCCTTGTCTGATGAGCTTACCATTTCGTAAAATTAAAATTTTTGAGGTGGATGAAGAAGTAAAATGCTGAACAATAACAAATCATCAAAAACTATAATGTTATGCTACGTCTAAATTACCACACTACTCAATGGAAACGTGCCGAGATAATTATGATTCCGAAGTCGAAAAAACATAATAATGTAATTTCCGTATATGGCCGATTTTCTCGAAAGTATTTGAAAAATTTCTTCTAACATTCTCTTTACATCACTGGCAAACTAGCCAGTATAGTAAGTGTGTCTAATTCAATTTAGAACGAAACCGAAACATTTCCTGAAAAACGCATTAAAGCCCGGAATATTTGAACTAAAAACCGATCAATTTTTTTAGGAAAAAAACTTTATTATTCAACCTAAATTTATTAGCCGAGTTATAGATAATTTTAATGTATTTTTTTGTTTGCTTTTAGTTCAAAATCACATTTGTCTTGTGATGATATTTGCTTAAGAAATTTGGATATTTTTTCAAAAAATTTTAAAATTCAACGCAATCGATGTAGACATTGAGACACCGGGACGTTGCTTCCAAAACCGGGCTATGTCCGTGTTTTTCCGGGCCAGTTGGTCACACTAATCATAGCGGAACATCAGTTTTGGTTCAGGAAAGTTCATGGAACTATTGAACAACGTATCGTATCGTATAGTCAACATTATTGCGGATTCCCTTGAAAACAAAAAATACAGCAAGCATTCGACAGGATTTGTTACAATAAAATCTTGAATTCCTGCTCCGTTCTACTGCTACTAATTAGGAAGTCGCTACTTACGCTGATGACACGGCAATTATTACATTTAGCGCATCTCCTGTGAAAGCATCTCAACAAAATGGTTAACCGAATGTAAAATAGTAGACAACTCGAAGTAGTCCGTCCAAACTACATTTGCTTTGAGAAAAGGAAACTGTCCATCGGTTCGATTATACGGATTTGAAATTCCTCAAAATTATATCTTTAATTACCTTGGAATGCACCTGGATAGAAGACTCGCGTGGATATCTGTAATATAAAAACCAAACATTGTAAAAAGAAATATATTTATTATTGATAGCTACTCTTGCATTTATAGGGTAATCAATACTGGAATATTTGGGGTAAGTACATAAGTAAGTCAAAAATTGCGGGCCTCAGCTTGGCCGGCAAGGACAAATATTTACGCTTCCTGTAATATAATTGATGATGCTGTTTGTTCCGTTCGGTTCCGTTCCGTTCGAGTGTCATTAATGGCACGAAGCACTCACTCCGCTGCGAACTCGTTTAAATAAATCAAAATGGTTTTGCCACATTCGCTATGGCCTTGGGCACTATTGGCCCACTCCATGGCCATGGTCGAATGCGGCTATTTCCACTTTGTCCAAATTATTAATTACAGTTTGAAAATTATATAAACGGCTTTTGTGCGCACAACATTAAATGCCAAATTGAAAGCGAAATACAAATTATTTACGTAAGAGTTTGGTAAACAGATTAACGGCACTTTTTTGACATATGTTTGTATTTTATTTGGATATGTTTGGATGGGGAGGGATGGGGAGGGATGTATGTTATAAAATAGTTCTGTAATGTTGTTTTTAATTAAAATATTTTTATAGTTTGCCATTTTAATAACCTTTATCTTGTCTATCTATAATGACTGTATTATGTGACGCATTTGCATAAAACCTGAGTTGAAATAAAAATAATAAATAGAGTAGAGAGTAGCATGACATCAAAAAGCATATAAACATATACAGATATACTATATACTATGTATTTATGTGTAGGTATTATATACTATGTATTTTGCTACAATTGGATGCATGGAAATGTGTACGCATAAAAATAAAGTTTTTCCACAAAAAAATGCTGAATTGATGCGCACATATGGCGACTCTTAAAAGGATGCAACATGATATGTACCTACGATCCATTAAGGCCACTTGCAGTGCGATTTGTCGACGCCATTCTGGCGCAAAGCTTCGTTGTCTGGCAACAAACACGTTCCATTTGCTGCACTTGCAGCTTCCTCGATTTGGCCATAAAACTTTTTCTTATCGTGCTCGTTGTCGCTGTCGTTTGCAGTTTTCGACGCTGGTTTCATCTGGCTGGTTGCCTGGATGCCTGCCTGCCTGCCTGGCAGTGTATCCTTTAATGGTCTATGCACGAGTATGCGTCGTCGACAGCGGTGGCAGCAAAATATCTAAATGGATTGCCTGTGACATCAACTCAAGCGTCGACTTTAATTGCATAAGTGCAATCAATGCCAAACTTTAGAAAAAGTGCCATAAATGTCTGTCAACATGTCAGGTAAGCTCCTTAAGCAATTTCCGCTTATCTCTCGCTTTCGCTTTTTAGCCATCTATCCATTTCAATTAATCAATGTAAATTCTTAGCTCGTTTTCCAGCATTGAATCAAATGCTTTTTTATCCCTTAATCATATCCAGGTCTCCTTACTAGACCTTACCCCATCCATTTACGCTGACTAAACTTTAAATTCTAAAAACGCGTGTTCACGGAGCTGCTCATTTGGTAGGTTCCACACGGTGTATGCGGGCCAAGCATAATCCCAGCTGCACCATACGGCGTACTTTGTGTTTACTTTCGGTCGGTCCCACGAAGTACAACAAACCATGTTTGCTCCCGCTGTTTCCCATATCACCACTAATAGTGTTTTAGTTGCTTCTGTTTTTGTTGTTCTTGCTGTTGTTGTCAAGAGCGTGTTCTATCTTAAAAAAAAAATGGGGGTTCTTTAAACCAATAAGGTTTTAACAACGAGTACTTTTTTTTAAGTTCACACAAATTTAAATCATATTAAAATAAAGAAATATATTTTTAATTTTAATTAATTAATGTTTAAATATAATTTTGCAACCGTTGCTTTGGTGTAAGTCTATCCCAAACTCAACAAAAAGGCGTTCTCAAGGAAAGCAGTGTTGCCAACTCAAAGTTGTGAGCCTCTAAAATAGCACGCTGTATATCCGTATGAAAAAGTAAATTTCTGAATCCACGTCAGCTATAATCCCAAAACCTAGAAAATCAATATGACAGCAGAATTCAATTGTATGTAGACTTGATATATAGTATTTTTTTAACAGTCCGTCCATTTCTCTTCTCCTTTTTTAGTTTATAGAAAAATGTGACCTAGAATCACCAATTTTGGTAAGCCGATTCATATGGCTCTAATGAACAAATCCATATCCGAATTTGTTCAATGCGAATTTCTCACTCCTTAACATATCCACTTGAAACTTAACTTTTATACTTTAAATAGCTTTACTCAAATAAAATTAATACTTTGCACAAGAAAAATCAAATTGGAAAGTTCTTAAAAGATATATGCAAGAATAACATTTTTTTTCGAGAAAAAAGGTAGAGGGTATTGAATTGCCGGAACCCGCACCCAACTTTATTGCATTTTTTACAGAAGTCGCGTATTGTGTGCAGTCATGGTGATCCATCCCCGTAGGGATGTCAATGCTTACACCAAAACCAACACTTAAAGCTCTTGTTGCGTAGATTTAAAGCAATTAAAGTTGTCTAAAACTGCAGAAAACTTTAAGAATCATTGGTAAAAATTTTAATAGGTTACCAATTATGTTGAAATGGCATACGCGGACGACATTAAGATACTCTCTTCTAAATTAATTATATATTAATTATTAAATTAATATTAATAATTATAGATATTTTCAGAAATTTCACACACCCTTTATTGAAAGGTGTAGATTTTAAGTAAAACTGTTTGAAAAAAAACTTTAGTGACTTTCGGTATTTATGGATATGCTATACATATATATATATGTATATATTATTATTGGGTGAAAAATGTACTGCGACCCAAGTGAATCTATTGTACACCCTTCATGGTTCAGAGCTCTCCCAAAAGTCCTATGGACTATATATATGCTTTTTTCACGAGCGATCCTTAGGCGGAATTTTATAAGATAATGCTATCAAATTCATCGTTTAAAACTAAGAGCTAGTAAAACTGATTGTGAAAGACCTTTATATATAGACTCCTGTAAACAAAATCCTGTAAATGGTATCCGTAAATATTTTTCAGCAAATCATTTATTCCTCCTTTGTTGACGAAAATTGCGGTCAATTTTGAAAATACTTTTTATTTATGAAAATTTAATTAAAGTACCTTTATTAGTTGACGATACGTTGGAACGGAAGCTTTATGCTAGAATGCGGAAAGTTTAAATATTTAACGGAGCTTGTTCAATTGTCCACATTGACTTGAGTTAAAAACCCAATATTAAAAGCTATATGGAAGAGGCGGCAATGTTTACCTTCAAGCCGGTTGGCTACGCCCTTGGTTGTCCTTACTATTGTTGTTATTGCCACTGACATTGGTGTTGTGCTTGATGCGGCAGGAAGAGAAGAAACAGCAATGACCACCATGCAGTCGGATGTCAAAATGCTAACTGGCTTAAATGTAATTACTAAGTTAAAATGCATTATGTATTGTAGGTCATTTACAAGTTATATAAATATACCTGCAGTACGGCGAACTAGTACGGAACTAGGGAAACGACTAGTCTATTGGTTTGCAGGACTGGTCCAACGACAATCCGTCAGCAATGCTTTTAACTGTAAACTCTAACATTGGCAAGCATTTTTTTCGCCCCTTGGGTTCCTCCCAAGGAAATGGCGACCAAATGATTTTTTGTACCGTACCCGTTCTCCGCATGAGTAGCAATGGGTCTCTTCTTTTGTATTGACCTAAGTTGAAAAGGACTAATACGTTGCTTTCCCATGTAGCAGGATCTGTCTTTTTGAAGAACGCTCTGCCAAGACCTTTGTCTTGACCATATTATTTTATTTTTTGCTTAATTCCCTTAACATACAAATTTTTCTTAAGCTAGTATATGAACAATATTATTGTATTTACAGTATTGAGCTGTCGCTTTTCATCTGAGAAATTTATATACATAGTTTTGTAATATAATATATATGTAAATGGATGTAATAATGAAAATGGAAGTAAAATATAATAATTAATACCAAAACTACTTAAGTGTCGTGACCAAGCCAAGCCATGTTCTCCTACAGCCCATTTGTTTACCATGGTCCTAATTGTGGACCAGCCAATACCTCAGAACGGAGCAGCAGATGTAGTCGTGATGGAGTATACAGTTCTTTATATAGAGCAAAGGGACAATTGCCGGGTATAGTTTAAATTAAAAAAAAAGTTAATATTATATAATCACAATAAAATAACTACTTCAGACTTAATCAAATGAGTACTTCATAAACTTATATAAACCCAAAATGTTGTGAGTAAATAAAATTAATTAATAATTACTCCATTTAATCATTAATGTTGCCCTTGGCTGTATTTCTTTTGAAATATTTGAAGAAATAAATTTCTTTTTAATATTAGATCTATCTGGATGGCATTATGCTTGTCCTTCAACTTCAATTTCACTTTTGGATTCTAAAATATCATGATTTTAAATAAAAGAATTTTTAAAAATTGATCTTTTATAAATAACACCTGTTTAAAGGTTCAAAATGGTAGTCCTCTGTTCCTTAAAATGTTATAACTATAAAGTAATAGGGTGCTTATGGGTACTTCGCACACCAACATTATGCCATCTTCTTTAGTCAATTTAGATCATGCAGATCATAACGTTTCCGGAACTTTAAATCATTGTTATGCTACAGTCGGTCCTGACCGTCTTTACAGTATAGGAACGTTGACACTGGCTCCTTTGGTAGTGTTCTGTTTAATTTTTTTTTGTTATCTTTTTGGGTTTGTTCCTCTGTTCTTTCTGGTTTTAGCTATTATAGAATACCCTACTGAACGTTCCCTTCAGTAGCGAAGCGAGATCGTTGAATTTGGCGGGTGATGAGCCTCCAATTGCCGACTCGATTTCCAAATGTATTTCAAATAACCGATTCTGAATTGTAATTACTCGAATATTACGTAAAATATCCGAGATTGGCCGACTGCTGGATATTTGGGGGGCTCACACCCCCCACAACACACCTCGATACGCCTTTGGTTTCCTTTCAATGTTTAAGAGACTCTCCCGGTCTTCATCAGACTCCACAGATCCAGATGCTCTAGTCGATAAATCGTTCGACGGTCCTTCTTTTCTCTTTTTCTTTTAGTATTTTAGCAACATTTTACAATCTCAATCGTTGTGATTAACACCAAATGAATAATGAAATGTCAAAGAATTTCAAAGAATTTTTTTAGAACGTATTAAAAAATCGAATTGCATATACCATTCATAAGACCTAAAATGTTAATTTTTCTCCACCCAAATGGTTATTTGCGAGTTTTTGAGGTCGATAAATCTGTTTTTAACATTTATTTTGATTTTTGAGAGTGTATTTTTTTTATTTTTTCGGCAGAGAAACGGTTTTTTGTTAAAAATTCGGTTTTTTTTTCAAAACCCTAAAGAATACAAAATCTTTTAACTTAATAGTAGTTTGGATACAATCTGTAAACGCATTCTCAACTTACGAAATTACAAACTATTTTTGAGGCCACTCTTTTTATATATACATATATAGATATGAGTTATATAGTATGTGAAGTTTTGGCTTACATACATACATATATGTAAGATATCATAATTTCCTTTATCTCCCACTGGAGCCTTAATAAAGCATTTCCATCTAATCCGGTTATTAGCTTGCAACTTTATTTCATTCCACGATTTACCACATTCTTCGATTTCTTTTTATGGACTCTTCTTTACGTAGTCTTCGGTCGACCCCTCTTGCGGTTGGCTTTTCCAAGCAAGAGCTTGTCGAAAGACTTCCTTAACGCAGGGTGTGGCCAAGCCATCGCCATTTTCGTGGTTTAATCGAGTTGGCCATTGGCTGCAAGTTAAATTTTTTATATAGATCTTCATTGCTGATGCCATTTGGCCACCACATCTTAAGAATAAGATGGAGACATCCGTTGGCTACAAGCCTGGTTTCGCATCCGTACAGCAGTACCGTAATGGCATTAGATTTAAATAGCCTTATTTTTGAATGGAAGGATTATGCCCCGAACTCCAGATTTAGCGTAGCTGTGAGTACGCACTGTTTGACTTACATAATATATTTCATTATTTTCATTGTTTATGTAACGCAATATTTGCCACATTACCAAGGAAACTTCTTGATTCTTTTATCAAACAGTAGTTTAATTCCTGTCATGGTATAATAAATTGAATTTTGCTGTAAAAGAATATGCATGAAAAAACGAATGTAATATTTTTTCTATTTTCCATACCTCACTAAGCTAGGACTTATCTTGAGCTCAATTTAAGTTGCTTTAAAATGGTATAATGAAAAATTACAGTTGTTACTTACAAGTTGTGAAGATGGAAATTCTTTGAATTTAGAGAATAATTACCATTTTTATTATAACTTCAAAAATATTTAAAGCTATTACATTAAGCTTTTTTCATACATATCACCACCACCTAATAAGGGAAACACCACGAACGGGCTTTTTCGTTTTCAATGCACCAAGTGTATAGTGCTGAACTAGTATGAAATTGGCAATTGCTACCAACCGTACTGTAGGGCAAATACTATACTCTGTGTTTATGGTAAATTTCCAAATACGTAATTTATTATTATTATTAAGAGGCAATTACAATTCGAAGAACCAAAGCTATCACAGATGCGGACTTAATGGTGAGTTGTTTGTTTTACACGAATTTAAGTTTATTCAAAATTTTCAACAAAAGAAAATTCTTCATGTAAATTTAATTAAATTCGGCCTAATTAAAATAATTTCACAATCACTTTAACTTACAGAATATCTTTAGTTTTCTGAGAAAAGTGAGAAAATTATTTGAAGCTTCTTTTAAATATGACTTCTTTGGAAATTGGGATTTTGATATTCTTTGAACCCCAACAGAATTTTGCCGCTTAGTCTTTCATTTTTCAAGTTACAATATTGGAACTGGACACTGAGTTTATTTTTGGATTTATCATCTATTAGCTAAAATTGGTACTGCAAAAAATTTGGAACTTGATTTCCCAATTTCGAATCAATTTTTTTTTAAATTTATTTTTAAAACTTCTATTGTCTTAATATTTTTTGGTAGTACCAAGTAAAAGCTTTATTTGTCCTAGTAGAAACCTAATGCGAACATTAAAATAATCGTATTCAACATGATGCCGCGATGTCCGGAAAGGTAAGAGACCCACTATTGCATCTGGTGTAATGAGTACGCAGAAGCTACCCCTGAACTATTGTTGCCCATGTAGTTACCTTTTGCAATTCGAATTCCGTCTCTATTGAGATTGACTCCGATATTAATGGTTTGATTAGAATATGTTTCAAACGATTTTATACTTCCAGCAGCAGAAATAAAAAATGGAAGAAATTCGGAATGGTCATCGATTCTTTTTCTCTATGTAATAAACCCACAAACTAAATATACCCCCTGCTTTTAGTACAGGGTATTAAGAATAGGAACAGACATTTTTTTACCAATCCCACATATTAGATGTGGAGGTATGTTGTCGTGTATACGGAAGGAGAAACTCTATCCTGTACCTTTTTTTTCAACAAAAAATTGTATTCCACAATCCATTTTTTACCTAAATCGTAAATTTCTACCGATTTTGATGAGAGTCGAAAGTGGCTTTAAATAAGTTATTTTAAAGTTACAGGGTAACTGGGGTCTGGCAGAAAGCACTGTAAATAAATTGCATGGGGTGGGGGCCGCATCGATCAAATTTAGATGGGGATTTGTTCATTAGAGCCACATGAGTCAGCTTACCACAAACTGTGATTCTAAGTCACTTGTTACCATAATTACAGGGAGTCAAATATTGACGCAGTTTATGGGCAAAAGGAGGTGATGTTTGTACAGTTTTGACTATAACTTTTGGTATTATTGTTCCAATTTTGCGCTGTTAAGTTTCAAATAAGAATATTCAACCGTGAATCTACCTGGGAAAGATATTGAAATAATTCAACAAACTTCATCATAGTATGCGCGTCAGCTGGTAACTCTAACTCTGATAGTATCCGAAACCTAGGTGGTCATACAAACGGACGCACGGACATGGCGTAATCGCTATCCTATATTATTTTGTTACAAAGGACTTGAGGTCTGCCACGCCTGCTTCTGACCGTTACATGCGTTACTCAAATGTAATATACTCTTAGTACCTCTAGGTATAGGGTATACAAAATAAGTACTTAAACTAACTACCTCAAGATCTCACAAACAAATTAAAATTAAATTGAAAAAAAAGTAAAGCAAATTTGACCTCTCAGTGACTCAGTGGCTATTTTTAGAAGCTCGCAATAAAATTGAAATTTATATTCTGACCTCATTCGGTTTTTAATTTATGCGTCGGACATTAGCTCGAACAAGGACCAAATATATGTAGTTCAAGTATATATGGGGCTAACTAACGGTTTTACTTTAGTCCTGTTACGCTACATAGTGCTCGCTGTAGTTTAATTTTTTACTTTTTTTTAGTAACCATCTCCACTTATTTGTGTCAATTTGGATATTTATGTGCGTGGTCGTAGTGGAACCTGGAAGCACGGTGGAAACTCTATTATACATCGACGTCCTATGCCGTTCGGAGTATCGCATGCTGCGTAATTACAATTTGTTATCCCTTTAATTGAATATTGTCGTAGGAGCGACAACATATGGAGGATATGAGGTGCACCCACGAAGCCTTTGCTGGTAACCACTGGCTGGGTCCTGCTGAATTGAATTTGCTTGTGTGCCGGCACAGAGTTAATTTTCTTTCAGGACTCAGGAATAATAATAATCAACAATATTAGGCAGCTCAAATATGTATGCCAGACTGGGAAGAAACCACAACAACAACAACAACAAGTGAGCTGCTCTGACCATTTGAAAACTTTATTCGGCATTCCTGGCTTAAGAAAATTAGCCAAATATTCTTGTTAATACCGCAGCTGTCCCTTGTGACCTATCCCTGTCCCTATTTATGTGTGAGTGGAGTGTATATGATGTCTATATTTTATTTCTCTCTGCTCAAAGTTTTTATGTAAATTTACAGATCTGAGCCTCGCCTCATCCAAAGCCACTTCCAAGTTGTCAAAAGTAGTTTGAATTTGTTTATCGTATGTTGTAGCATGTTGGACGTTGGATGCAGGATGTGTTTGCTGGGCAAGCAGCCTCGGAATGTGTTGTCAATTTTAAATCAAAATTTTAAATGGGGCGTGTGCTGGAGTTTTATCAGAGTTTAAGCTATGCAAATGAGACAGACATGCCTAAAATGGAATAGAGATAGCCACATAATTGGTGAGGAAGGGAGAGTGAGTGTTGAAAAAGTCCTTAGCACAAATCTAAATTGTTGACAAATATTTTCCGCCTGTTTGCCTACGGCTCAGGCTAAGACTCTCTCATCAGCGTCGTTGACTTTGGCATTGCCAACATTTTAATAAGCTTTTTCGGTATTCAAGAGGGTCTCACTCACACTCACTCATAAATATATATTTAGCACATATAGAAATACATATGTACATATAGTATACTGAATTAATTGAATCAAATCAACTGGTATTTCGATGTTCAAGCAAACATTTTCCTATTCCAATGAGAACAATTGGACGATAGTAACATAGTTTGTGATGTTTGCTAGTCTACAATGATATCAATCCTTCTTTTCCTATTGCATTCAAGGGTCTATCGCAAATAATGTGGGGGAACTGTAGAGAATTACCCATAAGCTAAGTTTCGATATCTACTCGAATATTTAATTTATTTCATTTTAAAATCTCGTTCACAGGCTCGATGTAAATCGAAAAAAAGGGAAACGTTATTCAAATCATGAGATATTGCAAATCTTAGGGGGAAGGGCATGACACTATAGACCAGATACACCGAGTCACAAATCACATCCTTCAGGCGTACTGCTACGTAGTATTTGCAGACGTCAAGAAAGCATTTGACAGAGTTTGGATAGCTGGTCTTTTGCCTAAAATTAAAAAATTACTTCCTGCTCCATTTTTTCACCTATTAAAAACCTATCTAGAAGACCGAAAATTTTATGTTAAAATAAAAGAATCGATATCTACGGAAAGGAAATAGTGAGCTGGTGTACCGACACTCAGCGAGCTCACAGAAACCGTTATGAACGGAAAACTAATGATAGTTACAGCCTCCTGTGAGTACGAAGCAGCAGATGGAATTCAAGAGTACCTATACCTACTTGAGACATGGGCTCACATGTGGAACATCGCCATGAATCCAACTAAGTGCCGTCTTCCACGCCATCAGGCAGCACCTTTGCACTTTCCTTAGATGTACAAATTTGGATAAGATTTAGGCATATAGTGAAAAAATAGTATTTTTAGTGATAAAAAAAAATTGTATCTTGGCGGTCCTGATAACTTGTATTATAATCGTGACTTAAGAACAGAAAAACAAGTGAAGGTATCGCGGAATTTTCAAGGAGGATTTGCTGAAAAGCGTCCAATATGCTTCGAGACCAATAAAATGAACTTTAAAGACTATATTCATTTACTAGACGATGTTCTTATAGAATTTGGTGATCAAAATTTTTGTGACTCCTGGATTTTTCAACAGGATAACGCACCAATCCATGAGACAAAAGAGTTTTTTATAAGTCGAAATATACCGATATTGTCGTGACCAGCAAAAAGTTCGGATCTTAATCCGATTGAAAACCTTTGGGGCGTAGTTTCTTAAGGAGTGTACAAAATGCATCAATGTTAAATCTCTTTGTCGGATTATTTCCGATTATGACCGAATTTGTTCATCAGCCGCAGAAACGTGTTTTTTGGCACTTAATTTTGGTAAAATTTCATGGAACGCGTCAGTCAATAAATCGATATTGAGCAGCCAAATGGCGGAGAACAGTATGGGGTTGCTATGGGGTTTTAAAATTAGTTCGAATTTGATTTTGACTGTTGTCAGATGAATTATGTTTTGGAAATACCTGAGTAGACGTCTGGCGCCTACCATTAAAGAACCATTTCCAATATGCATCATATTGCAATCAATCATTTAAAAACACAATATGTATACTACACTTACAATCAGCAAAGTACAAAGCCAGAACCGGTCCCGGACCAGACCCAGTTCAAGGTGGCACGTCAGGAATACTCGAACACACCATAACATGGCGGCAGCTTGGTCACTTCCGCCATTTCATTTCTGCAGTTATAAATTGGCAGCAACTGGCTGGGAGTTGCCTCTTGGCAGTTGACAGCCAAGCGACGAGTAAATAATGAAAAATGTGGAACATTTTGAGAGTCCTTGTCAATGTTTGTGTGCAGAGTGGTCTGGGCATAAACATTTCCTGCCGTACATTTAAAAGTATTTTAACCATGACGAACTGGAGAATCAGATAAACTGGTTGCATTTGTTTTTGCCTTGCTTAAAAGGATAAACAAGTAGTATTGTGGTATATTATTTATTAATTATGTTGCTTTTATTTATAGAACTATTTTTTGTAGGGGCGAGCCCCGCTATCTCATGTAGGCGTGAAATCTTTCAACATTTTATGATATCGATATGCGTAATTATTTTTTACTATTTAAAGAATTTAAAACTCAACGCAGATCTACAATATTCGAATAGAAAATTGTGTTTTCTTTATTAAATGATTGATGGCATTATTTACACTACTTTAAAAATTTAACATATACATTATATATAAGAATATGTATAAGCAGGGCCGTAGATAGAATATCCTGGCCCCGGGGGAAATCTCGGATCCGGGCCCCTATAAAATTTTCTTAATTCATGAAAATACGTATAATTGTTGAAAAGTGTGAGATCAACATAAAAAAAGAATAGAAAGGATTTCTGAGAGAATTGATGATTTGATAAAATTATAATAATGCATTTCATAAAACTCCAATGCAGATCTCTCCCCTAATCAATCATTTACATATAAAATATATTAATTGGAGCTCCATAAAATACTCTTTTGTATCACCATATTATATTCTATCATTGCAATCATAATAATAACTTTCGATATGGTTAAACAAATAAGTATGTTACGTAGCTCTGGTAGAATGATAATTTACTATAGAGGTATTCACGCTTTGTGCTGAGTTGAGTAGTTGAGGAAAAAGTCAACAGGTCAAAGAGTGAATCCCTCCTGTTGAGTTGAGGAGTTGAGTTGTTGAGATTTATTCTTCTTTTCAGAGTTTGTTTACATTTGTAAATTGGTACAAATCAAATTAAAATTAAAAAACATAAATTAAAAATCCCGACACAGAACATGAAATCTACTTTAATTGAAGCTGTAGCAAAAATAACATTCGATAAAATCAATTTTAATGGAGGTTCGTCTCCAAAAACAATATCGTCAAAAAAAACGAAATTTTATTTAGTGCTGTGAGTATGGGATTGCCTGGCGACGTACAAATGAACTCCAAATCAGTTCCAGCATATAGTATATTTAGGCTAGTATAGCACCAGCATTTTCAACACAGGGTTGCATTTCCCAATATATTTTGTTTTTGTAAAAGTCCTCAACTCCTCAACTGAACACAAATCGTGAATACCCCTTATATTTTTTTTAAGCAAAAACTTCCCGAGTGACTCTCGAGTCCGGGCCCCTCCGATAGCTCCCGGCCCTGTTGAAAAGTCCCCGATCCGCCCTCTCTCGTCGGGCCTATGTATAAGTAGGTATATATTATACAACGAAAAAAAAGATAACGAAGGACACAAAAACAATGGTATGAATTTATCATATATATATGTAACATATGTATATAATTTCCCTGACTGACTGGGGATCTCTGTTAATAAGTTCGAAAACAAAAATACATCTGCCGCCAATTATTACTATCGGAAAAACTTGATGAGCATCGATGCATTTTGATATAACATCTATTCATTCGATGAAATTCATAAACTTTATTATGAAAGTTGTGATCTTCAGTTTCAGAAGTCGCATTTTCGAATAGCTTTAGAATGACAGTATAGTTTCTTCCGCCAACAATAAATTTACAAAATGACGCTTTATTGTCGAGTATCCTTTAATGTTGTTTAAGTTCCAACAATCCTTATAATAGCAACGTGCTTAACTCTTTCCTAAGTTGACCTAAGTTTTGATTAAGTTCGAAAGACGGTTGTACAAATGATTGCAAAATTCAACATTATTTGGACTCATTTTGAAGAATTTTTAAAAACTAAATATCATAACATATAACATTTATCATAAACTAGTATTACTAACAACTCCAGTTGCTTTCAAATATTCGTAGTTTTTATTAATTTAAAGTGGAAAAGTTTACTTTAGAAAATTATATGCTTTTTGACTTTTAAGAGCACTGGTTAACAGATGCTAATTTAACAGTGGCGCGCACTGTTAAAATTTCTATTGCCTAACATTAGGGAGATATATTATTTTGATACAAGGCGGATAAAAAATCATTATTTTGGCCAGCAGTACATGGGCTCTACTTTGAAAAATGCAAAACCATGTCTCCAATGATCTCGGAAATCCGGAAATCTATACTTTAATGTACGACAGCTGTAACAGCAGGCCCTGAGGAAACTCCGGATCTGGGGAAATCCACCTTCCCTACCTCCCTTCTCAATGAGCCTGCCTACGACCATGATTTAAAATTTATTTAATAGATAATTTTACTAACAACAATTCGAACAAAAAACCATAACTCATGGGGGTGTTAGACTTACAACAGGCTTCCAAACGGATCCCTAAAAGTCTCATCAAACTAAGTATTTTTTTCCAGCTGAATATCTTCACTAAACAATTTCTTCATACAAACGTCAAGTTAATATTTTGGTCCTTATGATGGAAAATATAATACGTGCGAATATGAGTAAAATTGTTTTAACTTTTTCAAAAAATAATAAATAATTGATTCTATTCTAATAATTAATTCAAATTTAAATAAAGAGAAAACCCGTATCCATATTCCAATTATAAGCCCAAGACCGCAGCCAAACCTGCTCATTTGTCAGATGTCAGTTGTGCTAACGCATCCAGTTTATATCCTGCTACAATCACCTCCGTGTCCGCAATTTGACAGCGATGACAAAATGCCAGACTTACTGCACCTACACTCATCACTATGAACCACACCCAGACAGCATTCCGCTGAATGAAACCAGGACATATTTGATACAAGACGTACTAAGCCACAAAGCTGTCAGGTTTGGAATCGTCGAAATGACGTACTATATATTAAAAATCCCTTAAGTTTGGCACTTTGTAGCAGTTGTCCCAAAGTACCACAGTCATTGGCAAGCTGGAGTCGGGACCGCGAGGGATAAAAAGTGTCATTAGCATGCCAAAAGGCGTAAATAATAACATCGGAGGACAATAGCTGAGTAAAGAGGACAGAACTGAACCGAACCGAACCGAAGCGAACATTATAATAAAGCAGGCCAGGACTAAGCAAACTGTGCAATATGTAGAAAAAATGACAAAGCGAAAGTCATGGGTAAAAGTAAAAGTGAATGTGCGAGATGAGAAAAGGAACATACAAAAGAGAGAGTGAGAGTAAAAGGAAAAGAAATCAAAGCGTGTTGCTGCTGATGCGGCAAATAATAACGAGGACATCGCTCGCATTCAATGACAATGGAGAGACATTATGGCCGGGAGCAGGAAATAAATGTTGAGTATTAAAATATATTTCCAAGCGTTTTTTGGTCAACTCCATTACGAACACAAGAACTAGCAAAATTCGTGACTTGCAGTAAAAATCCATAGAAAATTTATGGCATAACAATTTGTTGCTTTTTTTTCTTCCTTTCTATAAACTCATCGTATACATTATTTATTTATTTAACATTGTCAAGTGCTCCTCCCTCCCATCATATGCATTACAATGAAGCTTAAAAACGAAAACTGTAACATTTTCTCTTTTGCTAATAAAGGGACGAGGGCCGCACTTAAAAGTCCTATTGAAGCCCTTTTGTCCGGAGACAAGTGCTTTTTTTTTGTCTGTTCAACTTGTTTGTTTTGTTCGTAAAACAAAAAAAATAAATGTTGAGTGTTTTACATAACAACCAGCAAAGCATATGCAGACAATCAGATTCAGTCTGTCAGAGCAAGAAGCCAAGTTAAAAACCGAATTCGATTTGTTTCGGTTGAATACATAAACAAACAAAAAACAAGTAAAGGTTTATCGATGTTAAAATTTGCATACAAAATGACAATCCTAAAGAGTTCTTAAGCATTCAATCAGTGCAATAGATTAGGCTTAATTTCACTGCGTTTGCGTGTCTAATTAGTCCGTGGAACTAGGCAAAGTGATTTCCATAAATCTTTGGCCTCTAGAGAATACCAAGGCGAAGAGATTTGGAAACTTGAGAGCCAAAAATATCAAACTAATTTATCACGACACTGGAAAATGGCGAAAGTGTTTCCTTTTTCAATCGCAGCATCGAGTCACCGTCACCGCAAGGTAGGATTGTCCCATAACAATCGAGTTTGCATTTCCCGTCACGTTTTATGAATTTGCTGCGCTTGCCAGCCCCAATTTGTGGCAGCCGCTCCACGAGGCGAGGCTATAGGGCAAGAAGCCCTACTAATACATGGCTGAAACGCGCTGACTGGCAAATCTTTGCCGCTGATGAGGAGACCACAGATAACGCTCAGACGTCTGTGACCCAAAGCAGCGAAATAGCTAAAATTCAAAGTGTCGAGGCGGAAACACAACACAAACAATGCCAGTGTGCCCAGGACGAGCGCGCATAAATTACTCAATTACTAGTCGTTGTCATTGTAGCTAGCAGGGAGGGAAATGCTATAATAAGGATCCTACATTTTGGTTGCCAATTATGCCTTCCTTACACATCATCAACTCTCCTTAGTCAATGCAACCAACGATTTATAAAAAGTAACATCCTCATAAAAGTAACATTTTAACGCTGAAATCTTTAGAACATAAATCAAATTACCTCCCTCCACCAATGAGCTGTAGAGACTTTTTAATTGTAGCGTATACGTAGTGTGTGCCGCCGAGTTGACAATGAACCAAAATGGAAAAAAAAAAACTTAATGTCACTCAATGCAATATGGCAACAGGGACATCCATGTGAGGGCATGTGAACAACAAAGAAAACAAAAACACAGTAAACATCCAGAAAAACCAAAAACAAAAACAAAAAAAATACATTTCTCTGGAAAAATGTTGATGAAAGCCAACACAAACAGAGACCGCCACAAAAAAAAAAATGGATAAAAAAAGATAAAGGGACCTACTATGAGTACGTCCTGCCCCCGGCCCCCGATGTGGACTAGCTTGTGTATTTTTGAGAGTGCGCGGGGCGTTTACGGTGTTTGGGTATGTTGCGGGCATTTTGTTGACAATTTCGAACATAATTTGTTTGCTTGACCCAAACATGGAACTTTTGTCACTATTTTCCAAAGAATTTTTTTTTTCCACCTACCGACTTGTGTTACTCTTACTGTCTATCAAAAGAGTCGCAGCTCAGAGTGAGTGAGACACTCCCCTGCATACAATTTCTTTCAAAAAGGAAAGTCTACAATTCCTCTTTTTAAATGGCTTACAAAATCGAATTTTGAGGTTGGTTACACAGGACATCAGAATCAAATATTTACATATTTGGTAGCCTTAAAATAAAGCTACAGCTTATGATTACAGGGTATTATCTAGTCGTAATTAGCCATCGTCTTGTTGTTCAAGATTTTCTTTTCCATTTCCGTTGTTGTTCGTTAAAAAAGTTATTATTAATATAACACATAGTAGACAACATTGTCGCCTTTGTCGTGGTTCCCAGGTGTCCTGAGCAGCGAATTGCTCAAGCAAATAAAGACTATCGACTGATGGCCAACTCGCCATAGGAAACTGCCAGCCTTAACACAATTACGGCTTATTAACTTGATAAATTGGATAGCAAAAACCGCTCTTAGATTATCTGATACCTTATAGAATGCCTTAAGGGCGCAGTCTATTAATTTTAGCGTATCTCCGATAAGCTTCTACACTATAAATCTTCTCATACGTGTTTTTTTTGCACCAGAATTGGACATCAAACTTTAGAAGTCGACGTCAATATATGACGCAGGGAATTAGATGCCTATGCATTTGATTTGCTAAGTCCGAAGATTTTAGACTTATATACAATATATTAATAATAAACCGTATTATATTATTTTGCTGCAAGATTTGAGTTTTTATTTTTTGCTTTTAAATAAACTCAATTTTTTGTAACCCAAGACCCTGATTTGATTCCCAGACGAGGTAAATTTTTTTTTTTTAGTTTCTTTTAGTACCATTTAGAAGTTGCTTATCTAAATATATAGTTTCCTGTTTTGGAAATAGTTTTGTTATTATTATTCAAATAACTTTTACTAATTTGTGTATAATTTTAAATAAACAAATAGTTTTGAGTGCTTTTTTGTTTATATGACTTCATATTTATAATAGGACAGGATTTTATGTAGATTGCTTGGAAGGATCTTCAGTTACATTAATTTCGAAAATTTTTCCCGCCAAGTTATGGCTATTCGAAGTATATGTCATAGCATTGGCATTAAGACTTTGAGACAATATTTTTTCAATTCGTAATTTCTCTTGAAAATTTTCACTTGGGGGGTTTAATTTTTCTGACTTTATATTCGTTCTCAGAGAGCACAGACCAAATTTTTAGTAACCTGTACATAACCTCAAAAGTAGGAAAAACGGATTCGGAAGCTACGCCGCAAATTACTTCAGGTAAACAAATAAGCCATGTTGATCTGTGCAATGTATCAGAAAATATATAATAGATTAACAAAAAAAATCAAAGTATGAGCCCAATTTCTCAATGTAGAATGTGCAATTTTCAAGGTTTACCAATAAAGTCGTAAGTGTATAGAAGTAAAAAAAAGATGTACCAAAACTGAAAACTGAAACTTTGTTTTAGTTCCCAATTATATAAACCCACACAAAGAGTTTAATTTGAGGTCAAAATAATGCAAAAGAAATAGCAAATATGAAAGGAAAATACCAGCAAAATAAATAATCATACAAAAAATAACCCGCCCAGATTCCTATATGTAACCATGATGGACTCCTCAGCAAAGTTCCACATTTGTCTAACTAATTAATTGTCCAATGACAAAGGACTATCACATCAAGTAGATGGGCGTGCCATCAAATATATCTAGTGGCCTATTCATTCATCATAGGAGTGCTCCTCTTTAAGACCACTCCACGAGTATATAAAGGAAACACAGCAAAGTGACCCTTCCAACGCCGTAAATCAAAGAGTGAGGCGGGGGGACAACTTGATGAGACCTAGAATGCAACTTGCGAATTCGAAAAAAAAAAAAAACAAACAACATTCCCGAGTTGATTACAACTCCTGTATTCTAGTGTAAGTGATTGATGTGTCTAAATGGGTTTGTGACTGCACCATTATCTCGGTTTGTTTACGCAGGAGTATAGATATGTATCCAAATTTTTAACTTGAAAATAAACACGCTTTTCGATAAAAACTTGAACATAACAAAAAATGGCGTAAAGCCGGGCGCGGACGACTTTGGGATACCCTGTACCACTAGCTTGCAATAAAATCCGGTTGCTTCACAAAAAAACCAAAAATAGAAGAATTTTTAAGCAAAAAAATTTTTTTTTTGACCGATCGTTCTTAGGGGAGCTGTATAATATAGTCAACCGATTTCAATAAAAAAAAAAAACAGTGCTTAAATACCTTAAAAAGATCTGAATGATGAATTTAGTTCAAATAGCTTCACAAACAAACAAAACACATGGAATTTTGTATAAAAAACGTGTTTTTGGACCGATTGGTCCTATGGGAGCTATATGATCTAGTCAAACGATTTGAATTAAATTTGGTACAGTGCTTAGGAACTATAAAAAACTCACGAATATTAAAATTGGTCTCAATACCTTAACAAACAAACGAAACTCAACAAATTTTGTTAAAAAATCGATTTTTTGGAAGATCGGACCTATGGGAGCTATATGATATAGTCAACCGATTTTGTTCAAATTTGGCACATTGCTTAAATGCTCTAAAAAATTTCCAAACGCCAAATCTAGTTACGATATCTTTATTAAAAAACAAAATATAGCGAATTTTGATTTAAAAAAGTTATTTTGGCCGATCGGTCCTATGGGAGCTATATGATATAGTCAACCGATTTTGATGAAATTTGGTACAGTGCTTGGGAACCATAAATACTTTTAAATACCAAATTTGGTTACAGTATCTTCATGAACAAACGAATTATCCATCTAAAACCATTTTAATTTTTATCGAGGTCGTCTCAAACACCCATATGGGAGCTATATAATTTATCCCCGATATCAAAAAAGTAAAATAAACTTGTCTCCTATGGAATAATATGGGATCAAATGTGAAAGTTTGGTTACTCTAGCTCTTACCATCTCTGAGATCTAGGCGTTCAAACGGACAGACGGACGGACAGACGGACATGGGTATATCGACTTCTCAACCTGATCATATTTTAGGTAACTTTGGGGTGTCTCCGACGTCGCCTTCTATATGTTACATACATTTTCGGCTTGCACAAACTTAATAAACCCTTTGTACCATACATAAAAATAAACGAACATTTCGCGTAACACCTAAAAGTCGGGATGTCCTGATTTTAGTTCCCCCTCATCAGTTATGCCTTATAGTAATAGCCTAGCCAATATTTAAAGGAAAGAAAAAAAAGTAAATATATTTTTTAAAAAATTGTTCCCTTGCATTTAATAGCCACTCTGAGAGCACTCCGGATTTCGTTACGAATAATGGGCAATATGTATCACATTTCGCATTTCGCTTATCCACGGTCCCAAGTACCTCAATGCACTGAAGCAAACCAAATTAAAATTTTAAATGAAATTTCATTTCTGGCTTAAATAGTCGCACATTTGGCTTCTGGCCATATAGCTTTGTAACTGTGGTCCATTGTTAGAGACGTTAACTTGAAAAGTGTAAAAGCCTCAGGCAGGGGGTTGGGTGGAGAATAAGCAGTTGTGACCGTTGTTGAGCTGTGAAGGACCTAGTCTGCGGTTTGTGTTCATATGCTTAAACAATTTGAGGGCGGGTGAAAAATTTACTGGCTCAGCTTGGAGGCACTACATTTTCGATAAAAAAAAGTGCTTCCAACAGTTTCATGAAATAATTTGCAAGGGGTGTTTTTTTTATAGTTAAACAGTGTTGCTAACTTAAAGTTGTGAACCTTTAAAAAATACGCTTTATATTGCAGTCTTCCCCACTTGCTCAAAATAATTGGCATGAATTACGCCAAAGTCAAAGCTTGTTAGCCAACAGATCCGCATTGGCCTTATTACTTGCAAAATGGCGTCAAAGGGTTGACTTTTCTGGCCGGCTTGGCAAACCTCCTCAAAAGTTGCATATAAAAATATTTTATGGGTATATAGTATATCGATAGTGCAGGATCCTCATCAACAACGTCAAAGTTGCGAAAGTTTTTCTATATTCAATGCATCATTTGGTAGAAAATGCAATTCAATCCGATTACTCTTTAGCCTGCCCTCGTATGTATAAGGAGAGATTATTTAAAACAATAGTCTGCAATTTATGGGTGAAATAATGGAGAATGATGGATTGCTGCTTTCTTTGTAGAGTTGTCATTGTCTCCCGGCGGCACTCTGTATGACTCTTGCCCAGTAAGAAGTGCTGTTCTTGTTGAGGGAATGGGTTTCCACGGGAGCCCTTACATTTACACATATAGGAGAATTAATTCGAACTCGTGATCCCATGCAGCTTCTCAGCTCAGAAAGTGCGGCTTATGTTCTTTGAACGAAGGTGAGCACGGAGCTTAAATTAGGAAAAAACACAATCAAGAAGTTGTGAAACATTGAAACCTATCAATAAATCATGAGTCCTTGAAAAAACATTAATTTTTCCCGCAGTGTAGTTACTTATATTTAATTAAGAACTTGGTATGTAAATCCCATCACATTCATCTGGCAGTTACTTTCGGTTTTGTATCTGAAACTGAAAGTTCAGTTCCAGATTATAGCATTTATTATTTACCAAATCGAGCTACTTATTTATAGGGAAATATTTCATGCACACTGGAGAATACGCAATCTGTCCGCAATTAACTAAAAGCATAGAGATTTCAGCCTGTCTAGGTGTTTTTTTGTATACATATATTATATGCTATGTAGTATATGCATATATACATACTACATAGAAAAAAGCTTTGTTCACTTTGTTTTTGTGTCTTTGTAGAGAGCCAGCAGCTCCGAACAGTGGAATCAGTCCCTGTCCAGACACAAAGGCCAAAAGACCTTTGGCAAAGATAAGCCTCCTTCTAACATATAAGTTAGCCACAAAGTGTTTTTATTGCTTTATCGATAGAACTTATAGAATGTTTTATTTTCTTTTTCTCAAGGCAATTCCAGAGCAGCACTTGGCGCTTTTCACAAAGCTGCCTAACCTTAAAGCTTTATGTCCATACAGCACTGTCAGTAAACTAATAAACTTGATAATATTTAAAGTAAGTCAAAGTAAAGTTGTTCAATACTTTGCTCACATAAAGGCATTTTCTAAAGCAACAGGTCGTCTTATCTCTTCAACCTTAAAACATAGAAAATCAAATGTTGCGCAACATATCGCATATTTAGGCTCCAAACCGGCGCATGCGCCTAGCAAGGACACTCAAATATCTGCCTTTCCGAGTGAAAACTTGACTGAAGGTAATTCTTGGAATAGCTCTGGACATCAAGTTAATAAAGTAATTTGGTAAATACAGTAAATAAATGATATTAAACAGGAGCAGCTCGGCAATGTCAGTTGTCCAGGCAGTAGAGCAATGCACACTCATTTAGTCCTGTGTAAAGGTCTGATCGCTGCTCACTGCTCTAAATGGGAATGCATTTCAATGGCCTCGGCCCGAGTAGCCCACAAACCACGCCCCATTTCTATAGCAACCAACCCCCCAGCTCCTCACTTTTGCTAAAGTGCACAATAAAAAGCCCTGCACATTGTCCACTTATTTGTTTTTCCATCACATTTGAGCACAAAATATTAACCAGAAACCCAAGGTTATATTGTGGTCTGCAGAAATCAGGCCAACCAGGAAATAAATGCATGGCTCCTTGCCTTTGTAGCTGCGTACGGAGTAGTATCTTTTTGATTTCCGCAACAAATTAAATTAAATGTTCCTTGTAATATGATTGCAATAGCCAGCCAACGACTACCAACTGCCGGCAATGAGCAGCAATGGAAGCCAAATGGACCAAGTGGGCCAAAAAGCTTAGCGGGAGCAAGCGCCACCAAACTACAGGATGCTAACAATAACTACGTAAATTGTTACATACATATAACATAACGATGCGAGACTAAGAGCCAGAGCCAGAGTCAGAGCCAGACCAATGCCACTTGAAAGTGGAACCAAGATAAAAGAACAACAGGAAACGGAAGTGTTCGCTGTCGGTTAATGTCCGGCCACAGTTTGGCACTCTACTGGGATCTGTTGAGTTGACTTTTTTTGGTTTGTTTTTTTTTTTTGCTGTTTACAGAGAAATCGTTTATTCGTTTCTATATTTTAAAAAAAAATTTGAATAATCCCTTTAAAAAATATTTAGTGAAATATTTTGGGAAATGTTCCGAAAGGTAATTTCCTATCTTGAAGATGGAAGTAAGTCATTGTTACAAGACTCAAGAAAGAATCCTTGTGGTTCATCATATTATATACTTTGACGTCCAGCCCCATACGGTCTCTTTTATTCAATTCAGATCATCCGGACTATGAAATACCCTATACAAAGAAGAAAGAGAAGGATATCTGGAGTAAAGTAAACACATGAGTTTCTCTATATTCACTGTTTATTTTTTCTATTTGAAGGGGAAGCAGCAAGCCTTTAAAGCAAAAGCTAACCTTACCTGGCCGCTGCTTAACTATTACATTATAGTTTTCAAAAAGCGAATCTTTTTTGTGCTGCCCCACTTATCTATCTATTTGTCTACAGGGTTCTTCTGAAGAGACAAAGCAAAATAGCAAATTCTTCCATACTCTTTGAAAAATAGGTGAAAAATTTGTTTCCTTTTATATTCGTTAGTTATATAAAAGAAGTTCTATACTCTTTCGTTACATGTTTTTTATATTTATTTACTTTAAAAAAATCTCAGACAACAAAAAAAAAAATTTTTAGATTCCATTTTATTTTGCAATTCCATTCCTGTATTTTCTGTGTGGTATCTGTCTTCACAGTTATAACTATAAAATGGAAATTCTTTACCAAAAAATTGTTGGGGTCTATGCCAGTGGAGTGCCCTACCTTGGGTAGGGCTTAAATTTACCCCCAATTATGCATTGTAAAGTGTTGAGAGCCACAAACATTATTAAACGATTACCTTAGTAGATTAGTAGATAATGTTTATAAAGATTGATATATCAAGATTGACGATTCATGTCGAAATCTTTCCCCTTAGAAGAATTCTAAAATAAACATATGAGGCGAAGCACCCTATTTTGGTATATAAGTATTTAATTTCCCTCCATTATTTTATGTTTAATTCTTACCCCAATCTTAGTAAAGATATGTTTTGCTAAGTTGATTGATTCGAAATCAAAAAATTCGTATAGCCCATCCATTTGACATTTGATTCCCAAATCAAAAAAACACACGAATTTTATACAAAAATTTGTTTGCCATAAAAAAAGTGTGCTATATTTTACAGTCAGCAAATTTTGATAAAGTTTGGTACTCTAAAATTCTTCTAATTGCCGAATTTAGTTACAAGACTTCATAAACATACGAAGCAAGTTATTTGTATAGGAACTATATAATAACGACAACCGATTTTGATCAAATTTTCTAAAAAGTTCTTAAAAAAAAAACCAAACAAATTTTGTACAAAAAACAGACGGTCAAACAGACGGACGGACATGGGTATATCGACTTTTCTAATCATCCTGATCGTAATTTAGGTAACTTTGGGGGTCTCCGATGTCTCCTTCAGTATGTTAGATACATTTCGGCTTACATAAGCTTAATATACCCATGTACCATACGGTAAAGTGTATAAAAAAGGAAACAGTTGATTCCAAGTCCCAAAATTGATTCCAGATTATGATGTCTGTGCTGGAGAATTGTTCACTGCGAAGATTAAGCCAAAGAGAGAACATACGTAACGTAAAATAATGTTTGTGAAAAGTAATGAGGCCAGTAGTTAATATGAGTATGATGAAAAAATATAAAAATAAAAGAAATTATCCGCAAAATTTAAACCATATTCATTATGGGTATTCGTTAAGTAATGGTTATCCTTCCTTCAGTTCTTATCGGCTTTGTCCGTGTTCCAGTCAGTCAGTCAATCAGTCACTCACTTGGCTTTCAATGGCGCCATGGCAGGTATGAAATTCCGGTTGCACCAAACGGAAATTGCATTTCACTCTAGCAGTCCTGCACACATGTGAACTTACGAGTATAAGTACTTACCCATATGAGCCTATGGAGTGCCTGGTTGAAGCTCCAATAGGCCACAATGGGGCCGGCAATAATCAGCTTTTTAACTCGACAAAAACACTAAAAAAAACTTTAATAATGACTGATGCAATCGCAATAACGATCCAAGTGGCTTATCAGGAATACTATCAAAATGCCAACACAAGGACATCCTATGCTTTTCATAAACTGTGCTAAAACTTATGACGGATATTTGTTTGCTCTCGCTCGGCACATGTATGTATGTGGCTCCAATGGGTACAAACATGACCTTGCCAAAGTTAATTGGAATACCTTGAATGGCTCATCATACTCCCTGTTTGCTCAAGCCTTTTCTCAGCAAAGGTGTGTAGATTGCAACCAAATAGGACGCCAGAATGTTAACCGCCGAAGGATACAAACGTGCAAACAATCAAACAGACTAAAACTTTGCCTTGGGAAAATTCAAATCAAAGGACAAACAAAAAAACCAAAAAAAGGAAACCAGACGAGCACGAGATGAGATAAGAAGCTGCCGGAAAACCCATCGAAAACTTTACACTTAATAAAGTCAACTGGAAACTATTTTAAAACTGTAAACAAACAATAACGAGAAGAGCTCTAAAAGCGAAGCAACCACCCAAGATTAATCGCCAAGAAACCGGTCTGTTTGGGCTATGTAACCCCAAGCAAACTAACTTGCTCAATAAAAAATTTGTGCCATACATCAAAGCCCAAAGTAAGCGTGTTCCAGCCCCCGATAAAAACAGTAAAAAGGCAAAAGCAGCTATATCTGCCACATTGTTTGATGGCAAAAGTTTTTAACAACTTCAATTAGCATTCAGTAGCCACCACTCGGAAATCCTGCCGAGTCTATGGTCAAAGCATCTTCATTTTCCAACCAACAGCCAGCTGACAATCAAGACAAGAACCTCCACGAACTCCACCTTATTTGGGGCTAACTATGTTGTTTGCATGGTTTAACATTAATTGCGCGAAAAGCAAAAGAAGTTTTCCAATCAAACTCATTTGCATATTCACCCCATAAGCGAAGCAACACATGTAGGGAGCCCAAGAAACATACCCCTAGCCCTGGCCCTTTACCCAACTTCGCTACTGTCCCTGGCACTTGAAAATTAACTAACTGACTGGCAAATTACTGTGCAAAACGCCGTGCAAACTTGTCAGCCAAGTTAACGAGACACAGTGTCCTCAACCCACCCACCGGATAGATGTTCGGCTTGTTTGCCCACTTAGGCCAACAATCGATGGCAAAACGAATACGGCGGTGGTGAGAGAGCTGAAGGAATCGAAAATTGCTGTCTAGATACGACACATCGCAGCAACGAAGGAAATTGAATTGCATTTCAAATGCATTTGGCTCATGGCAAAGCGATAGCACGCATTGGACCCCCCCCATTAAGCCCATTGTGACTACAAAGCTAATCATACTTGTAAGTATGTATATAAGTACATACTCGTATGTATATGTAAAGGCTTGCAGGTAATTTCCTTGCACTGAATTACAAACTAACTTTTTTCTAGACAGTTTAAGGAATACTGTGTATGGAAATAATATATATCTTAACGATATTTTTAGACGCCTGAAATCGTTGCTGAAATACTAAAACATTGTAAGTACAACAAAACATAAATAAACTTGTCTTCCCTGACATAGATTGGGTGAAAAGTAGTTATGTTCTCTATCAGAGGGCATCACTAGAGTTTGACCCCTATCATTTTAAGTTAGCAAAAACCTCCAAAAGATACGTCTATCAATTTGACAGCTATCGGGCTATTAGTTTTGGAGCTATGGCATTTGAGTAAAGCAACTTTTGCTAATTTTAAAGAAATGGAAACAAATTTTGTAAGCTAATAAAATACTGAACAAGAAAAAGAATTTGTAAGTGGTTTTCTAACTTCCAAACAGGACATATGGGAACCGAGGTTATGGACGAAAAATTCAAAAAAGTCAAAAAAATTATTCCAGATAATTAACCGTAAAGTTAAATTGATCGAGACAGCTGATACGCAAAAGATATCAAATGAATGAATGAAATGAATGAATATTTGGGTATGTAAAGGCTCTGGACAAATTGTGTGTCGCGCGAGCAACCAATCAATGAATAAATGGGTTTCGAGCTACTTCCGCATCCAGCGAATTCTCCAGAATACACCCAGCGATATTTTGATGTTCTCAGATCTCAAGACAATGATCGATGGAAAAAGTTAAGCGCTGGTGAAGAGGTAATCGCCGAGAATGAGGCCTGATACTGAAAAGTTAGAAGGTCGGTATAATTGGTGTTTCGCTCTAGGTTACAACTCAATCAAATCGCCGACCTGCTAAGAACGCATCTAGTCGGAAAATTACGTCACTCTACCTCTCACTATTTCTGAGATCTAGGCATTCATACAGACAGACGGACATTGGTATATTGACTTCTGTAGTTACCCTGATCATACTGAAGGTAACTTTGGGGGGTCTCCGACGTCTCTTTCGATATGTTATGTACTTACATTTTCGACTTGCATATTAGTTGTTTAGACCCGGTGTAAATCGAGTTTATTTAGCCTGGTTAACTTCTGGCATTTTAGTTTAGTGCTTGACTAAATCGATGTACACAATATTTGAAAATATGAATCTAATGCGTGCCTCACAATATGCGCTTTACTGGCTGAAGGCATCATGTTGGAGACCATTCTATCCAAGCACAAATGCCGCGTCTGCCTAAAATGTTTAAGTGTATTACAAGTATATGGAAGCACGACCCTGATCTGATGGGCACGGCACGCGTCCAAAAATCATGCACATGATTGATCTAATTAAGTTAAATTAGCTGCTGCCAGCGGGAGTTGGCAAATTTGATTTGTGGCCTAGCCGAGTTTTACATTATGGCTAATTGAAGTGTAAGAAGTTCAACCAAATCGAAAATCTACGTCAGCAACGTTATTTCAACGGAGCTGCACGGTGGGGGTTCATTAAATTGGAAATGCGGTTGGTTTTCTTACTTCCATATTTTTTTTTTTTTTTTTTTGAGCTATGAGGACGTCGGTCACCGGGGAAGGGCCTATTAAACATGACTGACTGGCGGCTGTCAATGCCGAGCAATTGAACATGAAAATTGAATTTGACAATGTTATAAAATCATATATGTACATAGGTGTATGTATACTTCAACATACATACATATATTTATGTACGTATATATGTATATCCGATTTTCAGTCAAAGACATAACGACATATATGTATGTCGGAGTGTGTGATTATGATTGACAACAAATATGCCACAGCGGTTTCGTATCTTACGAAAGTCTTCACTTGAGGCTCGTAGCCCGGGGAGGGGGTTGTTGCAAACGATAAGTAACGCTGTAATAAATGTAACTTTTTGTTGGTTATGTTGTCATCTCTATTAAATCCCTTATTCCTATATCCCATAAAATATGTGTAAGTTTTAATGGCTTCATCAATGCATTGCTTTTTCAGAGCTCCTTTCGTCTAGAGCCTTAACGCTTAGTCGATTTTAAGGCTCACACAACCTCATTAAATCTGTGCATCTCTGTAAGAATTTGATTTGAAATTAATTGAGATTGACATGAACAAAAGGAACGCTAAGAAACTGTTTCAATGCGATTTGCAAACAAATTGCTAAGTCACGATTATTCACAAAAATTATTCTCATTTCTTGGCGGTGGTTAGAGATTTATATCATTATTTGATTTTTCCTTATTTGCGTAGACAAGCGAATTGAGGACAACCAAATAAAAATAAGGATTTATTTAATCTTCCGATATGCTTGAGTTATATGGCAAATTGATGACCTCAAATTTCTTTGTAGAATGTAAACTGTAGAATCAGCTGTAAGATGCAAAGCTCCATCTTGTTGGTAGCGCTCTCCGCTGGCAGGTCGAATCTATTTTTTGAATTTTTATTATGTAACTTAAGGAAAAATGTATTTAAAGTTTTGCAAATGTATGTAACATAGAGAAGGAAACGCTTGTCCATATTGCCTGATCCTTGCAGACTAACAGAGTTTTGCCACAGCGTGAGCCTAATAGTCTATTTTTTGCTATGATGCTTTCCTCGTGCATCACAGTCATCAGCAGTGCAAAGGCAGCGCTGCTGAATTTGCTTTTTGTACGCTGTACCGTATTATTCAAAAGGTAACTCGCAAACTAGACGACGTAGAGCAAAAAGGATGTCAGTTTCGTATCAGAGGCGCCGTCAGCTACTCCAGGAACCACTATTATTTTTAAATTTTCAAATGACCATGACTCGCTAACTGGACCTCCTAGAATAAAAAAGAGCTCAAATTCATATAAGTTACGTCGTTAGCTATTTCATGAACCGCTATTATGCCAATCGGATCGGGCTTATTGTACCATCTTCAAATGGCCATAACTCGCAAACTAGACGTTCAGCTACTTCGGGAGCCAATATTAAGCCAATCGGACCACGTTTATTGACCCGACAAACAAAACATGAGGTGCATCCAGGTAAATCGTCGCCCTGCTAAGGCTGCAACAGCAGAACTCAGCAGAAGGTTTGCCGGTGGAAGCATCAACAAGTAGAGGTAGAATAGCAGACCTCAAAATACCAAACACTCCGGTAATCTTTGACGTGGGTGCAGTCAAACCAAGGGCTGCACTTGTCATTCATACCAATATAAAAAATGATGGCATTCACAAAATTTATGAATGGCGACACACACGGCAATAGAACTTTTTGAAGCAGTCTCAAGTGGAAAGCAAATAGAGGTTGTCATAACCTCAGCTTACTTTCCAGAAGACGCAATCGAAGCACCACCACCTATCATCATAGGTCTAGGTCTAGTGGAATACTGTAAAACACACAATAAGATCTTAATAATTGGCTATGTTGCAAACGCGCACAATACTATCTGGGGCAGAAGAGATACAAGCACAAGAAGAGAATCACTCATAGAATTCTTACTATAAAGGCATAGAAACAGGGGTAACAAGCCGACCTATGAAAACGACATACGTCAAGAGGTCCTTGATCTCGCACTCATAACTTATAGTTCAATGGATATGATCACAAATTGGAGAGTCTCTAACGAGGACTCAATATCAGATCATAAGCATATATTCTTGAAACAAGGGGGCTAAGAAAGGCAATGCTCTACTGAAGCCCGCAAGCCACAAACTGGAAAAAATACTCAGATTGCCTAGAGTCTAGACTAACCAGAAGCACGCTTCTTCTGAAATCGACAGACGAGCTGGACGAATCAGTCGAGTATCCTCATATCACAAATGCAATCCCCTCAAGGTGAAATCCTCAACGAAGAGGGAGTCTTGGTGGAATAAAGGCCTTGCTAAGTTGCGTCAAACAGTAAGATACAAATTTAACGACGCAAAGAAGAATAAAGCATGGAAAGAATATAAAAAATAGCTAACACTAAATTACAAAGAATTAAGGAAATCAAACTCATGGAAACACTTCTGTGAAGAACTTAAAAATGTCCTGAACACTACTAGAATACAAAAAACTTTGTCAAAAGCGGCAATTGGCACACTAAAGGCACCGGACGGTACCTTCATAAACTTTTTCACTGATACACTAGAGCTTCTCCTCAACACTCGTTTCCCTGACTGTCGGCAACCAATGACAACGTTCAAGGGGCATTAACTAACAACAGTCACAGAGCAAGAAATTCTACTAATATCAAGATTGTCAATTTCGAAGGGTAGAATGGGCAATAAGCTCGTTCAAACCCTATAAATCACCATGACCTGATGGTATATTCCCATCACTAAAAAAACCGTTGGTCTAATACGTGTTATCGTTCAAATATTCAGATCTAGTTTAACATTGGGATATGTCCCTAAGATATCTCGTGAGGTTAAGGTAATTTTTCTCCCAAATCATACAGACCGATCAGCCTAATGTCTTTCATGCTAAAAACCATGATATAGATTATAGACTGCTACCTAAGAAAATAGGTTATATCTAATACTCCGCTTAACAAGTTGCATTTTGCCTATCAAAAAGGCAAGTTAACATTCCCAGCACTTCACACAATGGTTCGAGTTATAGAAAAGGCGCTAACCCAGAAAGAAGTTGCCTTATGTGCATTTATGGACATTGAGGGGCTTTCGATAACGCGAACTTTAAAGCAATAGAACTAGCACTATCCAGCAGAGGGGCACATCCAGCGATAGTAAAATGAGTAAACAATATGCTAAACCAAAGAAAGATCACAGCATCTCTAGGACAAAGCGAACCAAGCGTTAAAGCTGTAAAAGGTTGTCCGCAGGGGGAGTACTTTTACCTCTGCTATGGTCCTTAATAACTGATAACCTAGGTAGGTAGGTGGGTAGAAGTGGTTGTCTTCCGAGACACCTAAGCCTATGAAAGGCCCGTTGTGATGCCACTTAAGTTAGTCCTTACTCTTCTGTATCCTCTTTGAACCAACCTGTCGATTTAATGAACGAATTTATCTTATTTATTTGGATTCCTGCGAATTCAGTACCATTCTCAAAAGTTTCGGAACTCAGTGTATTCAGTCTCCTCCTGTATAGTGCCATGCATCCACACAGGAGGTGCTCCACTGTTCCCTCCTCTTCTACCTCCTGACAGCTTCTACAGAAGTCAAAATGCGGCACTCCCAATCTATTAACAATTGGCAATAGATAAGACAATGCCCATTAAGATCCCCTATCGTGATTCTTATATAAAGTCTGCTGAGTTTTAAAAGTTACTTGGTCCTATCAAGCTCCATTTCGACCAAGACACCTCCTCCCACCTGATTATCGAGTTTAGATCCGTCCGTAAAAATGGTAATCTTTCTATTGCAGTCTGGTATACCATTGTCCCTGTCTTCACGAGATGGGAAACTTACACTGGAACTGGCCGCAGTGCATATAGGCCTTTGCCTAACCCACATCAACGGTTACGATTACGATTAACATGGTTTATCATTCAAAATGCATTTTATCTTTTTATTTAATTTAATTCAAAAATACATACATACATAGATAACAAGTACATACATTTGTATATAAGACCATGTAGAGCTTTTATGGGTGTTTTAAGTTTGTGAATAACGAAAATGTATGTAACATACAGAAGGAGTCATCGGAGACCCCCAAAATTACCTAATGTTTGATCAGGGTGGCTACAGTAATCGATACACCTTTGTCCGCCTGTCTGTATGAAGGCCTAGATCACAAAGATTGTAAGAGCTAGAGCAACCAAGCTTTCAGATTAGGTCCCTTATCATTTCATAGGAGACAAGTTTATTTTATTTTTTCGATATCGGGGTTAAATTAAATAGCTCCCATAGAGGTGTTTCAGACGACCTCGAAAAAAAATAAAAGTTTTACATGAATAATTCGTTTGTTTAGGAAGATATCGTAAGCACTGTACCAAATTTGATCACAATAGGTTGACTATATCATATAGCTCCTATAGGACCGATCGGCCAAAAAAATGATTTTTGAACAAAATTTGTTGTGTTTTGTTTGTTTGTGATGATATTGGAATTAAATTTGGCACTTTTAAGTTTTTTATAGGTCCTAAGCATAGCACCAAATTTCGGTAGACTATATCATACAGCTCCCATAGGACGAACCGGTCAAAAAAAACGTTTTTTATACAAATTTCGTTATGTTTCGTTTGTATGTAAAGATACATATGTGTTTGAACTAAATTCGGCAATTAGATATTTTTTAAGGTATTAAAGCACTGTGTCAAATTTGATCGAAATCGGTTGTCTATATCATATAGCTCCCATAGGAACGATCGGTCAAAAAAAATGCTTGCTTAAAAATTCTTTTGTTTTTGGTTTTTTATGAAGGAACCGGATTTTATTGCAAGCTAGTGAGGCACATTTGAGTGATTTTAAATCAAGAGTTCGTTATACGTCGTGTTATGATTTTGTATGTACGTTTATAACTTATATATATATACATATATATATAGTCGTGTATGGATATAGTGTACTAATTATTGCAAGGCCTATTCACAGGTTGCAATTTTTTTGCTTAAAACTCATTTTATTGGATCAAAATTGACATTTGTGCAAGATATCATTAGAATACACTTGTAGGAAAATGAAATGGTAAACAAAACAAGCAATAACCGCAATAAGCAATAAAACCGCTAATTTTGCAGCAATCTACAACAAAATACAATTATGGGGAATACCCGCTTTCATTTCTGATTGCTTTTTGTGTTTTTTCTTTCATTTCTGATTGCTTTTTGTGTTTTTTCGTTCATTTCTGCTTGTTCTTCTATTTACCATTTAGAGGTTGGGTGGGGTCTTTTTCCCCTGGCCCGGAGCTCTCGGAGGTGCCCGGACTCGAGAGTCATTCGGGAAGTTTTTTACTTTTTTTCATTTCTGTGGCTGTTCCTTAAAATCGAAAAGGAAGAACTTCAGATTGCCACGCCTGATTTCGCTAAAAAATACCTTGCTGTTGTGTTGGACGAAATTTCATTTGAAAAATGTCACTTAAATGTGTGTACAAGGCAAATTTAACTGAAAATTGGGAATTTTTTTATGCCCCCATACGATTTGTTAAATGCCATTACAGCTAAAAATTAGGATAATCTGTTTCCAAACATCTGCATTGCTTTGAGAATATTCTACAATTTTCCAGTATCAGCTGCCAGCGCCGAAAGATCGTTAAGTGCATTATCAAGAATAAAAATTACCATCGCTCTTGTTCAACTCAGAATCGAGACTCAGGATTGTCAACTTTGTATTTGGAATCTGAGTTAGCAGAAAACTCGACTATGATGATATTATAAAAGCTCTCGCCTCATCTAAAGCACGGAAGGCAGAATTCTAAGCTCCTTGACGGTTATTGTGAAATATATGTAAGGCTAACTAAATATAAAATTCAATCTTCTTTGAGTTGGGTTTTTTTTAGATCTGCATTGGAGTTTTATGAAATGCATTATGATTTTATCAAATCATCAATTCTCTCAGAAATCCTTTCTGTACTTTTTATCATGAATTAAGAAAAATTTATACGGGCCCGGATCCGAGATTTCCTTTGGAACCCGGTTATTCTCTCTACGGTCCTGGATACTCTTAGTGATAATGTGCATCCAGTGATACGTCAAACAGTTGTAGCCGATGTACAGGACGGCATTGAAGAAGATCCAAATCATTCACTTCGTTGAGGCTCTCAGCAGCTGGGATTGTGTCCTTCCACTCTATGGAAGATTTTACGAAGGATCTTGGCTTAACTAATGCCGTAAAATTTTGTATCCAACAAAGTAAGTTTCTTCTTTATTCAATTTGGATTATACCATACTCTCTATTTGTGAATGCATACTTTATCAGAGCCATACCTTTCTTCTTCACAGATTCCCAATGCGCATATGGCTTCTAAAACACTAGAGCCCTTATCACTTTCACTTCAACCCTGCATAAATGGTGCAAAAAGGCATTTCATTTAGAAAATAATATCCAATCTCCTAGACCAATAGCTACTCCTCTCCTTTTGCCTTTTGTAACACTGGAGCTGCATACATATCGTTTAGTTTTCCAATGGACTACGCGAGCTCTGATGCTGCGAGGGATACGACGAATTGAAATCGGGTAATGTAATTGGGAAATGTATTTGTATTGGGGAACTAAATTGGAAAAGTCACCTTACTTTTTGAACACACTCCGTATTTATTACCATAGGTTCATTAAATCTTAGCTGATTTTCATGACAATTAGGCGATAGAAGTGTGTGGGATAAAATGTTCATGTGGATTTGTGTATAAGGGTCACATTAATGCTCTTAATAAAATTGGTGATGCAAACTCATTATTTACCATAATTACACAGAGTCCAATATTGATGCAGATTGTTGGCAAGGAGGGTAAAATAAGTAAATTTTTGGCATAACTTTTATTGTATCTGCCAGATTTTGTTTATTTTTTGGCACACTGATGCATGTAACTACGACGAATCGCTCTGTTAAGTTTCAGATAAAAATATCAAACGGTGTGGCTAAAAACAGCTGACTTCTACTAGGGCGGAATATACCAATATTAGGTATTCGAAAAAGTTCGGTTACAAATTTGACCAAAAAGAAACACTTTTTTTCTTCTATTTTGAACAAGCTTTTTCAAACGAAATATGTGCCGTTTTAATCGATAACCTTTGGCAATTTTTGGGCTAAAACCATAATTCCATGTGTGCAGAACTTTTGATTTTATAAGCGAAAAACTTGTAGAAGTGGGTTTCGCAGGCCTCCACGGAATTTTTAATTTAAACCATTAGGAGAAATCGAAAGAAATGATAATCTGAAGGTACAAGGTCCCGGCTATATGATGGAGCTATCTGTTTCTGCCGGCTCATCAAAGATGTGCATGTTTTCTGTTGATCAATTTTGGGCGTTTTAATTGTAGAGAACAGAATCAATCGTTTGACCAGTTTGTAGAAGCTCATAATGAACTATTCCTTTCTAATTCCACCAAATACGCAGCATTGCATATCCTGCCTATGCTACCGTTTGCGAAGCTTCCTCTCGCTTCGACCATGATCTTTTTTGCACATTATTGTCGTACGTGATCTACTTTTCAGAAATGGTTCGATTTCGTTCCGTTTTAGCAGTGATTGTTAATTGTTTGCTGTTAATTCATGTGGCACCCAAAAATCAAGGTTCTTTGTGTATTCAGCTTTCTTCAAATGGTTGACAATTGTTTGGCAATGATTGCCTAGTTTCCTAGTCCCATGCTGCTTTTAAACCGGTCTGGCTCAAATTTTTCAGTGATAGGTCGACCAAAGTGAGATGCATCTTTAACATCAAAATTATCAGATCGAAAGCGAGCAAACCACTTCGTTACTGTTCTTCTAGTTACAGCATCGTCTCCATAAGCTTCACAAATTTTATCAGCAGCCTGCGGCACTTAGATTTTTTATAATAGAAAAGAAAAATATGTCGAAAATGTTCCAAATTTGCAGTCACTTAAGAGCTATCTAGCAACAATTTGTAACCGAACTTATTCAAATATATTGGATATTCACATATGTAATTCAAAAAACTTAATATTCTGAGGAAATATGCGCATCAGGTGCTGGTGTCTCTAGCTCTTATAGTCTCGGGAATCTAGGTCTTCATACAGACGGACGGACATGGCCTAATCTTTACTCGAGGTCATAATAAGCATTTTGGTATGAAGAACTTGTGGTCTGCCATGCCTGTTTCTTATTCTAAAAATAATATTAATGGATATGATGTCTTCTGGTTTTTGAAATGCAAATACTACGTGATACTCGACATTGATTTAAAATTGGAAGCAAAGTTAAATACTACTGTACATTTGGCTTACACACGATCTGGTCGGATTGTGAACACAAACCGCACAAAGAAAATAATAACATGTGCTTTTTATTGGGTTTCAAAAATTAAAATACATAACTCGCTCTTAACATAATCTTTCATATAATCCCATACGATACAGTACTAAAAACATCAGCTTGACAAGCTAGCCCGAAGACCCAGCGGATAAAAAAAAGCTTGCGAATGATTCACAAATACAATGCAACTTTAATAAACGCGATATTATATCGCAAATTTATATATTGTACTTAATATCATACTTTAAAACTAATCTCGACTTTACAAAACATACAACGTGCCATAATCTCGAAAATTTTATACCTAATATTACGCGTTACTTTAAATGCCATTATAAAAAATAAAAAAAAAACTTATTAAATGTGTACAAATTTTTTATACATAATATTAATAACTAAGTCACGAGCTTGTTTTGCCCATATAAGCAACCAAGTGCAAAATTAAATTTTGTTTTAAATAAATAAGCTAGCAAAAACAGGTTAAGAGCTCGGTATGATCGTCATTCACCAGCCAAACTGGCCAGTAAGTCCTCATCAATGCCGTCAGCAGGCACAGCGTTATTGCTAAGATTAAGTAATAAGTCAGACGTGCCGGAAGTTTTTTGTCCAGACATAGATACGCTCTTAGTGTGGGACGTAGACGTCGAGGATGCCAAACTGGCAGCTATCGCGGCTATATCCGTTACATTAGCTGGAGCAAGCGGTGGCAGCAGATGAGTTGCTTGATTAACTCCTCTGCTTTGCTCCTGAGATGAAGACGATACCGGGGCTGTATCTGTTGTTTTAGGTGCGCTGCTGGTGTTGCCGCCGCTACTCGTTGTGGTAGATCCACGTTGCGAGAGCTTAGGTATCTGAAATTTATTATGAAGCCCCTTTATGAAGCCTTCCATGCTGGCGGCCATGCTAGGGGATGCATACTGCAAAATAGTCATCATGTCAGTGTGATGATCGAATCGCGGTGGTGGCTGTGACATAGATCCGGTTAACGCTGCAGGCGACACTGCTCCAGAACTAGATGTCGAGGTTGAAGTCTTTCGTTGGCTGTTGCTGGCAGTTGCAAGGCCACCCACGCTGGGCCGCCTACGTGGCGCATTGTGACTATGGCCATGATCCATGCCAAATGAGTTAGTGCTGTTGCTTTTGGTTAGCGGCAAGCCGCCTCCAGACGTGCCCAGTTTGCTGCTAAGGTTACCCGAAGAATTGGCCTTTTGAAAAATGTGTTTGCTAGATGACCCAGAAGACGATAAAGATGAGGCCCCTGAGCTACTGATTCGTCCCATCATTTGCTGGTTAGTCGTTGCTGTTGATGAGTTGCCACTACTGGAACCTTTTTTTGAAGCTGGCCCGCTGTTCACACCTGGCTTTAATCCAGTGTGTTGTTTCTTGCTGGTATTAAAACTTGTTGTGCTGGTACTACCGCTGCTGCCGCCTCCGCTACCACTCTTTGCTTTCAGAGAAGCAGTATTTAAGCTGTTACTGCTTTTAGTTGTGCCACAACTAGTACCGCTATTGCTTGTCTTATTAATAGTTAGCTTAAGTCCCTCCTGGCTGCTTGGTTTTACCATATATTCCGTTGACATTTGGCTCGAGTTTGGATTCATCAGACTCTCGACTCCGGCTTCGTTGCTTCCACTAGTGGGCAATATGCCGCTTCCGCCAATGCTATTATGTGGCACTGCTGCCGGCTGTTGTGGCATTCGAGTTGTTACTGTTGGCGCTGCTGATGGTGCCGCCTGCACCAGTGGAGGCGCCTCCGCTAATGCTGCTGCAACTGGCGTTGGCATTGTTTGCAACCCCGGTGGGGCCGCTGCTTGGGTTGCTACCTGGGATTGGGTTAGGGGTTGAGCTGTTGTTTGTGCTGCTGAAACTGCTGTCGACGTCATCAAACTAACCTGACAAAGTAAGCGTGTGATGGTGTGTAAAACAGAACAGAAGAAATAGGGCGGTTGATGACAAGCAACAATTGTAAAGAAGGGAAAATCAAAAGCCAAACACAAAAAAGCAAAACGGTAGGGATTAAATTGTGTGGTATGTAGGTAGAGCATAAAAAGAGGCAAAAAGAAAAGAGTGGGCAAGCCCGTTAGTACATAATCAGTTTATTCACCTGAAATACCAACACTAAAAAACACAGTTTAAAACTTTGGTGAGTTTTCTCATATACAACATGCAACTAAACTCAAATCGAATCAAGGGCGTGCAGTGTGAAGAAAGACCCCATTATTAAAAAACAAAATTATAACTTGAAAAGGAAGCGGATGCTTTACGTCTTTATGATCCAAAAATAGGTTCACAAATGCTCATATATTTACAAAACAAACACAAACAAAATAATTTATAAACACAAGAGCAAACCTGACTAAACTACATAATTATATAAATTATATATATTAATACATAATAGTATGGAACTGATATATAAAATTGTATTAGATTTCTTGTGCGCGCAACGCATTCAAACTAATAGTTTAGAAGTCAAGGCACCAAAAATTTTAATAAACTACAGGTTATAGTGCTTAGAAGGCTAGAGCTAGTGCTACAGGTAGGAGGTGGCATAGAACGAGCTACTTATAATGAAAACGGACTTACCGCACCTCCTGCCATGCCCTTCCTAAGCGCATTCAGTTCCAAAGCAGCACTTCCACCTGTTCCAGAAGATCCCCCATGGCCACTGACAGTGTAAGCATTAATGTTACTACCAGCTGCCAAATGAGAAAGACTTGCCACAGATGGCTTCATCTGTTGCTGCTGAGAAGTTTTTAACGCCGTGGCTGCGGCTACTGCAGCCGCAACACTTGCGACCGTGGCTGGTAATACCCCTCCACCTACTGAAGAACCACTGTTCATAACATTTGATACTGAGCAGCTTGATGAGTTACCCAACGTCTTATCCTTCTCTCGTTTAACGCCGCTGGAAGCAACACTACTCGTTAATGGAGGCACAGGCGCGCTTACGCCCGCAAATGAGCGTGCAAGCGCTGGACTATTACTCCCGGATGTGGTGGTACTGGCACTAACCGCAACCGCAGATCCGATACCAGACTTTTCACCCTTTGGGCTAAGACTTGTAGCTGCTGTGGCACTCTTTAACGTAGACATGCTTGGCTTGCCTGAAGAGCCATGCTTCGGCGAGTGCGTGCCAAAAGGGGATTTCGGACTGTTTGATGCTGTATTGTGTTTAGGACTACTATAAACAGGCGAGTGCTTGGGACTTGGTCGCGCTGAAAGTGAGGGACCCTGCGGCACGCTTGCTATTAGGCCAGAGCAGCTACTTCCGCCTTTAGGCGATGACGAGGGCGACGAAAACTTACGAGTAACTCCGCTGACCGAGCTTGGATCACCGCTCGCTGCAGGAGAGTTCTGTCGGGAATACACCTTCTCTGGAGGACCCATAGGGGAGTCATCTCGTTTTTTTTTGCGTTTCTTTTCCTTTTGTAAGTCCGTTGAACTCGAGCTGGTGCTGGAAGAGCCGCTATTGTTAATGCTACCACTATCGTGTGGTCTTTTTGTGCCAACTCCACTGCCAGCTACCGTTGAACTGCCAACACTACTACTACTTGATTTTTTCTCCTTTGACTGTGTATCTTTGCCTGTTATTGGAGTAATGGTTATGGTAGTAGCGGCCGCATTCGATGTAGATGTATTAGCGCTGCTGACCTGCGCATTTAACGGTATGATTTCTATGCCTCCTGTACGTGTGACGTCCATTGGGTTGCTGGTCACCTGTTGTTGTTGCTGTTGGACAAGTGAGACCTTGACATCACCCGGTATGGGCGTTATGCTAACGCAGTGCTTCAGGTTAGGCGTCTTGTCCTTCCAAATGTTTTTATATTTGTCTGCTATTTCAATGTCGCTTGCTTTGTTCGAAGCCGTTGATGGCTGGTTCAGTTCAATTTTGTTAATTGAAGCTGACGCCATAGTCGATGATGATGTTGGTGTTGAGGGATCTATTTCGCGCTTCAGATTTATAAGTCCAGCTATGGCCACTGCAGCCGATGTTGATGCGGCAAATGAATCGGCTAGGGAACGAACTTTTGCATCCATTTTGAGATTGCTCATGCTAGTAAAATTAGTGGCGGCGTCACCAGAACCAGTTTCCATTCCAAATTGACCAAAACTATTATTGCCGCCTCCGGTGGCTCCGGAAGTAGGCAAAGTTCCCCCACTACCACTACCAATGACAGTAGTATTACTGCTTCCAAAACCGCTGCCACCGCTGGCACCCGCTCCAATAGCACCGCATAATTTCTGCTGATGCTCCTCGTCCCAACATTTGAGAAGCTTATAAATTACCATTGGTATGGAGAGCACTTTGCGCACTGTGCGTGTCAACTTTTGTGATAATGCTTCATAGTTGTTGTTGAGGCAGTAGATAGTACAGGTGACCTGGCAATTCTCCAATAGAAAATCGACAGTAGCCAGAGACTCTTCGTAAGGATGCTGCAGCTCTACAGTAACTTGGTTAAAAGAAACCGCTGTCACTTCTAGTATGACGGTGCTCTCCATGTCTACAAAAAAATCACTCTTAATTTAGTTATAGTAAAAATGGAAATCACGATGGCTACTTACCATTGTACTGTTTCTGCTGCTCACGAACGCAGGACGAAAGTAAGGTGTAAAAAAGAGCTTGTTTCTTAAGAAACGATATAATCTTGGGTACTTGTGCAGGCTCTGTAAATGGAAGGGAAGAAATAAGTGTCCCTTGCAGTTTCCTATTGTCGGTAAAGAAATAACAATGCGTTTCCTTTGGCAAATTCACATAGAGGCCCTTTTGTGTGCTTTTAATTGCATTTTTCGACGCATTTTGCACGATCAGATTCATGACTGTCATAGGAGGCGCGGTTTCATTTGCACCACCGCTACATACCTCACTTGTAAGCGGCAACCCCAGAGCACGCAAGGTCTCTGAACACACGGGCATGGGTTTATTCAAACGCAAAACGAAAGTAGCAGGCATTAACATAGAATTGTTTTGAGTTAGTGGTGCATATGTGGGAATCTCTAGACCAGATTGTGGATCTCGACTAAAACTAGCTATGGGCATTATTTGTAGCTTATTTGCCGATGATCCTTCCAAGTTGACAGTTGCGTTCAAACCGTTCGGACTGCGTATTACTTGGTCTACACTGAAATCACAGGTGGCTGCAGCTTTGTTGTCGCCATCGGGCAAATGAATAGGTGGGCAGAAATAGGTAAGTTTCATTGGATGGCCACCCCGTCGCTCTAACACCAAACCAACAGGCGATTTGCTCATGATTTCGTAACTGTCGTTTTGGGTATGAACTTGCATTTGGTAAAGACTGTAAATGTCAGTTTCCATTGCCTGCAGTGCCACGAATGCTTTCTTTTTGATTTTTGGCTCTGCGTTTAACTGATATATAGAAGAAAGCCCCTCAAGCTGTACAGTAAAATCAGCAAAGTCGCCACGTTTTAGACAATTCACCAGCTCCATAGATTGTTGTTCGATTTTGCACTCATGATGAACTTTTACATCGGAGAGATTGCCGCTAGTGTCCAGCAAAATTTCTACATAAAACATATCTGTTGATATAAACAAAAGCTGCTGATCCTCCATGAACTTTAGCCCAAGCTGACGTGACAAACTTTCCAAGCGTTCTACCAGACCATGCCTCGAAGTAACTTTGATGTAATGCTGCAGCTTGTCCAACGCGCTTTGGAGCGTCGCCTTACAAAGAGGATCCAAAGGGTAGTGTTTCTCAATAAAATACATTCGCACCGATTTCTTTATTTCTTCATAAGATTTCGGCTTGTTGCGGTACTTTGCTCGTAATTTTTCCATCATTGTCTCTTGTTGGACTTGGCGATTTTTCTCCTCAATACTGGGTATTTGGCTTCCAAATCCTAGTGAGATTTAAAATACGAAATTACAATGCAAATTAAGGACCTTAATAATGTTTAATTACCAGAGTTAACACCCGGTTTTCCATTTGTTCCGCTCATTTTTTGGATGTTTTTCTTTAGTAGGTTGAGGTGTTTTTGGCTTTAGCAGACAGGCATTGACGATGCGTTCGCAACACTTTTAAACACAAACACAATTAGGAATGGTCCTTATTAATCCAATCTTGGTCATATTTCTTTTGAAGCATACTTCCATATACGTTTATATTGTAATAACAATTTTCAGCATGCACAACAAACGCTACCCGACACCAAAATGGCGGTCAGCCAAATTATCGGATTACCGCACCTAATTATACATCGATAGTCGTATCGATATATCTATATTACGCCCTGGTTTTGCGGCGATAACCAGGTGACCGTGCCAAACGATTTTGATTGTATTTCAACGTACTTTTTTTGTATTTTCGTACAATAATCTTTGATTTTTTTGTTGTTATTAGAACAATAACAAGAAATAATGAAAAAGAGCCACACTGTGCACTAAGCGAGGAAAAAACCTTATTTTTTGAGCCGTCTAAGAGGCCTAGCTGGAAGTAGATTCCTAGCAAGTGCGCTGCTGTGACACCTGAGTTTGTCACTCGTGTGCCTTTCTATCAGTTGTTCTATTGTGTTTAGATGAATTGCGCACATACCAGGGGCAATTTGTTATTTGCCTTAAAATTTAATTTATGATTTATCACTAAATATATTTCATTGTTAAATCGCAACAAAAATTAATTATAACAAATTTGTTTAGAAATCATGGTAAATAAACAAAATGTTTTAATAAATACAGTAAACGAGAGTTTCATCTGGAAAAAATACTTTATAGAATTTTCGGGGTGAAATAATTTCTATTGGGACTGTTTTTATATGATATATTTTTTTCTATCAAACTTAGAGTCATGCTATAAAAGACGATATATACTTGCTTATGTATGTACATACTTCGGGCCCGTAGCAATACTACGTGGGTCAATTTTTTATCTAATACAAAAAATAAATATTTTCATTTATTTATTAAAGGAGTACAAATAAATAAAATTTCCGTCATAATTTAAAAAATAGATTAATTTCGAATAATGACGACGAAACAGATATGAACTAATCCGCGTCTCTAGGTAGATCGATGAACTTTTTTAAGGCTATGCATCGATTCACTGACCAGACGCTGGGATAACAGAAAAAAAATTATTGAAAACAAAGAAAGTCCGAAAATAATTAAACGTATCAGAAAAAAAGCCAAAAAAAAACCCGTTGGCCCAGTGGGTGACTTATAGGATTGGTCAAGAGGACTCAAAGAGGCAAGTCAAGATGACTTAAGATAATAACACCAAGTAAAAGCTTATTCAAGAATAACTCGCCGTGGCATGCTCTGCGAAGATTTAAGATTTCCAAGCCTGCATATATGATTGTTAAGTTTAAGATCATGGCCAAACAGTAATCCAAGGACTTAGTGGCCAAATTATTATTATTATCCTTAGAAAAAAATTGGTTGACATTAGACCGATAATGCATGATATCGAAATCATGTTGAACAAGTGAATGCTTATCATCCTACTCGTAGGACAAACAAAGTTTTATGAGATAACTTATGGAAGATCATTAAAGAAAAATATTTAAAAAAGTTGAAAATCTTAGATTCTTTAGATTCGCAGACTTTAAAAACTACCTTCTGTGCGTAGTTAAATAAATAGGACGACAGTTTTACTAGAAGATCGCTATGGTGTACTAAGCCAAATGCCTTACTGAAGTCAGTATACTACAAATAACATCAGTTAGCTTTTTGTTAATAAATCTCATCATCACTGGCTCAGCGATCCGTATCGAATCTTGGCCACGCTTCAACCTAAATGTTTCTTTTCATGTCGTTCTCCTATTTCTGATTGAAATTTCGTTTGCTATTTTTTGCGAAATTCCATTCGGGTGGTTATTGACCACTGTCACGAAGTACGTGACTCACAGGGTATATTGAGCCATACTCTAAAAATGAACTATCGATATAAAATAAATCTTTATTCATGGTTTTTGTACATCACTAGCTCATGCCAAACTAACAACTAATAATAATTATTGCAAACTACTACACTACTAACAAATCTATTACAACATCTTCTTCGCAAGCTAAGCAACAACAAAAAATTCAATACTTAAAAGGAGCTATAATTTATGTGCAACTTATTAATTGCAAATGCTAATGTAAAAATTTGCAAACATTAATCATAAGATCCAGTATACGCATCTAAAAAAAAATAAAATAAGCAATGACATCAATAGCTGGCGGTCATGGAGAACCGAATCCGAACAGCACTTGGCTAGGTGCTCGTGGTATATGGTTGGCATATTTTTTAGGTGTCCTCGCAGTGCATTTGATATTGTTATCTGTGCCCTTTATCACTATTGCCATTGCATGGACGGTGACAAATTTGTTGCACAACGCAGTAAGTAGCTATGAGTTAGTGTTAAAAAAGTCTACTATTAACCATTGTTAATTGGGCATTGCTTACAGGCACATTTATACTTTTTGCACATTATAAAGGGAGCACCCTGGCTAAGCATTGAAAATGATGCTGGACGACGTTTAACGCACTGGGAGCAAATTGACGATGGCGTTCAAATGACACCCACTCGAAAATTTTTAACCGCCGTTCCTATTGGTCTGTAAGTACTTTTTAAATCTGTAATGCTAAAAACAAATTAATACCCGCTACTCTACAGTTTTCTGCTGACTTGCCTTTACACCCGCAATAGTACCGAGCATTTTATAGCTAACTTTATATCCCTTGTGATTGTAACGCTGCCGAAGCTTCCACAATTTCATGGTGTTCGTTTGTTTAACATTAATAAGTATTGACTTGCAACCTACTACAGACATGAGTAAAAGCCTTAGACTAATTTGTTAAGACTGAGTTAATCGTTGGTTATTCTTGGCACAGGTTATAATAAAACAATTATATTAGTTTTAATTCAGTCATAAAAATGTACATATATACATATGTACATATATCCCCACAAACGTGCATATACACAGGTGATTATTTAAAATTCAATAAACAACATTTAAGTGCAATGAAGACAGCTGTTTCACTGCCTTATACCCCCGCACATTACGACCGAAAGAGAGAAAAGTTCCAATTCTTATCACGCCCGCAAATTTAAAATTGTTCATGTAATGAACAGCCCTCACTTTATGTGTTACTTAACTAATAGTTACTCTTGGCACCGAATAATAAAAAGCAGCTAATAATGCAATCCGATTTAGTTGCTTGCCCTCGTTGACTTTGTGAACAACGCGTGACCTCAACGACTTTGTATAAGCGAATCGTGGCACACTGAGAACAGGCAACCAAATAAATATAATATTTGTATTATTCTATTCTTTTAAAACGTCAAAATTATAATAAAGAAAATTTCACGTTATAACAAGCAGAGATAAATGGCTTCTCACACCATGCCCGTTACTCTGGAGGAAGAAATCTTTGGATTAGCTGTCAACCCATTTACAAAAGTACCAGAAACGATCCGCCGCTTTACATTGACAAACAATAAGAAAATGTCCGTATCAGTCATACAATTGGGAGCCATCATACAGAGTGTGCGAATGCCGGACGCCTACGATAAGATTGAGGATGTATGTCTGGGCTTCGATGAGATAGCGAGTTATATTGATACACGATCGGCTTACTTCGGCGGCACGTTGGGACGTGTCGCTAATCGTGTTGCTAATGGCGAGTTCGAAATGAATGAAACGAAATATGAGGTGACTAAGAATTTCCAAAACAAATACCAACTGCATGGTGGCTTCATCGGATTCGATAGCGTTATTTGGGAAGTAGTTCGGAAGTCTGAAGATGGAATAATTTTTCGTCATGTATCACCTAATGGCCACGAAGGCTATCCGGGTACTCTTACAACCTTGATACACTACTGGCTGGACAGTCTTAATAATTTTGGTGTGCGCTTTGAGGCTACTACAGACAAGCCTACCGCTGTTAATTTATCCAATCATGCTTATTTTAATTTGGCTGGTCATGGAACAGGAGTAAAAGGCTTGTCGGAGCACGCTATTCAGATAAGCTCGGACCACATAATTGAAACTGATGATGAACAGATACCGACAGGAAAACTGTTGCCTGTTGACGACACTGTATTCGATCTTCGTGAAACTGTTTTGATTGGTGATCGTCTTAGGCAGTTCGAAAACAAATTAATCAAAGGATACGATAATTGCTTTGCAGTAAATCAAAGGGAAGGTTCCAAAGGCACTAACATTGTTGCAAAAGTACTACATCGTCCAAGTGGTCGAGCGCTTGAAATCTCAACGGATCAACCTGGCGTGCAGTTCTATACTGGTAACAATTTACCAGATGAATCAAATGGAGATGCTCCGATACTAGGAAAAGGTTGCGCTCATTACGTTAAGCACGGATCGTTTTGCTTGGAAACGGAAAAATTCCCCAACTCAATGAACCATCCACAATTTCCTACAATTTTTTTACAGCCTGGCGAAACGTACTCTCACGAAGTCGTTTATAAATTTTCAGTTGAAGAGCCATTGAGATGTTGTAACAAGCAATAAAATATTTTGAAAATATTAAATATCGTAGTTGCCTTAGATATATTTAGTTTGTTTTTGTTTCTTATACTTTTTTTTGTGTTCTCAAAATCAATTACAATATTTATACGACAACATGTCATTTGATCAGAAGGAATTGCTGAATCTTATCTACAAACTCGCCCGGTTAATATTGCCAGACTATCGAAACGAGTATGATTCCATGGGCAGCATTCGTGTGCCACTCGATCGTCTCTTTGGTGCGCAAACAATGCGGTCCCTCATAAACTTCCCAATAGGTGGCATAGAAGAGCGCATGCCGGTAAGTAGTTACTTTCGATCACCAATAAGACAATTTACTATTTGGGCTCCTGGTTGTTCTACTAGCGTCCCATTATTATATGTCTGATGAAGTTATTTCCGGCAAGTTGTACGATGAAGATCATTTTCCATTGGTTATCTGGCAAACAGGTTCTGGAACTCAAACGAACATGAATGTCAACGAAGTTATAGGCAACCGGGCCATTGAAATTCTCGGTGGTCAACGGGGGACAAAAGATCCCGTGCATCCCAACGATCACGTTAACAAGTCGCAGAGCTCTAACGATACATTTCCCTCAGCACTTAATATAGCTGTTGCCATGGAGCTAAAAAAAAAGCTCTATCCAACAATGGATAAACTTATTAAAGTCTTGGAAAAAAAGGAAGAGAAATGGAGTGATATTATAAAAATTGGACGGACTCACCTGATGGATGCGGTTCCCTTATCATTGGGACAGGAGTTTAGCGGCTATAAGCAACAATTGCTAAATTGCAGAGATCGCCTTGACTCATCGTTACCCCATCTCTACGAGTTAGCCTTGGGTGGCACAGCTGTTGGGACTGGTTTAAACACAAAAAAAGGATTCGCCGAAAAGTGCGCTAGTCGCATAGCTGAACTAACGGGTATTCCGTTTAAAAGTGCAGCTAACTTTTTTGAAGCTTTGGCATGTCGCGATTGCTTGGTAGAAGTCCATGGAGAGCTTAACACAATTGCTGTTGCTACCATGAAAATTGCCAATGATATACGATTTTTGGGTTCCGGTCCACGGTGTGGTTTGGGTGAGCTAAAGCTACCAGAAAATGAACCTGGGAGCTCTATAATGCCTGGCAAAATAAATCCTACCCAATGCGAGGCCATGACGATGATATGCGCCCAAGTAATGGGCAATCAAGTTGCTGTTACTGTGGGCGCATCAAACGGTCATTTTGAGTTAAATGTCTTTCAACCGTTGATTGGCTCGAATGTGCTTCGGTCCATAGAATTGCTAGCCAACGGTATTGAAGCTTTTTGCAATAACTGTGTGGAGGGAATTGAAGCTAATACTGTTAAAATAAACCAGATAGTAAACGAATCCCTGATGCTGGTTATGACGCTTACTCCTCACATTGGCTATGAACGCGCTGCTGAGATTGCTAAAAGTGCATATGTAAACGGCACCACTGTTAAACAGGAAGCCATAAAAGATGGAATTTCAAATGCAGACTTCAATGATTGGGTGCACCCAGAAAAAATGTTGAGCCCATCTTAGTAACTTTGCGCTTTAAATCATAATAAATTTTTTCTTATTACTCTTTTAACTGTTTGTTTCATTTTGTTTTTTCTTTCAGTTTTTGTTATATTTTGTTGTTGTTGTAGTGCCCCTGTCCAAAAAAAAAAAATGGCGAAAAATGAAATGCGTGCCGAAAAAGACACTCTTGGGGAGGTGATGGTACCTGGTGATCGCTATTTTGGCGCCCAGACTATGCGATGCTCGATTAATTTCCCAATTGGAGGCTTAGAAGAGAGGATGCCTGTAAGATTCTATCGCGCATAGTTATATGTTTTTAGCTCAATCTTTTTTTGTACATTTAAAGAAACCAGTCATTCAAGCCATGGGAATATTGAAAAAGGCAGCTGCTGAGGTTAATAAAGAGTTCGGCCTGGAAAGTCGCATTTCTTCGGCAATTTCCAGCGCTGCGGATGACGTAATCTCGGGAAAACTTTATGATGAGGGCCATTTTCCATTGCCTATTTGGCAAACTGGTTCGGGAACACAGACAAATATGAACACTAATGAAGTCATTAGTAATCGAGCTATAGAAATTCTTGGGGGTCATTTGGGCTCAAAGAATCCCGTGCATCCCAACGATCATGTAAACAAGTGTCAAAGCTCAAATGACACATTCCCATCGGCTATACACATCTGCGTTGGCATTGAGTTAACAAAACGTTTGAAGCCGGCAATAACCGGTCTTCGCGATGCTCTAAGCAGCAAATCCACAGAGTGGAAGGACATTATCAAAATCGGACGCACTCACACCCAGGATGCCGTGCCACTTACTTTAGGTCAGGAATTTAGTGGCTACACTCAACAGTTAAGCAACGGAATAGAGCGCTTGGATGCAGTAATGGCACATGTATTCCAATTAGCACTGGGGGGAACGGCGGTGGGCACGGGTTTAAATACACGAAAGGGCTTTGCCGAGAAATGTTGCCGTCGAATTGCTCAGCTTACAGGTTTACCTTTTGTCAGCGCCCCTAATTTTTTTGAAGCATTAGCATCTCGGGACGCCATGGTCGAAGTTCACGGCGCATTAAATACGATTGCCGTTAGCTTAATGAAAATTGCCAACGACATTCGATTTTTGGGATCTGGTCCGCGTTGCGGGTTGGGTGAACTTATCCTTCCAGAGAATGAACCGGGTAGTTCGATTATGCCCGGAAAGGTTAATCCAACTCAATGCGAGGCCATGACAATGATTTGTGCCCAAGTTATGGGCAATCATGTAGCAGTAAGTGTTGGTGGATCCAATGGTCATTTTGAGTTGAATGTCTTTAAGCCATTGATTGTGTCCAATGTGTTGCGCTCCATACGGCTTCTCAGTAATACAAATGCTTCTTTTATTTGATTTTCTATAAGACTTATGATATCCTATTTACAGCTGACGGATGCAACACCTTTGCTGCAAACTGTGTCAAGGGCATCAAAGCGAACGAAGAGAAGATAAGCAAAATTATGAATGAATCCCTTATGTTGGTTACTGCGCTTAACCCACACATCGGTTACGACAAGTCGGCTCAGATAGCGAAAGCAGCACATATAAAAGGAACTACTTTAAAAGAGGAAGCTATCAATGCAGGTATTTCCGAAATGGACTTTGATAATTGGGTTAAGCCAGAAAATATGCTAGGCCCTAACTAAAATCGACTTCATTCTATTAGCTTAATTCTTCTACAATAAAGACTTCGTGAATGGTTTAAATAAGCTGTTGTGTACGACATTAAATTTGCATTCACATCGATCAATCTTTTTTCGAATGTAGAATTGTATGGAAAGCGTTCATAAAACATTTCAGTTTTAATGCCTGATAAAATGGCAGAGTAAGCCTTGATATGTATATCCAATAGCTGTCAAAAACATTCAATTTCGTAATACTTTTAGGCATCAATCTAAATTTTTTGTTTAGAACACTTTTTGGAATAATAGCAAAAATTAACACCTTTTCCGCAAAAAGAAGTTGACAAACCCAAAATGGTGCGCGTTATTGAAGATATGTTTGGTATAGCCGTGAACCCTATCACCCAAAAAACAGAACGCATACGTCGTTTTCATTTGTCGACCGAGAAAGGCATGTCAGTTTCTGTGCTAACCTTAGGCGCAAACATCCAGAGCATAAAAGTTCCCGACTATGAAGGCAAGGTGGCAGACGTTTGTCTGGGCTTTGAAGATGTGGCTGGGTACTACCGTAACCAACCAGCGTATTTTGGAGCTACTATTGGACGAGTTGCGAATCGAGTAGCTAAAGGCCGCTTCATGATGTGTGGCAAGGAAGTTAATGTGTCGCGTAACTACAAAAACAAGCACCATTTACATGGAGGCTTTGTAGGTTTTGATACCGTAATATGGGATGTGGTTGGTATACATAAAGATGGAGTTACAATGCAGCATGTGTCTCCTGACGGTCATGAGGGCTACCCCGGTGAAGTAACCATTAACGTTAATTTTTCCCTTAACGAAAAAGGCTGTTTTGGCATGAGGATTGAGGCACGTACAAAGGCAACAACCTGTATTAATGTGACGAACCATTCCTACTTCAACTTAGCTGGCCATGGCACTGGCAGGGAAACACTCTTCCAGCATATGTTAATGATCAAGGCTCAAAAGATAGTCGACACAGATTTGAATCAACTTCCCACAGGAAAGCTATTGGGTGTACTTAACTCGCCTTATGATTTTTCCAACTTGGCTAACCTGGGTAAACGCATTACTCAGGTTAAAACTTGCCCCATCAGTGGTTTTGATAACAACTACTGCGTTGATGTGGCGCCGAATCGCGTGCAAATGGTAGCTCGTGTGGTGCATCCATGCAGCGGCCGCTTCATGGAGATTCATAGTAATCAACCAGGCTTACAGTTTTATACGGCGAATAATCTTCCCGATGAAGAGCAGGGCGATGTTCCAATTGTTGGTAAGGAAGGAGCACACTATGCTCGACACGGATCATTCTGCTTAGAAACTCAAAAGTATCCTGATTCTATGAATCATTGCAACTTTCCCTCGATTGTGTTAAATCCAGGTGAATTGTACGATCACCAAGTGGTGTATCGTTTCGGAGCGTGTCCCAAACGGATATAAATAAAGAATAATTAAATAATAACAAAACATTAAATAAATAAAAGGTTTTCATTATTGTAAGTATATCTAAGTCACTTATCAAAATTGGAAAGTTTTATGCAACATTTTACTGTCAATGCAAATAAACAAAAAATATTCAGGCATGTTCTAGATTTCGACTCGTTTTCAAAAGCCATAATGAGCATTCCGACAAATGGTGTTCTAGATTTCGACTGAGTTCGAATCGTTTTTCGTCTAAATGACTCGAAGCAGCTGTCTTGTTTATGTTTATGTGGCGCTTAATTTAAATGGAAGCGACATCATACAGCAGCCGTCTTTAAAAAATGGACACGTAGTAAAACTTAAGCAATTTAGGTTTGCATTTTAGTTTTAAAGTATAACATACAAATTTTCGCCAACTCTATGTGTTTATTTTATTTTAGTCAGCAAATTATTTTAAGCAGCAGTTTCAGAGCCACCTTCAGTTACTTCTCTGCTACATCCGCTTTGTTGAATTGTTGTTTGTTTATTTTCCATAAGCATTTCACAATTGTATTGGTCATGCGGTTAATTATCATCGCTTAAACAGGCACATTTCTTTCTCACAGTCGTATTTCCTGTAGTTTACATCGTTGGTGTTACAAATTTGCCAACATTTGACAACGTTGGTATTGTGTTTTGCTTAGCACTTCCTTTTTTGCTCCTTCAAAAATGTATTACTACAATCTAAAAAAAGCGGATCATTGTTGTTTGTTTAAAAAGTGCGCCAAATTCCAAGCAAATTGCCATGCCTGATCATGATAACCTATCGATAAGTTCACAGAGTTACCTCAAGTTTTCGAACATCCATTTTATTAATTGAATTTTTCATTCTGCCAAAAACTTTCTGACAGACAAACATTTTTTATTTATTTACCAATTTTGTACAAATTATTTTATATACATATTTGAAGCCATCCATTAATAAAATTATCTTCGAATTTACTTGTGCAACACGATACACGACTACACAATACACATTTCGAAGATTTGTTTTGTCTAAATCCATAACACCTTACTTTCATTCCACTCGTTTTGGTTTTGCTGTATACCCAATTTTAATAGACATTTTTTGTAATAAAATATATAATGAAAATTAACCCTAATTGTTCAATTGAGCACATCTAAATTTTCTGAAAGTATTAAAAAATAATACAAAATTAATTTTGGTGGCATTAATGCGTTTTTTTCAGCAAAACAAAACAAAATACTTTTCATTTCGACAGCTGCAAGCCAAACTTTTCATAACGAGTAAAATCTTGTTTTTTCGCACACTTTTCAAAGTTTTTATCCGATCGTATTTTTGCAGAATTTTCAATATAAGTTGAGTTATTTCCTCCTACAACCGCATTTTTGTACACAAAACTTATAGTTTGTTTTGTCGGCATCAATCTTGTTAGGCAAATGGTCTTGATGTTAAGATAACAGATTATGAAGATAAGATAGAAAATAAACAAAAATGTATACTCTCAAGTGTTTGAACAATCAGGCATTCTAGATTTCGATTCAGACAAAAAGTGTCGGAATCGAAATGAAAGGTGTTCTAGATTTCGATTCCGACAAGAATTTACTCGTTATGAAAAGTTTGGCTTGTAGCTGTCGAAATGAAAAGTATTTTGCTTTGTTTGCTTAAATAAACGCATTAATGCCACCAAAATTAATTTTGTATTATTTTTTAATGTTTTAAGAAAATTTCGATGTCCTCAATTCAACGAATCAAGGTTAATTTTCATTATATATTCTTATGACAAAAAATGTCTATTAAAATTGTGTATACATGCAAAACCAAATCGAGTGGAATGAAAGTAAGGTGTTCTAGATTTAGACAAAACAAAACTTCGAAATGTGTATTGTGTAGTCGTGTTGTCGTGTTGCACAAGTAAATTCGAAGATAATTTTATTAATGGATGGCTTAAAATATGTATATAAAATAACTTGTACAAAATAGGTAAATAAATAAAAAATGTTTGTCTGTCAGAAAGATGTTGGCAGAAAGAAAAATTAAATTAATAAAATGGATGTTCGAAAACTTGAGGTAACTCTACAAGTGAACTTATCGATGGTTGATCAGCTGATCAGCTGGCAATTTGCTTGGAATTTGGCGCACTTTTTAAACAAACAACAATGATCCGCTTTTTTTTAGTTAATTGTAGTAATACATTTTTGAAGGAGCAAAAATGAAGTGCTTAGCAAAACACACTACCAACGTTGTCAAATGTTGGCAAATTTGCAAGCACCAACGATGTCAACTACAGGAAATATGACTGTGAGAAAGAAATGTGCCTGTTTAAGCGATGATAATTAACCGCATGACCAAAACAATTGTGAAATGCTTATGGAAAATAAACAAACAACAATTCAACAAAGCGGAATGTAGCAGAGAAGTAACTGAAGGTGGCTCTGAAACTGCTGCTTAAAATAATTTGCCGACTAAAATAAAATAAACAATAGAGTTGGCGAAAATTTGTATGTTATGCTTTTAAAACAAAACTACAAATTGCTTAAGTTTTTACTACGTGTCCATTTTTAAAAGACGGCTGCTGTATGATGCCGCTTCCATTTCAATTTAGCGCCATATAAACAAACATAAACAACACAGCTGCTCTGCACAGCTGGTCTAAATGAAAACGATTCGAAAACGATTCGAAGTGGATTCGAACTCGGTCGAAATCTAGAACACCATTTGTCGGAATGCACTCGTTATGACTTTTCAAAACGAGTCGAAATCTAGAACAGGCCTGAATAAACTTTTTAGGTAAGTACATTTGAAAAGATTAGTTTTGTTTTAATTACGAATCTAGGGTCTTTTCTTAAAAAAAGTAAGCTGAATATAAATTATTTTTAATAGAATTAATTGAATATTAGCAGCTGCCCTTAGATTACGCAATGAGGAACAAAGCAAATTGCTTAGATTGTTGGAGATTTTCAAACGTGCGCTCACACAAATTTTTGTATCACCAAATAAATAAAGTTTATTTTAAATTAATTTCAACCAGAAGAATTGCAAAAGATTTATACAACTTTTTAATTATAGGAAACAAATAATTTAATGTCAGAGCAAGAAACATACAAATAGTCCAACTTTATAAACAAATTGCACAAATAAAATTTAAAAACTTAAGCACCTATCGTGATTTCAATACATATTAAATTATCAAATTTGTTAATTATACAAAACTATCGAGTGTTTGGAAAATATCGATACATTTATCTCAAACGATTCCTATCGAACCAAATATCGATGTTGTTTGTGTAAAAATCCATTGTCAGCTTCTGCAGCATTGTGAATTTAATTCGTGTAAACCAGTGACTTTAATAAGTTGCAAAATTATTATTCGTTACCAATCTCGAGCATTGTCACCAGCCGCAAACTGTTTAATCTACCGCAGGTTTATAATCAAACAACGGCAGAGTCAAGCCGCGTTAGCAACAGCAGCAGCAGAATGCCCGTGAGTTGCTTTGCAGGCAGCAGCTTAAAATTTATGTAGCTGTGGATTTAACTTACTTTGTGCTTGTCCTTCTTGCTATCTAGCGATTTTAATAAACTCAAATGAAAATAATTGCTTTTGCATGTGTTGAACAATTAGAAAGACCTAACCGTTTTAAGTCTGATGACCCGAGGCCACGACCTACATATTTGTTGTATATTTGAATTTATATAGTATACTTTCATAAATGCCAAATAACAAAGAGCATTCTCTTATTTTTCATTTAGGTGCATGAATTTAAGGTGGAGATGACGTGTGGTGGCTGTGCTAGCGCAGTAGAGCGAGTCCTAGGGAAGTTGGGCGGTACGTATTATAAGACAAGAGACAAAACTAAGTACAAGCTCTTATCAGTTTGCTGGAATGCAACTTACTTATGTTGTTACCAACTTAAGTCAATTGTTTTTTTATATGTATGTTAATATTGACTTTTACAGATAAGGTAGAAAAGGTGAACATCAATCTGGATGAAAGAACTGTAAGCGTTGCGTCAAACTTATCGTCTGACGAGCTTTTGGAACAGCTGCGCAAGACAGGCAAGGCGACTACTTATGTGGGAATAAAGGAATGAGACGAGTTTTTCAGCAAGTTTCGGAAATACGGCAAACTGAAACTTGAAGTCTAACTGCATTAAGCTCATTGTCGGAACCTTTGTAGTCATTAAATGGAATTCAAAGTCACAATTATTTCTGACGTAAAATCGTCAAATCTGCGTTCTTTAAAGCAGTAACGTTAAACCGTTTTTAAATAGTTTCTTGCCAAATTTTAAGTAGTTTCAGACAAGTTTACCTTAACTATTTTTACATATAAAGTACTTTAAAGATAATCGTTTAACGACTTGTATTAAAGCAGCTTATACTGCAATGATGATTGCACATAATTTTAATAGATCTGCTTATTACGTAGAAATACTTTTAATGTAGTACTATATAACATACATATATGCCAATTACTTTCTTATGATTACACATAATAAAATACTTTTAAAATATGAAACTTATACTTAAAGTACCCTTAAAGTAAATGCAAAACGAAAACAAAGTTTGTTTTAATTACACTTTAAATGTAGGCATTGTTACATTTCCTTCGGCAGTGGGAAAAGTGTTTTGCTACCAATGGTTAACTATATAGAAATTTCTCGTGAACTCCGGTTAGCAAATGGGTTGTACATGTTCAATCTTTGGGCGCACCGTGAAGATGCCAATGTACGATTGAACTCAAAGTTATGGCATAGGTTAAAGTCGGACGCGACCTACTTTGGGATACTCTGTACCATCTTATTGCAATCAAATCCGACAAAATTCTGAAGGATTTTTTTCAGCTCATTTAATTACGATATTTTTATAAACATTTATAAAACATTGAATTTTGCAACAAACACGAAACACAACGAATTTTGTTCAAAAAACAGTTTTTGGCCGATCGGTTCTATAGGAGCAATATTATATAGTCAACCGATTTTGCTAAAGCAATCTAAAAAACTTGTAAATGCCAAATTTGGTATTTTGATATCGTCATAACCAAACGAGTCATTCATCTAAAACTTTTGTTATTGACTTCTCTAGTCGCCCTAACTTTGGGGCCTCGTTATGTTTATAATTATAAATATATTTGTCTCCGCCTCAAAAATTCACCTGACAGAAATTGTGACCAACCAAAATGGCCTGGTTTTATTTCAATTTATCCTAAAGCATAAGTGTTCCCGACCAAAATAAATTACATTTGTTTGTGTAAAAGAGCAATTCTTATTAGTTAAAAAAGTAATAGCAACAGCTGTAATATTTTTTAAAAGATCGGCATGGACCATATGCTAGTAAATGACATAATAAAATGATAAATATTTGTTTTGTCCAACAATTCTTGTCCTCTTACGTTACGACATGTCATATGACCCTACACTGACTACAGCTATCAAAATCCATTATAAATGTCCGAGGCATAACGAAATTATCAATCAAACCACTGGCAAGTGTCACTTTGGTATGCAAGGAATCCAAGACACACACTTTACTAATTCGGTTTCCAATTGCATACAGAATACACACAAAACAGTTTCATTGAAATGGAACAAACAGTTGTTTGGGTCTTTGGAATACATACATAATCGTGTGTGTGTGTGTGTGTATGTATAAATCTTGTCGTGCGTCTTTACCTGCTCCGGGCTTACCAGTTGCCTTGCTCATTTTATTGCCCGACAGATTGTTGTCAATGTTATTGTTGTGGCTAAGGTTGTTTGTGGTTAAGGCCATTGATTTACGTTTGTGCTTCATGCTGTTTTCCCTATCAATAAATTCTTATCCAGGGCCAGGGCATGAGATGTTGTGCCTTTGCAGTGCTAGCGAGAACTTTCCGTTATTTTCATCTTAATTGACAACATTAAGCGGGAACTTCTTCTTGTGCAGCAAATAGTAAAGTCGATTCCACTAATTTCTTAGAAGTCCCTTTTTTCGTTTTCCGTACTTATAGAGATTCGTAAAATTGCATCGCTTTTTGCTTTTATAGCTAGCGCATTCAAAAAATCGTTGGATAAATTCTATGGCGCATGCCTTTGACCAACGCATAACCAGTTGTTGGGCTTTAGTCAATGGTACGTGGGCACGCAAGCTTAACACTCACATACCAAAGGAGTTCCAACGGCGGCGACTGGTTTGAACTTTTACTTTGGACGCCAAGTTGTTGCAACTTCATTGTTATGAGATGTGAAAAGCAACATGGGCGATAGCCAGAACAATGGAATACTCAACTAAGTCAAGTGACAAAAAGTGGCAAAACCTAACTCGAAGCGAACAATGTTTGGATATAAACTTCCAAAACAAATTATGTTGGCGACATTTTGGCTGCAGATACGCTCAAATGGAAGTGGAGGCATGCAGAAATTCAAGAAAAGTGCTTACCAACGTATCAGAAAAAATTAAACACTACAAGGTCGCTGCCAGCTGCAAGTGGCGCACTAGTGTAAAAAATGAGCTTCTTGAAAGACCGTACATAACATATGTATTTGGCGAAGTATGGTAGCGGTTCAATGAACTGTAAGGTTATTCCTAGGCCAATGCAGACATTGTAACCGTTGAACAGGCAGTATCTCATTTACTAATTATTATTTGGTAGTGTCTACAGTTTAGCTAAATTTCTACAGGCAACAGCCAATTCCATATGGAATGGCAAAGAGAGCACACAAAAAACCGCAAAACCTGTCGCTTCATTCCTGCATCAAATGCGGTCCGGGGACAAGAATATTTTGAGCGTGTGCCAAACCCACAACAAATACCACAAAATGATGTAGTGTAGAATATGAAAAAAAAAGTAAAACAAATTTACGGCAAAAAATTCTAAACTAAGCTTACAAAAAACGAGCTTAAATTTGTATCTCATAGATACGCGGGAATGTGGTGCTTGGGGTCGTTTAAAGCGAAAACGATGAATATTGCGAAATCAAAACAAAATACTTAGGATCCGAGCACGCCGCAAAGGAGCAGAGCCATGTAACAGGCCAAAGCTAAAGCCCCTGGGTCTCGGGCCCCTGTAAATCGCTTGCACTCAGCAAAACGAGATCAACTGGTTTGGCCACGACCACAACTAAGACAGTAACTCACTTCACTCAATAGCTACCATAAGACTCACGAAAAATGTGCTCAAGACCTGTTGCTACTACTGTTGGTCTATTGCGCGTGCCTGAAAATACTTTTCCCTGAGCCAAGAAGTTTTCAAAGCTGTTTAGTTGAGTTTTGACTACCCGTCGCCAAAGGAACGAAACGCGCGATCAAGTGCAACCTGAAAGAAGTAAAACAAATTGAGAATAAAAAAAAAAACAAAAACCCCTTTCGATTGTGATAATTTAAACGTATATTAAATTTTCGGTTATCGGTATTCTTTTTTTCGTACCAACAAATAGAGTACACGAGATAGAGCTGATATTTATAAATAACATGAACTGATATTTACAAATCATCGCAAAATATTTATTAAAAAAACTAGAATAATTTACAATATGTATTTATTACCATGATAAAATTACAACATTTAGACTCGTAAACAACAATCAAATAATTTTTGGAAAATCCGACGATGCTGTGGTAAAAATCGTTAAAAAGATACAACTTAAAATCAAATATCAAAAAACTCCATCGATTATAAATAAACCGGTTATCGACTCAATTTTCCACTCAGCAGCTCTTTTTAGAGAGAATCAGTTTCCACTCAAATGGAGTGGTTCTCTCTCTCCTACACTACTATTATGTCTGAGCGCAAGCGCAGCTTACCTAACCATCGAAAAATCTTATATATTTTCTCTTGGTTCGTTAGTAAGTTGGCTTAGTTAGTTCGTTTTTAGCCTTTCCGTCGGACAGAACGATTCTCCTCCGTTTCCACTTCTATATTCGTTTATTTGGTTTCGTTCTCAAGGAAAGCCAATTTTCCTGTTTCTGCAATCGAACAAAACCTATCAAAACCGTAAAAACAACGCAGTAAGTTTCGAAGAATACGTAAGCAAAATAAATATTTGTTATCGAAAAATGCTGAAAGTTTTGCTATGTATACTCGCATGTGCCATATTTAAGGATCCCTATATTAGCATATTGGTATAGTCTTACTAGTGTCTGCATATATGCAATTATCGTATATGCAATTATATGTGCAACCGTAACCGTGCAAAAGGTGAAAGTTAAGTAATTTGATTAATTAATTGCCCACGAGAGGAAGCCCGCGGATTAATTGAAAACCAACAAAATAATGTGCTACAATTAACTTAAGTTTGTTTGATTAAATTTAATTAATCACGATTTAAGTACAATGTCTGTGGAATATTTTTATACTATATAAGCAATGTACTCTTTCGGTAAGTTCAATAGTTAATTATACATTTAAGAAGAAGAAACTTATATCAATAATAGAAGCCAAAACTTGAAATACATCGAAAATATGGTATTTGACCATAAACAAATAATCTCTTTGGTAAAGCCTATAGATATTTTTATACCATCTCAGCCGATTTGTAAGAATTAATAAGAAATTCGGTCGAAATTGAGTATACCTCAAATCGCTTACAAATAACCTTATTTACTATTTTCAAGTGGATGACTATTGATTGCCAGATTTTTACTAATGTCTACAAAGTATTTTTTGTGGGTCGCAACCCAGATCTCATCGCGATCCGTTACTACCATTTCCTAAACATTTCATGTGCCAATTAATGTTAATAATATTCAACAATTATTAATCTCTCATTTGCATTTGAATTTATGAATTCATATATTTCGGGCATACACCCAATCGGTATTCTTATAAAATATGTAGCACCTTAATTTTGGAATTACCATTTCTGTTCATTTTATAGTCTATAGGCTATGACGGTTAACATCCATAAGCTCCTATTAGAAAGATTTTTTAAGCGAATATACTCAACATAGATAATATAAATTCCTGTTTACTCATGCAATAAGTTTAGCCTAACCAGCTTAAGTGCCTATCGAAATTTTGCCTATACACAACAAGAATTGATTTTTTTTTGTTATGATGCTTTTTTAAACAGAAACAGGTGGCCAATGAATACCCTTACCTGCCCAATTGTGGTTGGTACGCTATTTTTATGATATTTTTTTGCTTTCAAGCTTAGATACATTTTTATACCCTGTACCGTATGGTACAAAGGGTATATTACGTTTGGGAAAGCCGAAAACGTATGTAACATAGAGGAAGAGTCGTCGGAGACACTCCAAAGCTACCTAAAAAATGATCAGGTTGACTAGAGAAATCCGTATACCCATGTCCATCTCACAGAGATGGTAAGAGCTAGAGTAACGAAACTTTTACATTAGATCCTATATTATTCCATAGGAGACAAGTTTATTTAATTTTTTTGATTTCGGGGTTAAAATATATAGCTCCCATAGGGGTGTTTCGGACGACCTCGATTTAGATGGATAATTCGTTTGTTAATGAAGATATCGTAACCAAATTTGACATTCCCAAGTACTTACCAAATTTGATCAAAATCAGATGACTAAATAAAAACTTTTTTATACAAAATTCGCTATATTTCATTTTCCCATAGGAACGATCGGTCGAAAAAAATATGTTGCTTAAAAATTCTTGTTTTTGGTTTTTTATGAAGGAACCTAATTTGGCAATCAAATAAATGTCTTTGATATTTTTGAGCATAATACAGGATTTTATTGCAAGCTTGTGGTACAGGGTATCCCAAAGTCGTCCGCGTCCGACTTTACGTATGCTATTTTTTAATGTATATAAGACGAATACCCGAAATTGAAATACAACTAAAGAGATTAAAGCGCAAAATACTGGAACTGTTAAGTTGTTAAAACAATTGAAGTTTTTTAAGGAAGCTAATTATTATGAATTACAACTTCAGTAGTCTTTGTTTCTTAATATATGGTATTATCGGCTATTTTATTATCAAGCTGACGAGTTACAGTACTATAGATAATGATGGCACTTTATAAATATGTATTCTACAAGCGAATTTCCGTTCGCTAACAGCTTCTTCTGCTCTTTAATCTCTTGAGAAAAATGAAGCGTATCCTTTTTCGAGGTTTACAACGCTGCTTTAACTGAAAATCCATTTAACAGATGATAGTTGCTTTTAGTTAAGTTTTTTTGGTTTGATATTTCATTATGGATAGACTTACACCCGTTTTATTAATATTAAAAATATATTTCTTTGTTTAATTATGATTTAAGCTTGTGTAACTCTTAAAAAAAACACCCTTTTAAAGCAAAGGTCAGTTCGCTAACAGCTTCTATACTCTAACTTCTCATGAGAAAAATAAAAAGTTTGTAGCAGTCTTGAAAATATCGAATCAAAATATATATATTTTTTAAATGTAGTTATTACTTTTGTTCTCGTTATGGCTGTCCAAAATATTATGCCACGAAAAACTTTATACTCAAATATTTCGTATAGCTATTGAAAAATGCTTTAAAAAATAACTATAATACTATATTGGGCTTCAATAAAAACATTTAAGTCGCTTAGCCCTATTCCTACTCTCGTTGACATAAACATTTTTGTACATAATCAAAAGAAATGTAGGGAACAATTTAAATGTCAATAAGTCAGTTATGTTGGATGTGGCATGCAACAGCAGCACGAAAAGACATAAGATAAGAGGAGTGGAGTGGAGTGACCCAATTTAAAGGCCCAACAGCCGACAACCAAGAGCCAGTCTGTTGGCCAACTTATAGCCGCAGAGCTCTCCAGCTGAGCCCAAAACACTTTCTCTTGGCCAAGTTCTTATTCAGGCACTGTTGCCAGTTTTCAATTAAGAGAAAATTAATTATGAATTAATTATAACAACAAAAAACGGAAGTTACCAGAGATTCACTAGCCTCGTTTATTTACCACAAATAAAAGCCACTAATTCGCGAAAAAAGAGAGAGTAAAAAGTATCAAAAGTAAACTTATCTGGTTCATACTCGTCGTATACGCAAGTCTATTTACGTAAGTTCCTATATTCTTTAGCCTCAAAAATCGTTATCAGCGATTTGAGTAAATAGCATCGTCATTCCGTCTTAAAGTGTTTGCATTCCAACTCAATCACAATGCTTAAAGTATGGAAACCTTGCCAACAAAAGACCATACCAGTTACAAAAACCCATAAATACCATTAACAAATCGTTTACGTTTTTTATGATACTTTTGACTTGGTTCGTAGAAAAGTTGTTTTTATAATTTTTTACCACTTATGAACCCCTCAAAGCATGAACTTATTATCAGATGAGAAAAGACGCAAAAGTTTGTCTTAAATTAAGCTACTTTTAGCCATGGGGCACAGCTAACATTAATAGAGTACTATGCCAGAGATACGTGTATAAATAGCATCTAATAAATGATCAATAACACTAGGTTACAAATTTTTCCATCTAAAGACACTATTCTTTTATTTTGTTGCTTAAATATAATAATAATATTAACGAGTGAAAGCATATTCGCTTAAATTGGATCGTATAGATGTTATGATAGTCAAAATAATGACATTTTAAAATTATAAGTAAACAAATTAAGTCGGACTTACATGGGATCGAACGTTTATGTAGATTTCAGTGTGAAATTAGTATATTTTTATACGCTGCACCTTAAGGTACAAAGGGTATATTAAGCTTGTGAAAGCTGAAAATGTATGTATCCTTTAGAAGAAGACATCGAAAATCCCCAAAGTTACCCAAAGAATGATCAGATATGATATTTTTTATATCAGGGTTATATTATATAGATTCCAGAAAACCCTTAAAAAACAAAAAGTTTTAGATGAACAATTCAATTGTTTGTAAAAATATCGTAGCCATATTTGCTACTCGGAAATTTTTTAAAGTTCCCATGTACGGTATCAAATTTGATCAAAATCTGTTGAATTGATCATATAGCCCCTCTAAAGACGAATCCGTCTAAAAAACGTTGTATCTTTGTGAGTTCCTAAGCAAGGTACCGGATTCAATTGTAATGTGGTGGTACCGGGTAGCCGAAGATGTATGTATGTAACATACAGGAGGAGCCGTCGCTACGTCTACACACGCCTCGGGGACTCCCCATCGTTTACTTAAAATATGATATACGTGACTAGAGAAGTTAATTAGTACTTGGGCTTATGTATTTGTTTGTTGTGATGGTAGAGTGTATCCTTAAGTCTTTAGCGCCTAGCTTTAAATCTCTCCATAGTTTTCGGACAGAGTTTCAAAGTTCCTCAAACGCTACCCAACCATTTTGGTGTAAAGGACTTATGCCACGTGTTCTTCTGAGATTTGCATACATATCTTGTACGCAAAGAAATAAATAAGAGCTCATCCTGTATTCATGAAGGTAAAAAATTAAGTTTTTCTTTTTTAAGAGAGCGCTTGGCGTGCTGCCTGGTTCAAACTTTTAATTAATTCTCGTTAGATTAGATTCTCTCTATATAAAAATATTTACAAGTATTATAATCAAATTTTGTATTTGTATGGGCTTTTCAACCTGTAGTAAATTTAAGATGGTTGATGACCTGGTAGTATTGTACCCATCATCGTGTGATTTCGATTCAGCTGACGGAGAGAATGAGTTTGAGAGTCGCAGGTTTAATGTTGTAAAGTAGAAAAAAGTAAATATCTTCTTTTTTTCATTATTGACATGCTTGAGAATATATCTATGATGTAAAGCTCTATCAATATACAGACAAATCCATCATAACTGAAACCACCAAAGTTGACTTAAGTCAAGAAACTTCACCTCATGAAAGAATACATGTAAAAGGTCTAGGTGATAAATCAATAAAAATGTAAGGTGCGTTGTTGTGACATTAAAAATATTATTTTATTTTAAATTAATATAAAAGATTTTTGGTTTAAGTTAACGATTTGGATGCCACGCAAACTTCTTCCATCATCTAGACTAGCTTTTATATTAGAGGTATTCACGCTGTGTGTTGACTTGAGGAGTTGAGGGACAAAAACAAAATGTATGGCGAAATCCAACCCTGTGTTTCAAGTCAATTTTTCCTCAACCCAGACCCAAGTTTACTTTTTGCTGTTGAGTTGTTGAGAAAGTGTTACGTAATATGGAAAATAACCGTCTTTGTAGCTTGTTACTCGCTAAAAAAATAAGAGCGCCAAATTTGAAATGATAAAATTTAATTAACGAAAGTTAAAAAATGGTTGTGCCTTTTTGTGGATGCGATTTATATAATGCTGGGGTATACTAGGCTTAATATATGCTGGAAGTAATGTGGAGTCACCATAAGCATTTGAACAAATCGGTTTTCGTACAAGGAACTGAGCACGTTGACTTGGGATGTGGAAGTGATCTCCTCAATGCGAAATTAAAATTGCATTCCAGTCCTCATGATAGTTTTCTAAAATTTGTGCGTCGCCATGCAAACCCATTGTCTCTGTATTATACAAAAGTTAGTTTTTCCACAATGAAATTGTTTTAGCCACGAACCTGCAATAAAATTTATTTGGTCCAAAGGCTTTTGAGCAACAGATTGAATCAGCATAGACTACGCTCTATTTTGGCATTTTTAAATAAAAATTTTAAGTTTTAATCATAATTTGCACCAATTACGAACAAACACAGGTAAGATCAAGTACAAACTTAAATTCGATTTTTCTACAATTATTTAGTTTTTGCAGCAATAAAATAATTAAATTTCTATGTAATAAACAGCTACTTTAGCTAAAGGCTTCATTGCAAAAGATTTTATGCTTTGACTCGCCATTTTTAATTCATGTTTTTGATTTTTCATTCAATTTGTATAAATTTACAAATGTAAACAAACTCTGGGAAGAAGAAGAAAACTCAACTCAACAACTCAACGGAGCGATTCACGCTTGGTCTGTTGACTTTTCCTTAACTCCTCAACTCAACACAAAGAGTGAATCCCTCTATTGTATTATTAATATACAGTATGTTTTTTTCGAGATTCATAACTTAAAGTTGGCATCACTGCTTTATGTAACAACCCATTTAACTGCGAATAGCGGCTTTTTGTTGAATTTGCTTTGACATTTCTTTATGGATAGACTTAAACCACAGCAACACTCGAAAATTTATTTTATTTTTTTTAAGATAATCCCCAAGCTTTTGTCGAAACCCCATTATATCCATAAAAAATTACTTTGCTCACTTATGTAACTCTTAAAAAACACCCTTTATATGCCATATAGAAACGTAGCAATCAGTTAGTGTTATATGTATATATAGGTACAAAGGGTAAACTAGATTTGCAAGTCCTTTGTACCAAAATGCTTATTGTTGTTATTCGGTTATTATTGAAACCATATTTTATATATTTTCTAAAAGTAACAGAGTGATGCGTCGTAGATACATGCATCCGCGAGTAAAAACATAAAAAAAATGTAAAATATCAAACGAGATAGAAATCAATTTCACTCCGCCTTGCCTACAAGCTGCGGTATTTTGATATAGCAAGTTCGTTTAGAATCTGAAATTTTACGGAAAAATTGTGCATCATTACTTTTTGAACTGGGGGCAGTTTCCAATTCCTTATCCAGCTAGGTACTTTAACAGATGATAGGAGAAGACTTGAACAATTTAGTTTCTAGCAGATTTTAATTCTAATTTTTCTCATTCTTACAATCTATTGCAATAATCAATGCGATAATTTCAATAATAAACATAATTGTATTAGAATCCCAACGAATACGTATATAATGAATACATGATACTTTAAGACCGCAAACATAAACACATTTAGTTTAACTATAGTGATAATTTATAGGTTGAAGGTTCATATTTTATTTGATTATTGATTGAAAAAGAAAAAAATATATATATGCGTAGTTACCCGATCTTATTGGCGTCTATCAGCAAATACCTGGATAGGAATCCAGCACAAAATCAATTGAAATCCAAAACCCTAGGCAATGGTATTGTTGGAGTATGTAAATTTCGGATAAAAGCGCCGTAATCTGCCTCCATTTTACACAGTACACAGTCATCTAATAGTAACCCAAGAGGTAGAATAAAAGTCTTTATAGTCACATCTTGCGGCACTCAAACCGACGATTGTTTTATGAGCGGAATATTAATAATGAATTTTATAATAAGAAAGAAATTTTATATAGCTAGCTATCTGGGCATGTGGGCCTTTCACTTTGGCATGCACAACCGGCTCATAGAGTTTAGTTCTGTCCAAATGGCCTGAACGAGTCGCGTTCGGTCGCGTCAGACGAAAATTGTTAATAAGTCAAATATTTAGGCAGGTAGAGGCAGGCGAAGAAGAAGAGAAAGAATGCTTCAAACCGCAGTAGTTAGCTGGGAGCCATTTATCCTCTATTTATGTAGCACGCGGAATTCGGTAAGGTTTTTGATCGGGAGCCACTCTGACAATGACAAAAAACTAAATTTAATTTATGCAGACACCCAACAAAAAACCGGAATGAACTCTTTCTCATTGTTGAACTGAAAGATACTTATAAGGTAATAACTTTTCAAGACTCTCAGGCTGTGATCTCCAACTTGTCATAATTTCGATGGTATCAGTATATCAGTGCAACCATTCATCCTAAGCCATTCCAATAAGATCGCTTTTCTGTCAATAAAGTGGTGTCAGCAAGACAAGCTCACACCTAACGATAAATAGTTGGTCAACGATTGCTTGTTATTTTTCTCGGGAACCACTTAGTCACATATGTAGTCAGACAATACATACATACTTGTATATACATTTATGTACAATGTATGTACAAAAGCCAATAATTTCAAACGAAATGAAATAGAACGGCATTGATTGCATTCCAATGTGGCTCCAAAGTTCTTCAACGCACATGGATGGCACCTGCATCAGCAGAGGAAGGCAGTCTCTTCAGTGTGTGGCCATTTATGAGTATGTGCATCATATTTTTATTGAGAAGAAGAAACCAGTAACTGGCGTGGCAACGCCAACAAGCACGCAAGCGATCCGTACAAGTCTTTCGGAGTCTGGAACTGACTTTGATTGCTTTGCACACGTCTTGTAAATAATTGTGCGCCGGGGAAGAGGAGTCGCCTTTAAAGACTGCTAATTGTAGTCGGTCTGCCGGTTAATTTTTATAAGTCTGAGAGACTAGACAGTGGCTCACTTCTGGCTGTTAGTTGGACACGTTATTGAGGAAATGAAAGAGCCTCTGATTGCTGTGTTGTGATCTGACTATTCTATCTTGTGGGTTGGGTACCTAATTGTATCATTTGTGTCAACCATTGCGATTGTTTTAAACATCTGAAGTCAAGCTAAACACACATATGTATAGTATATTCACTTTTAATGATTCAAATTGTAAATTATTATAATAAATAATATTATCATCAGATATTGGACACATCTTCAACATTTTTTGTATTTTACTAGTGAACCCTAAAGGTGTGTTAGACAAAACTATGTTTAATTTTTAATAAAAACTTAAAATCAGGCCTAAGAAAAGAAAGCCTGCAGATGACACTTAGTCTTCGTGCTTTACTATGCGTACCATCCATAAAATTATTTATGGATATGACATCGTTCAAATTTCGTGGACTCAATGTTCCATGTCTCGAGTATCTATTTAACACAGTCCATCCAAGAAGTTAAAAATGAATAATACCCAATTTGGGTATTGACAGAACTATAGAGCCAACAGTGAACTTAATCTGAAATGATGATTTTCTTTTAAAGGTCATCGCTATTTTTCGTATGGTCTAAAGCCATGAATGATTTACCCTTAAAATAGTCGTTTGGGATTGAGCTCACTGAAGGAATTCGTGCTCACGCACGTTCGAATGGGCGCGGTTTCTGCGTGAGTAATTGGCATAAACGGAAGTTTCAAAACATGACTGCTGTTCGTGAATCTCAAAAAAAAAAAAATAGATTGTACAGATAGTTGTCATACGAGAAGCTAAGTTTTTGTATTAGTATCGCTATGCTAATAATTCAGCTTTTACAAAATGCAGGCTTCCATTTATAGTAAATGCACAATGCTGCCCGAAACTTTTCAAATGATAATATATTAACCTCAACACCTTCTTCACGTTTCATGACACGCCTAACTGCCTCCATAGTTTACTCTCCTATTGCTTTGAGGCTAATGGCTTGGTAAGGTGAAAGAAAAACAGATCTCGCCATCTCCTTCGGCATGCAACTAATGTGATACACGAGATGGTGACCGATAGTGTGAAAGCCCCCATGGATCCGCTACTGTTTTGTACTTGTACTCCTGTAGCTTTCAATTTGAAAATTCATTTTTAATGGTTCACTACCACTTTATTCCTAAATGTTCTTTAAATTTCAATCGATTTTGATGAACATCGAAAGTAGAGTCAAAGATATTGTATGAAGTACATGGGGTGCGTTTCAAGTCCATTGAGAGGTGTGGAAGACAACACGAAAAATTGTGTGCTGTGGGTGGGTAGGTCGCATCGATAAAATTTATATGTGGGTTTGCTTGTTAAGGCCACATGAATAATCATACCCAAAATTGATGATTCTAGGTAATTTTTACGCATAATTGCGTAAATTCAAATATTGATGGAGAATTGAAAGGGGGATTGTATAGCTTTTCTTTATATCTGTCAGATTTAGTTAATTTTGGGCAGTTAATAATATTAAAATGGTGGCGTCAGTGGTAGCGTACTCGCCTTTAAAACCGAAGGTCGGTGGTTTGATCCCTAGCAGTAGCACTGGTGCATTTGCCTAGCACTGACATCGCTAGCTCAAAGACTCTATTTGCCATAGAAAGACTCTATTAATTAAAGACACCGCCGTTCGGATTCGGCTATAAACTGTAGGTCCCTGTTCTATTCAAACAGTTATTAATAGAGATCTCCATGCTCCTCCAAGGGGTCAAACAGGGAATTATTATAATATACAAAAAAATTAAATCTTATATATAAAATTCTCGTTCCCGTACTCCTTCGAAACGGATTGACCGATTCTCATGAAGTTTTGTAAGCATATTGAGAAGGTCTGAGAATCGGCCAACTTCTATTTTTTATACCCAGGGTTGCCACCCCTAACATTTTTTAAAATTTTTACCAAGCTCCTCCGAAACGGCTGGACCGATTCTCATGAAATTTTGTGTGCCTATTGGGTCTGTCTAAGAATCGGCCAAAACCTATTTTTAATACCCAGGGCTGCCACCCCTAAAATTTTTTTTTTAATTAAGAAATGGCTGGAACGATTCTCATGAAATTTTGTGTGCCTATTATTCATGCCCCTAAATGATAACGGTTGTCGCCCCTAACATTTTTGTTTTTAATTTTTGGTCAAATTTTTTTTTATAGTGTGGCATTGTCAGATTAACTAATATTTTTTATGTTTTATGTGTTACGGGTGTTCTGATGAACGCGTCGATGAATTTAAAATCTGCGTGTGTTAGAGGTTGTCAATTCCGAGGTTTTAAGCCTATTTGTGTTTGTGTGTAATGGTTCGTGAGATATAAGGATTTTCGTGAATATTTTAGAAAATTGTTCAACATCCGGTATTGAACATTAAGTGCAGACAGAAGCGTAGTCGCAAATTAAAAAAAATTAGAGATGCGAGCTTTCTTAAGAATACTTAAGTTCGTGCATACGGCTTTTTAGAGAGTCAAGAAAGTCAACTAATCCAAAAATCTTATGATTGTCTAGATAATCTAACTAGAGAATCTTACGATGTTTATACAGTTCAAGTTAAGAGTATTCAAATAGTTTGGGCAGGACAACGTCTGCCGGGCCCACTAGTATTAAATATAAAAATATTAAATGGAGTCGTCAAAATTCGCGAAATTCGGAAACGGAATATGCACATCTCTTTGTTCCCATAATCTCTGAAATTTAGGTGTTCATGCGGACAAACAGATCGGCTTGGCTCAATCGCTACGCTACCCGAAGAATTATTATTATCTATTAACCAAATAGATTCATTTAGAATAATCTGTTGCTTTAGCAAGAGCGGATACACAATTTTTCACATCTACCTTGATTTGAGGTAGATGCCAGTTCAATGGTGGACAATTTGGACCATTTCCGGCCTGTTTGACAGAATTGTTTGGTTGGTGATCCGTTATTAATGACATTAAGGTTGAGTAAAAATTTGGGCAGAATTAAAAAAACCTTGCCGTCGTGTACTAGCAGGAATGTGGGTGTGGTTTATTGGATAGTTCATGTTGCAGTCAATCTGGATCAATGCCAATTTCCTACAATTGAAAAGAAATTGAACTATTCTACAGACATCTATTAAAGTCTTTGTGTGGATGTCCGAACACTTTCTCTTTATCCCGGCATAAATGGTGTAAGAAGATAATTCAACTGAACTACAATCTAAGATAATATCCAGATATTGTTGTCACACTCTGACCCTCGTCTTTTAATAACCCAGGAGCCAGGAGCGGAAAACTTTGAGATATCCTATACAATTACATCAAACTTGTCTCCCGTAGAATAATAAGGGATCTTATCTGAAAGTTTGGTGCTCCTAGCTCTTACCATCTCCAAAATCTTGGCGTATATGGGTATATCGACTTCCCTAGTCATTCTGATCTTATCAAACTTAATATACACTTAAGTGGCTATATCCCTTCAAATATGTCCTGTAAAAAGTTTTTAAGCCTATGACATACTTTGAATAGCATTTTGTTGAAAAAAAAAGTATTTACAAATTTTAAGCATGTCGAGGCAGTAGATCACTGTAGAAAGGTTAATCGCTCGATATTATCGCGGTAAGCACGATTTTTGAAAAACTATTTTAAGGAATCGTCTAATAATACATACAAATTTTTGCATTTGGTCGATATTTTTTCATAAACTTCTTGTTTAGAATTTACTTGAAATTGCCGTTGGTTACAAAAAACGAAGATCTTTTAGTATCTAATAGTTTTCAAATGCGGAATTCAAAAATTTAATGTTCATTAGTTCAGCTGCTGGAAATATTCGTGGCACTGTCAGCTACAACAAAAAAAACTCTTTTTGGGCGTAGGGCCATAAATCCTTTTAGATTTATTTTATAAAAATAAATAGAATATTTTGTATCTAATTTTTTGTGTATGTTTGTTATTTCTTTTTCACAGCAATTAGTTTGAACATGAGATGTAAAGGAACCCGGACCTAGACAAGCGGTATCGAATCATGCCGGGTCGCCCCAATTGGGACACAGATCGCATGGGCGTGGCACACTTAGCAGGTGCACTGAGTCCACCAAAATGCATTGATGCCAGTCACGAAATTGTTCGGCCAAAGCCACGCAGGTAAACAAAAAATTTTAAGCGATATTTTCGTTCAAATAATTAGTTTATTTTATTGGAACATCTCATTATTAGCAATAGTTATAAACAAAGCACTTTTAGTTTATTATTTCTCCTCTTTGGCAAATTTCTCTAGAGAAAAGCATTTGTTAAGCTTTTTTTTTATTGCCTCCCAAAAGTATGCAACAGATTTTGTAAGCCGCGCAACCGTATACGCTAGATGGCGCTCTTTCCAAAAATTGGTATAAATTGGTTAAGGCTTAGCAAAAAGTGCAATAGGTGGCGCGCGGGCCAAAAGATTTGTGGTATTTTTTTGGTATTTTGGATTTCATACGAAATTTTCGAATTTTCCATTTACTAATTCAAAATGTAATTTAAATTTAATAATATTTAATTTTATTCAATTAGAAAAATAAAATTGTTATGCGAATATCACACCATACATTTTATGATATTTAGTATTAAATAATAATATCAAATAAGTTGCAGATTAACTTAAAAAAAAATCAAAGTTAATAAAATTTTCGATTTTTCACTTATCGCTGATAGAAGTGTAACACATACGCATCATAGATGGTGCGGGGCGGGCAGAGGAAAAGGAAAATCTAGTTTTTTAGTTTTTGAGCATTCCATTGCAATGTGATACACTTATCACGCCCACCTTCACCCCCACTCCCACTTATAGCCCCGAAATTGTAAAGAATGTCCACAAAAAAGTCCTTTGAATTCGAAAAAAGGCGCCAAAGCACACAATTTAAAATGAGCAGAAAAAAGTAGAAATCAGTTTTTGTATTTTACCTATAATAATAATTATAAATAAGTAAATGGTTGCAGAAGGCCTACGTTGCCAGCGCTTAATAATATTTTTTAAATTAAATCAAGTTCATAAATTTATTTATTTATTTAATAATGTTAAGTACATTTAAAAACTAACTTAACTTAATTATTATGCACTGGCTGCAAAGGCCTTCGGATATTATAGAAAAAAAAAACAGTAAATTTATTTAGAAAAGAAAGATAGAAGGTCTAACTAATCCGCGTATCTAGCCCGATGGGTGAACTTTTTAATGATATGCACCTTCTCACATCAAGAACTGGCCAGACACTTGGATTTACAATATAAAAGTTGAAAAAGGAAGCAAGATAAAAATTAAACATATCAAAAATAACAAAAAATAAATAAATAAAAATATAAGAAAAAAGTGCCAAGGGATCTCCGTTGACCAAAAGAAACATTCATAATATAGGATTGGTCAAGGATGCTCGTAGTGGCAAATCAAGATAACTGAGGATAGAAGAAGTGATAGATGGAATAGACTGTTCGAAAGAGAGGAAATTATAGAAGTTATTATAATTAGAGCTTAAGACACGGAAAGGATCGTGTAAAGCATAATTAGATCTACAAAATTGTAAGGCTAAAGGTCGGAAATTACGGAAAATACGAAAACTTAACAAATATAAATAAATGGAATAAATAAATATTGTTGTATTCTTATTTGAACCACACATTTCTATATTATATAGCACCACATAAGATCATTTCATATCCCTTGAAAAAACTTTTGTTTTGTGCAGTTTTATTCAAAGTTAGAAAAAATTTTGAAAATAATCGAATAATATTTAGTAAACACAAAAGCGGAGCAGGTGATCGATCTGGCAGCATGAAAATCGATTCGCTTTTAGCTTGTATGTATTGGTATTGGGTATATATTTAATTCGTTGCGAATTTTTGGCAACTACGCTTGTGTTTTTACCATTTTTTAATACAGGGTGCGCCATTTGAATGTGGTCGATGGAAATATTGAAGCAGACACCGGCCCAAACAGTCACTTTCTGATCATGCAGTGGAGTTTGATGGATAGTATGAGAATTTTCTTTCCCCCAAATGCGACAGTTTTGTTTATTTACAGTGCCAGATAGCGTGAAATGGGCCTCATCAGTCATTAGAATTCGCTCCCAAAAATCGGGCAATTACATTTAATGAACATTGTCACTATTTCCGCGCATTCTTTGGGCGTGAATCGATTCATGGTTAAAATTGTAATGCAATAACCTTTCCAAAATGTGTTCGACGACGTCAATCGGTTGAAATCTGTCAAAGTTATTCAATATTTCCATCGACCACATTCAAATGGCGCACCCTGTACTATGGAGTACAAGTGTATTTGTATTGTTGCAAATTGTCCGGGAGGACAAAAATTCTTTAAAATACTCGCAGACGGGTAACAATTTTCAATTGTTGCCTGCGCGGGGGGGTGCAATCTGCACTTCAAAGCTGAGTGGATTGGATTAAAAAACTTAAAAAAAGGCGCAATCCCAACGGAGGCTTTAGGTAAATGTTTTGTGAATTATGATTTATATTAAAAAAATAATAAATAAAAAAAGTCGTATAACGAATCAATTATTCTAATGCAAATTCAATGCGATCGACTCCAAATTTTTTAAATATGTAACATATCTTTTGTATTTCATTTAAATCAAAAACATAAGTACATTAATTTGTACATAAAATAATAACAGATTACAACAATAATACTAATAATAAAAACTAATAAACAAACACGGCCATATTAGCTGGCTTTATTCACATTTTTGGTTTTTATAACTAAATCTAACTTTTATTTTAAAGTAAAATGATAAATTAAAAATTAAAGAAAATATGTATGTGCTGTGTGCATTAATAAATTATTAAAAAAATATTGCTAAAAAAAAAACTATCGTGTCGAAAACTATAAATAAACAACAGCGTTTTTACCGCCGACAACAATACAAGGCTTACAATGGTCACTATTTTTGGCCAGTATCTGTATCTGTGCCAGAGAGTAAAGAATTCTAAGACGGTCTTTACACTTGCATGCATAATTGTGCACAAAAGCGTGAAAACCCTAACGCAAACAACAATTCCCAACACTAGACTTTTGTTAAGTTCTCTTCTCTTAAGATTTTTTCATCGTTTTTTGTCACTACAAAAGTTTTTAATGTTTTTGTTGAACCACCAACTAGACAAGCTTATATTTTCTCTCAGTTATAAATCTGGTCAAGGTTAATTTGCCAAAAAAAAAAATGGACAGAGTATAGCGGATGTCAGAGCTTGTTTAGACATAAGACTAAGACGTGGCTTACAGAACTCGGCAAGCAATCTTACTGAAGCTTTCAATTAAACCCCATAGAATACAAACGTCTTAAATAAATAATAAAATAATATAATAAAAACTTCCATGTACGAAAGTTATGCTCAACAAACAAAAATAAATTCACATTTATGACAGTAGAAATTTACACAAACGAAAGTGAAAATGGCAAAATGTTAATAATGCGAAATAATAATACTAGCTATAATTATAGGTGCTGAGACCAAAGTATAATAGGAAAATCGTAGTAAAATTCGCTACCATTCAACAATGGTCGCAATGTTGATGAGAGCTGCCAGAAAGCAGCAACCCAGGGACAATTGTCCAATGTCGAGGGCATCAAACCCTCTGTTACATTTCTGAAACATCTTGAATGAGAAAAGACTCGGAGCACGCAGAAACTGCCGCAAATGTAGACGACGACGACGACGATGTTGACGTCGACGTCATTGTTGTAGTTAATTTTCAACGGAGCTTGGAATTGGAAGCAGAAACGAAGCGTCGTCGCTTGTATACCCTTTGACGCTCTGATAGAACTCGTACTTGTGAATCTCTGGAATAAAAAGTGCTCAACAGAATTTATTTAATATAAAAATGTGGCTTAAGAGTAAAATGAAGTTCCTAGCGCCGCGAAAGTCAAAGTCAAAGTTTTCTACAGCTAATTTTTTTTGAAATATTTTGATGATTTTTTTTATATTGGCATTTGTAGCAACAGGTGCGAAAATTTGTTCTATTAATTTCGAACAGTAAAATGTTCGAATACCGCCCCATATTGTGGTTAAAAAATAAGTTAAAGGGTAAATATAGATAGTACTGTCCATCTTGAATGTAAATTATACTTATAAACGTCAGCTGCTTTTTGGAAAAATTTCAGTGCTGTAGAAATTCCGGTGGCAGGATCATGGAATACAAGTGGAAATAATGCCAGAACGCATGTAGGCGGATATATATTTTAGGGTAATTTGGGAGGTCTCCCGTTTTCTGCTGTATGTTACATACATTTTCGGCTTGCACAAACTTAATATACCGGTATTAAGTTCGTATAAAGGGCATACAAAATTAATCACAAAAAAACTTGAATAAAAAAAATAAAAAGAAAAACACATGAAATTTACTTTGGCAAAATATAAAACAAATTATTTAAAAAAATACAAATTCTCGATATTAAAAAAATTATACATAGTTTTTTTTTAATGGTATGCTTTCTACTACTAATCAAAATAAAATTTAGATCGCCTATCTAAGTGGCATCCTGTTCAAGTTATGAAATTTGCGGCGCCAGGAACTTTATTAGCACCTCTATCCCTTGATAGGGTATACTCGTACTCTGTTAGGGTATAGAAGCAATATATATATTACTTTATATTGTAGTGTAGTGTACTTGGCAAGTGAAAATGTTATTAGGTTTTTACCTGGGCCGTCAGCTGGCTGGCAGTGTTGTTGTGGACTGACTTTCTTTCACACTTAAAGGCCAAGCGCAATGAAACCAAGCTCATGTATCTGTGAGATACTTTAGGAGGTTGTCACAATATAATCAAAAAACAACAAAAAAAAACACAGAATGGGTTGGTTGGCCCCAGTGAAAACCCGAACCCTTAGTGTTGTCTTCAATCACACCAGCCAGCAGCAATCACTTCTTTAATTGCAAGTTGGCATATCTACCAACCAGTGTTGGTAATCAACCGTGAAAGTGTGGGAGTTGCAAGAGCTGTTAAATGCCAGCTGTTGCGCATGCCGCGGCACATGCTACCATTACCATGGTGGGTTACAGGTCATAGGTTGTGGCTGGAAAAATGGACAAGAGGCTTGCAGTTATGGTTACTGGGCTGCTACCGCAATGGCAAGCAGCCAAAGTTGAAATAAACGGAAGCAACCTGAGTTTTGGGTTAGATACGGAAACGTTGCTGACGGATCGTTGTCTGCTGAACTAGACGAATATGAAGCAGAAGTATCTCAAAATTGTGTTTCAGTTAGCATTGTGAGGAATGATAAATGAATGAATCAAGTTTAAGATATTGCCACATTTCGCTGTTTTCAGTTATTGTTTTTGGAAAATGGCTGCAGCTGGGTATATCGTTAATCTGCTATCCAGTTATTACCATTGTTTGTCTCAATTGTTTTGAATCTTTTTGACCAGACCAAGTCAACCGACTTCAGCCAACCTTGCTTAAAGTTTAACTGCCCCTTCAACAACTGACTGGCCTCAAACAGTCTGCACTGCAAGATGTTTTCTTAGCCATGGTCATCTCATTGGCATAGACTGTGTATAGTACATGAAAAGCGAAAGTATCGTTCCACAACCAAACTGCGGATGACATACTTACGTATGACTACTAGTAAAAAGTCTTTAATGGCCAAGAAAAGGGCCAGCCAAATAATTATGGCTTATTCTTTTTGTTGTTGTTGTTTTTTTTTCAGACTATCTCATTGGTTTTCCACTTTTTCCGCACATGTTTTGTAAACACGCAAATGCTGCATTAATCTCCAGGTTTTTGGGGTAAGCGCGTTGAAGGCGTTTACTATGTAATGGGTATAAGTATATTTATGGACTGTCATTACTTTTCCGTAAATGAAGCTTTTTAATGCGAAAATCGTTTGAAACACTCGAGTAAAGCTATTAGCAGGCAGCTTGTTATTGTATGGTAGGTTTGAAGAAAGAAAGCTGTTGCATAAGCACTTGGCCATGTTTTAAACTATCTGGAGTTGAGTTTTTTTTTTGTAACATTACGTGGGTGCTCTAAAATACTTGGTAGAAACCACAATGCCAGACAATTAAATGGATAGGCTTCTGCTTCTCATTAGTTTGTGGTTAGAGTCGGGGTCAGGTCATTTGCCGTCTTGCTGCAGGTTCTGCCCAAAAGCATAAGAAATACCGTTAGTCGTATAAATGACAAAGTAGCGGCCCAGACTGTGATAAATCATAGGAACAGCAGTTGGCTTTGATCAATTTATTTGAAGCATACTCGCTCGGTTACATACATGAAGAATATCTTGAAATGTATCTATGCCTGGTGTACGCGCGTGTCTGCGCATTAGTTAAGACGATGACGACAAAGATGAAGTCGCAGATGATGACGATGACGTTGATGATGATGCTGGTGATGATGATGACGAAGACGGTAACATATACAATACGAGTATTAACAAAAGCTGCTTAGTATGCCTGGATGAATGGAGCACGGAAGGAAACAAACAAAACGATCTGATAAGTGCAAAAATTGTATAACCTTAGAGGGAGCGATCGCTGCTCTCGGAACTGTTAGACATAATTAAATTCACACCGTCTGACTGCACTGGCTTCGGGTAAAAAATCATCTGTTACAGTTGTGCCATTGTTCGGCCTGGCCCCTTGGCCCCGCTAGCTGGGAAAATTGTGGCAAGCAACAACAACACACACATGAGAGCAACAAAAAATTACCCAAAGCCAAAGCCGAAGACCTGCAAGGTGGCTAAGGCATCACCAACACGAACTTTGTGAAAATGAGGAAAACCAGAAAATGACAAGACCCATAGACAATGACTCGGCAGCGACGTCACGCCAGCGACGAGTAGTAGATCTAACCCAACGCTTTTGAGGCCCCGCTAACTTTGACTCTAGCTCCGACAATGAATCCGAGCTGCGTCTAGCTGAAGCTGCTCAGTTGTGTTTTGATTGCAAACGTGAACGGTTCTACGCGGCGAAACTGTGCGACGGTTCGGTTCGGTGTTCAGTGTTCGGATTTTGGTTTTTGGCTTTCGTTTTTAGCCAAATCTTTGCGGCCACGCACCGAAGAGCACACCGACGATTAAAATTAAAAACCAAAAGCAAATTATAGCTTCAGTTATTATTATTATTATTTGTGTTTAAATTGTGTGAAATAAAAACAGCAACAGAAAATAACGAAAACCCATGCAAGTTACGCAAAACTTTATGAAAGCGACAAAGCCTTTGTGGAATTTGTTCAACGTCATTCCTGCTCCGGAGTCATGTACTGCGGCAAAGATTGCACCTGCAGCTTGTGCCGGGAACTGCATGCCTACAGGCCCAATACTAAACAGGCACCAAAGCGTAGCGTTCAAAGTGCCACGCCCAGCTCTTTGCTGGGACGCATGCTCAATGAGAATTTTATATTGCGCCGACGCGGTGGCTGCGGCATCAGCTCATTAAAAACATTTCAGCCACAGTCACTTAAGAATAGTGAAATGTATCAGCAGCGCAATAGGGCAGGAACGGCGCAACAAGCGGCACAGAGGTTGGCACAGACGCCCTCGCCCACTCCCATTGAAGAATTGCCCGATTTGGGGACGAACAAACCGAAAGGGCAACGAAAGGATGCCAATAGTAAACAACTTAATCATAAGGTCGTTATTTATTTCGGAGACTCAATGGCTCGTGAAACAACAGGGTCGGCACCATCACCACCATTGCCAGTTGGAGCTCCAAAACAAGATGCTGTGAAGCTGGCGGCTGCTGCAGCCCACTCACAGCTGTTGCAAGAAATGGCCCAGAAACTGCAAAGTAATGGTCTAGCTGAGGAGCGTCAAGTGGTGGCAGCGGTTGAGGGTGTTGCTAAAACCAAAGAGGCCAGACAGCCCAAAGACGATGATGAACTGCCGCCCTACATTGAGAGCGTGCAGAATGGCGTAATTAATATAAAAATTGAAGGCAATTACAAACGGGCAAGTGCTCTGGTGGAAACGGTGGCAAAGCCCACGATTGCCATCGTAGGCCCGTCGCTTGAATTGAAATCGGATGCTGGCTCAGGCAACAACAGCAACAACAAAGACAAAGACGATGACAATGGCAGCAGCTGCAGTGACCCTGGCCACGATGCGGAGACAGTGAGCCAGTGCGATTCTTGTGATTGGAGCTATGTGCAGGAGTGGCGACGTGCTGAGCGACGGTACTGAAGTATTATAAATATATTTTAACTAAATCTGTCAGAACTGGTGTCCCATTTTCTAGTAAGGCTACTTTCTCCCCTCCTCTTGAACAGATAAAGTTCAGCAAAGGCTTCGAGATCTAGCACACTTTCGGGTCTACGATGATGATGATGTCAAGGGCCACTGATCGAAAAATAATAAACCATTTGACATCATTTTTAATTATACTCATACGCGTTACATAAATCAATACCATTACAAACAATAAAACTGATTTCTTAGCCAAAATCTGGGTCAATTTAAATGAAAAGCCCTGGTCAAGATATTACAAAATAAACAAAGATCTCTCGTGGCCTAATCATAAACTTAACTACTGAGCTTCTTTCTTGCATACTAATGAGTTAACTTAACTGCCTAGAATTCTCACAGCTTAAGCCCAGCCCAGCCCAGTTTAGACCCCAGCAGTGACAATAACTAGTATCTAGTATCTAAGAGAACGGTTAGTGAACTTCCATTGAAGAAAGTTGATAAAGTTTTGCAAAAGGCCAACAAACGGTGTCTTTTTTAAGCCATGCATTTAATTAACTGTCACTGTGTCAAAACCACAACAGAATGGAAGGATTAGCGGTAATAGGTTTGATAGATGTTACAACATCTATCTATCTATTTAAAAATCTTATTCTATTGCTAAGATTCGCATTTTTAAAAAGCGGCGAATATAATTCGTAATATATGTTAATTATTCGCTCAAAGACTTAAGTATATCTGAAGTCAATGTCAATTACTACTAAAGCAAAGTACCATATGAAGCAATTCTGGTTTCCTGCCCAAAAAGGTCTTTATTTTTTCTGGAGTAATATCAAACGTTTACTTATGTTGTAGGTTTGTGATTTGGTGGTACATCCATTTTACTTCTTTAGAGAACATTTTTTTATTTAAATGGTGATAATTTGAGAACGATTATTAAACAAGTCGGGTAGTTAGATTCGGGCCCTCCCTTCTATTATATATTCTGGACTTTATTTTTGATTACGTTAGTTTACAGCAAAATGTATCCTTAACATGTTTTACTCGTTTCCGTAGTAAAATGACATGCAAAAATCAAAAATTAATACCAAAATATTTTTCATGGAACGGATTTCGAGATATAAAAAAAACAGCTATCTCTGGTTGTACTAAACTGATTTTGATTATTTTTTACCAAATAATAAATAAGTTAACCATCGATCACATTTTAAAAATATTTTTGCCCTTCTGGGGTCGTTGTATATCCATATGAATGGATATTCATATAAAATTTTTCCTTAAAAAAACTGTACAAAAAATTTATTTTCAATTTTTAAATTTAATTTCGAAATAATATGTTTTAAGTTTAATTTTACCTGTAAATTAATCAATTAATCTGATGAGTAAAAAAAAAACAATTTGATACAACTAAAGACATTTGTTTTAGGAAGACATTTTTTTTATTTTGAAAAATGTTTTTTTTTTTATGTTTTCCAAATCTGTCCCATGAACACATTTTTCGACTTTATTATCGATGTTCCGGCCCCTATTCACCTTTAGTTTGACTCACGACAGTATCACAGTATTTACGCCGGGTCCCTAATAAAATTCCGGGGCCGGCGGTTTTCTCCTATCGTAAGACTTGTGTATGCCCATAAAATAATCAAAAATTGTTTGATGAATGCAGTATTTTTACAAATACACATTTAAATTGAGAGCCCTTTCGGCTATAATTCAAATGGCATCAATAGATTTTATACCATATTTCAGGACAGAATTTGGGATAAAAATTAAATACAGTGCATTTCATAGCTATAGGAGAGTCTGAAAATTTTTTGTTCAAATGTAAATATTTCGGTTCATAAGCACGATCCAGCAAAACTTCCTTACACAAAAAACAACTACCTAATTAATATTGGAGCTTTTAATTTACCGTAAGGTTATTGCACTATAGGACAGTAATCTATTATAAGGATATTAAGTGTAAGGATGGCATAAATACATTTTATTTCAATTTGAAATCGCATTTTGGTAATTGTATGATAAATCGAAGCAATGTGTGAATATTAGTTTATGGTAGAGAGACCATATAATTGCGAAAAGCTACGTGGGCAGAGAATTGTTTAGATTATTTCAATTCAACATTATCTTCTTATCTTCTAGATAAAGCTTTATATTTTGAATCTAGGATAAGATTATTCAAAAAATACGAATGTTGTGGCCATAAATACTAAACTTTTCAATTGAATAACTTTATATTATAAGAACTCTCATTGTCCTCCATCTTAGAAACATCAAGTTTATATTGTAGATTTATTACATTACCTCAATTCGTGAATAGCATTTGTATAGCTATCCGATGTGTGCTCTATGTAACAACAAAAATTTTAAATCGGAGGAAAACTTCGAAAAGAATGACACGAGTATAATTGTATTAAGAGCCCCTCCCTAATAAATTGCACAATATTAAACCTATTTGTAACATGTGTGCTATCGGTTAATTCATACAAAAGGCCTAAGGGGAGTAGCATTCGAAATATTTAGTACACATTTTGAGATAAAGTACTTTTGATAATAATTCGCACTACTTTCTTGCATTTACAGGCCAACGGGAGCTTTAGCGCCGAGTTTTGCCATACAACAACAGACAAATCAAATTAAGAGTCTGCCGCCCCCACCACAACAACAACCAGCAACAGTTAGTAATGGATCAGCACTGGGCCATATGCAACCATCACAAAATGTACCCAGTCTAGCTGTTGCCACACCCGCTCAGCGTGTGTTTAAAGAGGTAGCACATACTCCGAACAAAAACGGAGGCACGACCAAAACAACAAGTGAATTGGTTGCAGCTGTCAATGGTCCAGCATCACACGCGCCGGGACCGGCGATAACCAGCCCAATATTACACCTGACAAAAGGCGCTATGCCACAGAGAGCAGTTGCTGGCCCAGCACATCTGACTGTCCAAAGCACACCGGTCAAATCGCAACCCCCTATGTTGAGCGGTAGTCTGCAACCCTCGCCAAATCGACCCACTCTGGGTATTCCAATTAAGCCATCTGCATGCCAATCTACGAAGAGTGGCGCTTCGAGTGCCTCGCCTCTAACGCATCATCACGAATTCCGGGCACTTCAGCGAGTGCAGGAATGCCACAGTTCCTCAGATGAAAACCGCTCCTCGGGCCATGCAAGCATGTCGGATACAGGAGGCCATGGCAGCTCATCGCCAGCAGGAGGGATGATCCTAGGGCCTTTACCAGAAGATCGCCTTGCTGCAGGTGTCACCAATCGCAGTACACGCTCGCGCGGCAGTCAACAAAATGCTAGACCCCGTCACCGCATAACTACCAAAGCACCATGGAGTGGCAGTGGTTGTGGTTTGGAGGACATTAAACAGGCTATCCAGCAGCTCACTATGCGATCGCAAACAAGCACCAGTACCTACAGCAGCCTAAGCGCAGGTTCGGAGAGTTCAGAGCCAGTAAGACGCCTTGGCCGCTACTCCTCGCTGGAAACGGTAAGCACAAATGTCACCAACGCCGATGAGTTCGTCTGGGTCGACTCACACAATCGCCTGGTGGAGCTACAGCACCCACCATGGAGCCAACACTGCATTATGCGTGTTATTCGAAACGGTCGTTGTAAGGAGAAGACGGAAAACGTTGCTGTCGACATCGGGTACCTTGGCTACCTATTGCAGCGGGCTCTGGTGCGTATCGCCCGTGAGATTCAGCGTTTTTCCGCTAGCCTAGGCCTTTGTTCAAAACAGGAAGTTGCAGGTGCTTTTAAAGTAGTGCTATGTTCCACCCTGGCCGACTCGTGTACAAAGGCTTGCCTACGATCCGCCGCCATGTTTGCAGTGCCTGGTGAAAGCGCCTTGAAACAGAGCAAGTCCGCACGAGCGGGTCTTAATCTATCTGTGGGACGCTTTTATCGTTGGATGACTGATGCACGGCTAGGAAAGTTCATACATGAGTACGCAGCTGTCTACCTGTGCGCGGGGATTGAAAATTTACTGGAAGAAATAATGCTGCAATGCAGCAATACTACGAGCAATCTTAACTCTCCGAAGCAGCCCTTAACAGCGAGCGCCTTAGATCAGAGCATTGCCAACTCGGGGGATATGTGGGGACTCCTTCAGCCATTTGCTCATTTAAATGCAGGCCGCATTGCCACTGGTGCACTGACTATGCCCCGCTGGGGCAGCCAATCCTCGCTAGCCACTTGTGTTGGCAGCATTATCGAGTTGAAAGAGAAAGTTTTGCGCACCCAACAAAAGTTTCAGCATGGTGCTGTCTCTGGAGCTGCTCTAACAGCACTTTTTTACTTTATGCGGTGCTCCCAGCTGGAGCACACAGAGCTTACGGCACAAACTACAGGGGGCCAAGCGATTACGCCTGCAAACAGTCAAAACGTTCAGGAGTTGTGCTACGAGCGTGCCTATGTTGTGCTGCCTCCTTTGTCCGAATGGCTACGTGTGGCCTCTGCGCATGCAGAATATCGCAGTGCGGTTATGATTGACAAGGACGATATCATGCAAGCCGCGCGACTGTTGCTACCCGGAGTAGACTGTCCCATCCGTCTAATGACTCATGAAGAGGAGCTGCCCACAAAAAAAACGCACTTTAGCAATGGCACTTCGGGCACCACCTCGCCCGCAGTGAGTAGCATATCCGAAGACACCTCCGAATTGGGCCGTCGAGCTACAATCGCAGTGGCATTTAAAATGCTGCTGACGGGTCGTGCAGAGCTTCTTTCGCAAGCTGCCCAATTGCTACCACCTACAACGCGATACGACACGCATAATCATGCTGGCTTGACGGCACTGATGATTGCTAGCATTCTCAACGATGAGGTGGTCATTCAGGCGTTACTAGATGCGGGTTGTGATCCAAACGTAGAGGTTCCTATGGCGGGTACGCCAGGCTATCTAGCCATACATGCCGATACACAGCATTGGACGGCAGTGACCTTCGCCGCCAGTCGTGCTAATTACGTTGCATTGCGCATACTGTTAGAGCGTGGAGGCAAGGTAGAGGGCGGTGCGCGGGTCAGCGAGGAGAAGTGTACCTTAACACCGCTTCAGGTGGCTTGCGGCACGGGCAACTTGGAAATCGTTTCTCTTTTGTTGGCATATGGAGCCAATCCATTTCTATCTACTCAGCAAAAGGACTCCATGTGCGTGGGTTCTGCCCAAAAAGGCTGCTTTTGTGCAATATCTGTTGCTGCGGCACACGGACATCGATCCTGTCTGCGAAAATTGTTGACTCATCCGTTGACGCCAGGGTCGCGGGATGTGCTCTCGCTGGAGGAGATGCTGGCAGAGGGCGACGTTACTGGCAGGGGGGCATGTCCCATCAGTGGTGTGGGTGAAAGAAGCGCGCCTACTGATCTATTGCCAGTTTTGAACAAAACACAGATCAAACGACTTCAAGAAGCTATGTACCACAGTGCGGAAAATAATCATCTTGGTGGGTACCGAATCCGTGTTGCCTCGCCTTCAAGACGATAAAAAAAAACAATTTTTCCATTTAGATATAACAATAGAGCTGCGCAAACTGGGAGTGCCTTGGACTTTGCACTGCTGGATGCATGCACTGGCCGCAGCACATGAACTTCGCCTGGATGCCGTCATCGATCAGCTGCTACAGGACTTTTTGCAGGTTTGTCCAGACGATTACAGCGCCCAATTTGTCGGCGAGTGCCTACCCCTGCTATTTAACATATTCCGCCACAACAAAAACGAGGGCACCACTTTACTGCTGGCCGATATCTTTGCCACTTGCTTCGGTTGGGAAGCGCTGCTGCCCTTAAAGGAGCCAGTTCTGTTGCCTGTGCATAGCTCGCGCATTGATCCGAAGTTTGTTAACAATCCCGAGCTTAGTGACGTCACTTTCAGGTATATGATGCAAGTCATTTAGTTGTTGCTTTGGCCTTATGTTGCTTTCTGACTGCATTCTTTCAGAGTTGAAGGCAAAGTCTTTTTTGGTCACAAGATTGTCTTGGTTACCGCTTCCCCACGTTTCCAAAATATGCTAAGTTCAAAACTTAGTGATGCCACCACGCCCACTGTGCAAATTAATGATATACGCTACCACATATTCCAGCTGGTTATGCAATTCCTTTATTGCGGCGGATGTAACACACTCGAAGTTAGCCACAGCGATGTTCTTGAGTTGATGGCTGCCGCCAGCTTTTTCCAGCTGGAGGGCCTGCTACGCTTCACAGAGGCGCGCTGTTCCGAAATGGTGGACATTGACAATGTGGTTGCCATGTATATTCACGCCAAGGTAAATAGTATGCTAATTCATCTTGTTTGATGATATTCCAAACTTTATCAAAATCTATTTTTAGGTATATAACGCAAATAATCTACTCGAGTACTGCCAGTGCTTTCTTCTACAGAACATGGTGGCTCTGCTGACCTACGACGATTCAGTGAAGCGTCTGCTGTTTGCCAAGAAAATACCAAATCACGATGTGCTTGGAGGTCTGCTCCAGGCACTGCAGTTGCGGCTCAAAGCACGCAAGTCCAATGGACTATTGGCTAGCTTTCGCTCACCGGCGAATACGCCTTTAAAGAAATAGAGATCATGGAAGCGGGCAGTGTTCGTAGCCAATAAGTAAATCCACACAACGTAGCTATCCTAAAATGTATTATATAGTAGTATGTTTATCATGCCACCTAGCCCATGTCAAACCACCAATGTATCTATTTATACAATACTCGTAAATTTTGTTTTTTTACTCCCCAATTGTTTAGCACTGTTAATATTGAACTTAAGCATGATTGTCGTCAGGATTATAGTTGAAATTGTTTCGGTAATAATTAAATGAAGTAAAAGTGAAGTAAAAGTCCAAATACTACCTGGTACATATTTTTATTTCATACATACATATGTATGTATTTATTTAAAACATTTACTCAACTGTCTCGCTTTTTTCTTTATTTTTCTTATCGGGCTTCTGTACGGGTCCCAATTCACTGACTCGCTTGGCGGCTTCGGATATTTGTACGGATATGTTGCCGCCTTCGGGCACAAATCCATGGTCGCCTGCTTTGTAGTGTACAACCACTTCCTTGCCATCGACATCAATGTATGAATAGGAGCCACTAACCTCCAAATGCTGCTCCTCCGTTCCAGGGTTCATCACCACCGCCGTCTCCTCACGGAAACTGCCATCCTCACCGCGAAAATGAAAACTATAAGATCCGTCCTCGTGCTTTTCATGACCGGAGTCGAGTATGACCACTGGTGGTACATGCAATCCATCGCCATTGACGTCGGATGTAGCTGGCGCAGCGATGGCGATACCACATATGGCAAAGATGCAGATCTAATTGAAGATGCAATTTTATTATCTCGTAACCAGCTGGCGCTTCAGTAAACCTTTGCCGCTCGTACTTACAAGTTTGAACATATTGTGGATGGTTGTTGATTGTGGTTGGTATGGAGCAAGAATCGGTTTGAGTGTTCAAAGCGTGTTTGCTGCTGCTTTATATATGCCAAAATATATGTCACCTAATTGCCAAGCCTGCCCAAAATTCTTGTTGACCGCATGGACCTTTACCGGTTTCTTTTTGTCGTTGTTGATGTAGCGGATTTACTTAAAACTCGTTCTAAGAATAATTTTAAGATCAATTAACGTATACACCAGCTGGGTACAGCTGCGTAAATGCTTCACTCCCCCCACCATGTACGAAATGTACATATGTATGTATGTTTGTATGTATGTATGTATGTCTGCATGTAAATGAGCTGCATTCTTGGCATTTATTTATTTTTCTCCTTAACGGCATGTAAGTTGCAGCTCAGTTGCAGAATACACATATCATCATCATGAACAACATCATCATCATCATTATTATTGTTATGATGTGGTTGGTTGGACTGCAATCCTAAGAATTATTTGCAAATTAATGCAATCTTCAGACCAATACTCTGAATTTTTGGGTTAAGCATTTTATTGACTGCATCGATATGGCTGCTTTAGGCAGGCATCGTCATCCAATTCTCCAATTGGATGCATTTCCAATTCTTGTATAATTATTTTACACATTCTTTTGTACCAACAATTTGAGAAAAACGATTTTTCTCGAACCAAGTACGGCACGGCAATATGGCGAGCATTTTCATTTGCAATTGTTTACACAAAACTATAAACAAAACGTTGATCGGGGCGTACTCCACCCTCGCCATCCGTTTCCTATTCAAAAACATCGACGATGTTTCTGTTGTCGTTTCTGGTTTTTATTTTTGGCACTGGACGTGATGATGCTGCTCCGCGTACACAAATTCTCCAGCCATTGCCTATATTCGTTCGATCTATGTACAAGTAAATACCTACATGCATACGCATACATGTGTATATGATGAGTATATGTATATATGGATGTATATACATACATATGTAGAAAACTAAGAACAAAAAAAAAACAGGCAGGCAGGGAGGCGGCTATGGCTATGACTATGGCCGGTTGGCAACGTCTAAAAATCCAAATACACACTTGTGTACTTAAAGGTGCCACATGCACGGGAGGGGAATACTCTTCCCGGATTCTTGGCTTTTGTTTATGCAACAATAAATTTGAACATTTAATTTCATTTCATTTGAAAAGTTATAAAAATATATCGACTGCGTCTTGCGGTGGTTTTCAGCATTTCAATATTACTTTGGTCCTTATACATGTATGTATAGAATAAATATGTGGTATAGCTATGTATACGTACATATGTATATTTGATCATAAGTATATCATTTAGTTTTAGTTGGTAAAATTGGAATATCAGTAAATATCACATAAGAATCGGAAAAGAGAGGTAAGTTTAATTGGTTTATTCCAGAAACCTATTTCCGACTATAATTTTAGTATAACTTAACTTCAGACTAATGTTACATATCTCCTACATTAAAAATTATCGTTCACATTGCAAACATAATACTTACCAAGATAATCGCTTGCGACGTGAATCTTGATGCTCCAACTGCTTGTTGCTTGAATTCATAGTAAATACGCCTTTTTCCCTTTGCTGTCGTTGCAAATAAAACGCCAGTAAGCGGAAAAAGACAAATCGACCAGAATTCCGATTGTATTTCAAAATTATGTCAAGAACTAGTCACTACAACTCGATGGAGGGAGGAACTGTGGGGCTACGCGTACGGAACACACGGCTATGATTTTATTCAATTAAATTTTTTCCATATAATTTCTTTTTTTTTCGATTGATGATTTATGGACGTCTGGAAATCTGTGCCAGCAGTCGAAGCCCAATCCATCCAATGAGATTGAAAAGCATTCTCATTTTTGCGTCCTTCCCTACTCCGACCCCTACGCTCGTCGAAATATCTGAATATATAGTACATATGCTACGAAAATAGTTTTATTTTTATAACTTTGTGCTGGTTCTTGGTTTTTTATTTTATTGACTTCCCCTACACATGCGCAACGTGCCATCTGCCACTACAGCTGCCTTTGCACACTAGGCACCAATTCACTATCGGATGCACTCCGAAAATCTATTCATGGGCTAGCTACGGAAGTTTTCAACTTTCCCGATAAAGTTCAAGTGTCATTCCGTTGACAAAGCGAAAAAAAAAATTGACCATAGTTCGCCGCGATTAACAGAGAGAGAGAAAGAGGATGATGCAGAGAGAGAGTGAAAAGCTGCGGGGGCGGCAAAGAGCTAAACGTCCGGTAAACAAAAATGACGACATGTGAAATCTTCGTGACACAAAGCGAAGGCAACAAAATTTCGACGAAAAATAAGCGATAAATAAATGAAATGAAATTATGAAAAGAAGGCAAAAATGAGCAGGCGACGCACATTCACACACACTCAAGTTTTTGGATTTTTCTACAATATTAACGGAACATATTTTTAGCAATATTTCGCGAGACGAGCAGAAATTTATTTTATTTTTTTTGTTGTTTTTTTTTTTTTTTGGTTTATTTGTAAGAAATTTGTAGAATTAGCGACCAGCAAAGTTCCTAAAGTAGTTAACTGCCGTCAACTAAGTATTTTAGAAGAAATAAATAAATACCAATTGCAGTCATCTGATGATTTGGAAACAGTTCGAGAAGGAATTCCCTTGATATAATTTGTTACCTTTGACCAAAATCGACAAACTAACTAATAATAATGAAAAGTTGCAGCACAAGCCACAACGTAAGATCCTAAGCGAACTGATCCGTACACGTTGACGCGCCGCAAAGAACTGCACCTACGCTCTAAAAATTCAAAAACACAAAGACAAGAACGCAATCGTAGAATATTTGTAGAAAAACGTCAAAGAAATTTTCAAAATCCAATACACTGGCTGCGCAAGTGGGACAAACACACGCCGCTGCGATCCGATCAGAGCAGGACGGAACAAATGAGCGGTGTACGCCAACTCAAGTGCACAGTGGAGCATGGAAATTTATGTTACTCAGCAGCAGCAGCCAGCGGCTACCGTGAGCGTGTGCCCCATCCTCAGAAACTCCCACACACACACACACACACACATACACACGCACGTACGCACATGCATATGCTCACACACTTCCGTTTGCCTGCCGCCCCCGGGTTTGAAAATCAAAAAAGAAAAAAAAACAAAAATAAATAAAAACTATTTCTAAAAACGGACAAAATTTGTTGGTTAAAGAGGTATGAAGAGTATTGTATGTATCTGGATATTAAAAGTTTCTATCCAAAATGCAGTTCAGCGTCAAATCGATCGGTCGGTCAGAGAGCTTGATGTACTAATTAGACGAAAATGTGCTGGAATATTTAGACCAAATACCATGAGCCACACCCAGTGTATCCAACAGTCCGTCAGTCCGTCAGGCTGTCACTCAGGGTAGTCAGTGTACATGAGCAAGAATAAACAACAACAAAAATGCTCGTGTTTTTTTGGAATATGATTTTTGAATTTTTAAACATTCTGCTGTTTATGTTCCGAGCTGTGTTAGTATGGGTATGTATGTGTTTGGTGCATTCGGCGGAAAGGCGGAAAGACGGACGAGCCCAGGAATTACTTGGACGAGTGCGTTGTATTGCTGCCACTTGAGCAATTCCGTGGAGAAAATCACCCGTTGCCGTTGCTGGTGTTTGGAAATTTTAAGTCGCTTAGTTAGTTTCTTTTAACATTCTCACATTGTAAACATTTCACTTGGTGCGTTCCTAAATTTAACATTTTGGTTCAAGGAGTCAGGGAAACAAATTACGGAAATAAACAAACCAAGTTACCTGCGCTTGAGTTGCGGCTCTTTTATGCGTCTAACTCAAATGCCTTCAGTATCTTTTGAAAACCCGTCTAGCTTTAATTTTTTCTTTTGTAAAAATTCTATTTACAGAATTATTTTTTCAGTTGTCCTTAATAAGAAAGAAGCTAGTTTTATTTAGGTATAACAAATAAACATAAAAGGAAACCTCTTACTTTCAACTAAACATTGGGAAATTATTATTAAACCTAGAAAGCATAGTACAAAAATATAGTTTGTGAAACACTCAGAAGAAACCAGTAAGTTCCAATTTTTTTAAGTAAGCTACGTTTCCATAAATAATGTTTTGCGGTTTAATCATACATTCTACGTGAATGACAGATCTTCCTTCTTATTACCCAACAGTTGGTATTAATTTCATTATGCCTTTTTGCCTAGAAGTTTGTGTTTGTGAAAAGGCTACGGTTATTCAAAAAACTCAGACTTCCGAAAATGTTTTTTTCTGTTTGCCTCTCTCTTCAAAAATAGAGTTGCCAACCTCATCCAACCTCAACAGAGATTTATTGTAATCCGTAGTCAAGATCGCGTTTGATTCTGTCTGGCATTCGGCACTTATTTTCAACATGAACAGATTACACTTCCCTACAGGAGTCACGAAAACAATCTATAGTTTCCTTAAAAAACTAAGTTTTTTATCTACGTAAGCAAATCTAAATCCGCGAATTTAAAAATTAAAACTGAGTACCCACAGGGTTCATGTCTATTCCCAATTGTCTACAACATATGCTTATCGGACTTTCTGGCTGTACCAGACTGTACCTCATCAATATATTTCTCGACTATTCAGCAGTTCTCTGTTCAGGAACTCTTCCTAATAACATTACCGATAACTTACAAGTACGGTTTTAATTATTAGTACAGCATTTTTTTCAAAGTGGAAATCCTCGTACTGTGCATTGTATCCATTAATTAATAGAAACTGCCGATTAAGTGTAGAAAACAAATGTACTTACATAGATATGCTGCGCTAGTCTGGTCAGATGTAGCTAAATGTCATCTTAAAATACTACAAATAAAAAAAAACAAAATATTGAAAATGATTTTTAAATTAACATGGTTCTATTCTTTGTCCAATTTGCACAAACAGGCTAATATTGAAATGGTAGCGGATAGGCATGCTTATCCCATAACTTTAATTTCCCTCACCTTGAGCAATACCTATTCCTCCTCTTTCGCCTAGACGTCCCTTTCTAGCTCAGAAGCTGCATAGCTATCATTTAGTGCTCTAATTGACTATGTGTCTTCTGCTGATGCAACGGCGAGGACGGCTTCGAAAGAAAAGCCTGTATGCCTTCCTTGCTCTTCTGGCCTAACCGGTATATTCTGCGATTTACGCATGCTCCTGCTCTGCAGTCTTGAATTCTAAATTTTCTGTGTTTCAGGCAAAGTGTTCCTTACTCGCTTTGCGATCTATGTATAGTATTCCTCTCTTACTCTGCCATCCTAAACTCTATGTCTTCTCTCAGCTGCGTTCATAGCTTCCTCTTGTCGCCGAACTTCTATGTTAAGGCTGTTCCGCCGTCAACGCCTTATATCCCTTTTCTGCTCTTCATTTAAATTCTCTAAATCTTCTCTGAGATTATTAACCGCTTCCTCTTGTAACCTGACTTATACATTTAGGCCCTGAAGCCAACTGGCCCAAATCCCGAATCCTTAGAGCAATTAGTAGTTTTTAGCAATTTAATTAAATTTAAAATTTTTTGTCACTTTTACTTTTTTATCTTTCAAAGTTTTCACTCGATTCGTTTTACTTGAAATCATGGCGTATTAGTATTGCGAACATCCAATTTTTGAGAATTTATAGACATTTGGCAATTGAAAACGGGACATTTCGGGACATGTTGAAACCAAAAACGGGACGATTTCGGAAACAAAAGGACCTCGAAAAAAAAAACAAAAATTTTAGATGGATAATTCGTTTGATCGTTCAAAAAACGTGTTTAGTGCAAATTTAGTTTTGTTTCGTTTCGCAAATAAATTTCTAGAGTAATTTACTAGATTGATTGCAATGTGGTGGTACAGGATATCCCAAAGTCGTCCGCGCCTGACTTTAACTCACGCCATCTTTTTTGTCCGACTACTCCTATGGTGCTGTCAATCGATTATGATATTTTTTGGTATTTATACACTGTACTTAAAAGTACAAAGGGTATACTAGGTTTGTGCAATATATGTAACGGACAGAAGGAGGCGTGGCAGACCCCAAGTCATTTATGCCAAAATGCTTATCATATCAAAATGCTTAACCTCTGATACCGATTGAGGCATGTCCGTTAGCCCGTCTGTCTGTATAAACTCCTAGATCTCGGAAATTATAAAAGCTATATACTATACGAAACTATACCACCTGAAGCGCATATTTCCTGAGAATATGTTATGTAATGTATATCACAGTAATTGTGATGTATATAAAAACTGAAATGATTTTGAAGCTCACTACTACCAAAGAATATACAACTGTATAAAGTGAATTTTTGCTAGTTGTGATTTTTCCACAATGCATTATTAATGATGCAATTATGAAGTTTTTTTTTCATATTATACTGAAATATATATGATAAGTTATAATTATACTTACAAATATTACACGACCATTTTTATAAATCGCGTCCTATTTACTGTAGTCGAAGCCGTTCAAACATGCAGTTTCGAAAGGATGCCAAAATTTCAGGGCTGCAATAAAACCGATAATATAATAAAATAATATAATATTAATATTAATATACATGTTTGTTTCTTCGTAAATGTATTTAAGTTGCGAGTGTCGAATTTCGCTACGATATCTTTGTTCTTCTTCTTCTGCTATCTTTGACACCCAGTGGACACCTAGTTTTTATTGTGCATATAAAACTTTTGGTGATTCTCGAGTTGCTCTTAAACATCCTCTACATAAGGCAAGAAAAAAAAAATAAAATTATTTCCTTAACGAAATAGAAGATCTAATCCAAAATTTTTGTTGTTCAAGCTCTTAGCATCTCTAAATACTAGATGTTCATGCGGACAAATAAAAGGATATGTCTATGTTATTATTTAAATTTGTGTAAGTATTATTTATTTGTACTTTCACAGTTCATCCTTAGTTATTCACGAAAGCGGGGAAACACGGGGAATTCCTACGGTCCCGGTGTAATTACTGTAGTGGTACCCGCTTGGTCTGGATTTTTTCTCAAATCTCAAATTATAATATTGAAACATCTCAATTATGCAAAAAGGGTTGAAAGATAGATAATTACAAAAACTCAAGGATTTAAGACAAACTAAAAGTTCAATTCATAGACAAATATGACGAATATATAGAATAATATGAAATAATATCAACACAATACAATTAAGTTATAGGAGTTTTGAAAAAATTGTCAAGTTTTGCTAGTTATTTTTCAAAAAAAAAAATCTGGTAATCTTTAGCTACATTTTTCTCATATTTTATACTACATATCGGCTATGGAAGAAATTGAAGAAAATGTGGGCGAGCAGCTGGATGGCATAATTAAAGATATTTGTAATCGTCTGAAAATTATCGCTGCCGATGTTGGCAAGCTCCAGCTAGCAAAAGAGCACCTTTTACACTTTCAGTACCAGAACACGTTCGTCAATCTGTTTGGCTTTGACGACGACACTTTGGGTGCTGCTCTTAATTATCAGATAAATCGTTCATTTAGCTCTGGCAAATATAAAACTGAAAAGGAAGGTAGTAATAGTATTACTAGCAACGATAGTGAATATGGAGTAGAGGAACTTAGTGAGGATCCTTGCCATGGGCCTTTTGAGGAAGATCGCTGGCGCAATTACTTTACAGGCTATGAAATTCTTTCGTCACCTAAAGTTACAGAGTCTCAGTCTATAGAGAATCGAAAATGCATTAATCTAAGCCACAGCCAGTGCGAGTTGAAAGAATTGGCTGATTATTTACGTAAGTGAACTTTCAAGCATGAACATTTTGTTCATTTTTTTGTTTGCAGATTTGTATATACGGGTAGATGCATATTTCTATTCTTTTTCTAGGGTCTGGTGTGCGCTGCTTTATGCTTGATTTGTTTTCGTGTTCCCTTCGGGACAATCAGACCATACTTGTGGGACTACGCAAGGCGGAGCTGGACGTGAGTAAGGAGTATGGCTTTCCAGTAGTATCTACCGTAGTTGCCAAATTGTCACCGCGTTACCAATACACGGGCTATTTGGACGCATTGCTTACAGATGGAAGCAGTGCCCGACTTATAAGAGGCTCCAAACTGCTGTTGTCTGTCGACCGAGCGTTTTCACAACACTGTACGGCCAACATTATTTATGTGAACGCACGATTTCTTCTTGCCGATGTCAAGGAGTTTGATTTCATACTAATAGGCGAAGAAATTCAGCTGGTGGTGCGTAGTGTGCACCCAGATCATCTTATATGTTGTGTGGTGCGTGATGGAAATCTTAACTCTTACATGCCAGTGCTTTTTCCAAGACGTTGTAGAAAGTTTCAGATGTCTTACGAGGAACTTGAAGATCTCACCTTTGTCCGCGAAGTGGGTATCAATGTCGTCGTATCTAATATTGCGGGTTCTGTTAAGTACCTGAACGATCTTGAAAGCAGCATAAAAATCCTGCAATGCGAACACCTACGTTTGTATGCACGCGTTGTTCTTAATCAAATTCAAAGTTGCGATAACCACATGAACTGGGTGGTGCAGAGATATGACGGTTTCCTGATCGAGTTGGCGTCACCTACGATGCCTATGAAAACACCAGACATTATGAAATTATGTCCAGATGCAGAATGCTTTGTGCAACTGGCCTACGCTTCGAAGAAGCCTCTTTTGTTAGATCCTTGGCCAATCAGTTCACATGAGTTGCTCATTGACCCAGCTCATTACTACTATATATTCTACTTTCCGGATAAATTTGTCATCAATTGCGAACAGTCGCATCAATCATTCTATTTCAGCTTTCTGCAGAATGCAATCTTTGATCATATACCTACGATGGCATTGTCCAAGATGCCCTACTGTGACAATTCACACACAGGTGCCGATAGTATAGCTCGTGCCGTTGTAACTGCTGCGCTTGAGGTAAATGCTGCGGCGATTATTGTCTCCGGAGTGACAACACGCATGGTACAAAAGATTTCACATTTTCGTCCGCACGCACCTATACTCTTTGTAAGCCACTTGAAGTCCGCCGAGGACTATGTTTCATTGTACTATAACGTTACTATGCTATCTTTCCGCACGGGTCGCATAGCGTCACACCAGTGTAATACGTATAGAAAGATCATCTACGGTGTGGCTTATTTATCTTCACGAAAGATAGCTAAGCAGGGAGACAACATAATACTGGTGTACAACTATAAAGCAGGCACAACTTTCCCGGAAAATTACCTTATTTACAAATTTGATGCAAAAAACTTTCCAAACCACTTGGCTTTGACGATGTTTCCAAAGGAGAATGATGCGTCTAGTCAACAGACTCTCACAATCGATTAGGATCAACTAAATTTTCAATATAAACTTAGTATTTAAGTTACAAACATTTGTTACATGTGATTTCGTTTTAATAATAGGAATGTGCTAATTGTCTTATTCTATATAATACAAGAAATATTGATATACACAGCTCCAACATACACAGTAGCCAGCAAAAAGCACAAGACATTACTTACATAAGGGTCCTTCAATATACAATATATACATACATATATGTAGTTCATGTAAATATAGTTATTATAAACTATACTTATAAAATAAATTGATCGTTGCATAAAATAATAGCATATAACAATAGCGAACAACAAATCTTATCGTTTCGTTTCGAGTGACGTTAAATAGTTTTTTTTAACGCCTTCGATATAACATGCTCATAAGCTGCCTTGAGCGTTGTGTAGCAATAGCCAGCTAAGCCATTCATCTCCGCTTGAAAATTAGCACCGCCAGTTAAGTCTTCGAGCAGCGCTAGCTCTGCGCCTAGGTGTGGAACAGCTGCCCGCAGCACTGCCAGTAAAGTCAGTGGCATCATGCTGTCTGCATTAAGTTGCGTTTTTTCAGCATTAGCTAAAAGAGGCAAAGCCAGACAAAGATTAGTTAAATATGGAGAAACAAATTTTAACAAGTTAAATTGCCTGTTGATCGCTTATAAGCTTCCGTTAGCATTTCCATGCATTTCTGAATCACCGTCAACATGTCCTTTGGGCTAAATTTTTCCTGCAGCTGTTTTAGGGTTTGAACGGCTTCATCAAAGTGTTCATCTAGCATTACAGCACTAAGAGTTCTGAGACAGGATAAAATGAATGTCGGCACACTGCCTTAAAATCAACGCAACTTACTTTTCAACACGGATAAGTTCCACCAAATTGTCATTTGTAAATTTTTCGGCGAAATTAACATTTTGTCTATACATCTCATCCTTGTGGCTGTATTTGTTGGCATACAGCACAAATAATGTTGAGTAAATACCCTCGGAAAGCATTATAGGATATAGTATCGTAATGTGCGAGATAACCTCTCGTGTTCCATCTATTTGGCAATAATCCTCCGGCAAAGCCGGAAACATTTTACGTACAAATATATACATGCGTTTTGATATAGACTCCCATTCACGCATTGCTTGCTTTGCTAGTATGGGCGTGGGCTTAACCTTCCAATAACCATATGAGTAGTGAAAGCATTGAGCAATTCGCTCATTTAGTATATAAAGTGGATGATACCTATCCTTAAAAGCCTGCTCCAGGTATACACGAATCGCGTCTACATCCTGCTCAGTAAGTAAAGCTCCCATGCCAAAACTCGGCACCAACTCATGTGTTCTTGAAGTCGAGGCAATTGTGGTGCTTGAACAACTAATGTTGCTATTATTGTTGTGTTGTGAGGTGTTATTATTGTTGGGCACATTAATACCGCTGCCGTTAAGCGTGTATTGAGACGACACATCCGGATCGACACCAAAACTATCATGCAGACTTAAATCTTGAAAGCTAGCAAAGCTTGAAGCATCCAGATCGCAGCCGCTGTGAGTCGTGCTTTGACCAACAGAAAGTAAGCTATCCGCACGCTGCAAACTCTCCTTACTGCAAAGCGCTTCTTGGGAGTGTATGCGTCGTAAAGGTATGTTAAGTAAGTCCAAATTATGAACATGTTTGTGTTGAATTGGCTTTTGAGATAGCAATTCAAAACTTCCGCTGCCAAAATCCAAAAGAATGTTGTGGTTAAAATATTTGCATGTTTGTGTACTGGATAAATCAATTGCTCGCTTTCTGCTAATATAGACAGATAGACAGCTCCAGAGTTGCTCTGTTGTTTGCGATGCTTCAGCACGTTTCTTAATGGAACCGGGTGAACTACCTTTGGAAATACTACTTGTGCTGCAATCCCAAATCTCCGACTCAAAATTTTGAAAAAGGGCGCGCCACTTTCGATTATTGTCTACAGCAAACTGACCAATCGATCTGAAATTTTTTTGAGCAAAATACAATAAGTTTTGTAATGGAGAGCTAACTGTACTCGACTCACTTTGGAAACTTTGAAAAGCGTCGATTCATAGTCAACTCGCCTACTTGAATTCGAACATTCTGCCAGGTTCCACCAAGTTGGCCGCTAATTTTGTTTCCTATAAGTTCGTAGTTATTGCAATCGTCATCATCGCTTTCATTCGAAGGCACAAGATCATCTGATTTCACAATGATTTCACTTGGCATATAGTAATCTCCCTTGCCATTGGGTCCCTTTAAATTTAACTCCCCTTCGTAGTAATATTCGTTTTCCAGTATCGCTAATCCCGATCCCACTAGTTCATCGCCGGTGAAAATACCTTCGAAGTAATCACCTCGACTCGTAATGCATAGTCCTGCTCCCGTGCGCTTGTTGTCGGCAAACATACCCATATATTTGTCACCACTAACGAGATCTTCTAGTACACCGTAACCGCTACGGGTGTTTGCCTGATACTCTCCAACGTATATGTAACGATTATTCCGCATCATTCCGTGTCCATGAAAGAGCCCTTTGCTAAAATGTCCCTCGTATACCTCAATACCGCGTTCTTCGTAAACACCGTGGCCGCAGAAACTTCCACCCTTGAAATTTCCAATATATAGCCATGTTGATGGCATTTCCATTTTACCATAACCTATTAAAAAAAAATAAAAATTTAAACTCTATAAAATAAATAAATTTTTATAAAAAGAGGGGAGATTTCCTGCAATAATCAAAATTAGAACCCTATGTACTACGCAATTGCCTCTAATTTTTCAAGAAAACTTCAACACAAAAGACACCATGACTATATTACAAGACTACACAGAAGAGAAAATTTCAAATATCTGGACTATTATCACCGCAAATTTAAATCTTCCCTCCCTCGCACACGCTTCTTAAAATTCATCAGATTTCGTCGTCACACCCTTTTATAACAATCCCTCATTCAACAATCCCTCTCCAATCTTAACACAAAAATCATTAACTCCATGGAAAAGGCAGAACTTATTCACTTAATTTAAGAATCATATTAGGTTAATTTTTGTAGCTCGCTAACTCTATGCTAATAAAACAAAAGAGAAATCGATATACCCATGTCCGTCTGTCCGTATGAACGTTTTACTTCGTTTGTTTTTAAGATATCGTAACCAAGTTCAGCACTCGAAAATTTTTTAGAGTTCCTAAACACTGTACCAAATTTGATCAAAATCGGCTGACTATATTATACAACAGGACCAATCGGTCGAAAAAAACGTTTTTATACATCATGTCATAAGCTCCCATAGGAACGATCGGACAGAAAAAAATTGTTGCTTAAAAATTATTAAAATTTGTTCTGTTTTTGGTTATTTATGAAGGAACCTCATTTGGGAATCAAATGTCTTTGGTGTTTTTAAGCAATATACCAGAATTTATTGCAAGCTAGTGGTACAGGGTATCCCAAAGTCGTCCGCGCCCGAATTTACGTACGCCATTTTTTTTTTATATCAAAAGATTAAGGCCTAGTCGCTTTAAATGATCTAAAAATTGTAAATTGTGACTTTGGTATATCTTTGAGTTTTAATAAGGGTGAAAGAAGTGTTTGGTTATTTGGGATTCCACTTACCCTCGACCACTCCATTATATACTTCTCCGCAATAGATGCTGCCATCCGGAAATTGGAGGCAGCAATTACCATGTAATACACCCTTACGCCACGTGCCCCAAGTCTTTACATTAGCATACCTCGCATGATCACGACTGTACATATAGGTTGCAGTGCGTACGTTTGGAACTAAACTTCCTAGTGGTCGACCCAACGCTGCTACGATGCTCGTCTGCAGTTGATCCAGCCAAACTTTCCGATTTTCATGAGACCGTGTCAACAGCGTAAAGTTTTTTTCTGGCGTTGTAATGCGTAGCCCCATATCACCCTCGGCATGGACCCAAACGGTAGTCAGGGGATATGTATACACAGTTTTTCCACCCACCTGGCACAAACAATCCGAGAAAAGTATGAAGCTGGTGCTTGTCATGCTGATGCTAATATTATCCAGTTTAAGCGGTACCATTGATGAAGTTAGTATAACTCGCCGATGCCTACGTCGAAATTTTCGTATCCGTAAATCACGCTCATTGTTGACCCAGAACTCTTTGGTATTGACGGCTAGTTCCTGGCTTATGCAGTTGCTACGAGCAAACTCGGTCCAAGCCACCCGATGTTCGTTGTACTCTGGATGCGTTTTGATCAGCAACTCAATAAACTGAATGAATACAGGAAATATTTGAAAAGGCTGTTGAAATAAACGAGCTACATAGCTCTCTTCGTTTAGTTCTGCTAATGGGTTGGGCAGCGTCGCCATGGCTTTGATTGCTTCTCCAAATCCATTTATCGAAAAAATGTCACAGTAGCTCTTGGTGTAACCGTCAAAGAGCTCTATATATTCACGGTAATAGCACACGAAGAGTAAATCCGCTGGCTGTTCATAGTCGCCACGATAGTAACCTTCCAGAGAATGCAGCGTTGCTCCCAGCAGGCATATCATTCGCTCCCAATTTAATAGTAATGGTTCGAGAATCTTAAGAGCCATAACCGCTGACTGACGCAACCGGATCTGAAGAGTGTTAACGACCACGCGGTGCTTAAGAAGAAGCTGCAATTGTGATTGCAAGTGACTCAGATAATAATGGTATTGCGTTTGGAAATGACGAAAATTTTGCAATGTATAGCCACCAACGCTGTGTAACAGTTTTAGCTGTTTGGGCCAGGCTGCACCCAACTGAAGGTGCAATAAGGTCTGAGAGTAGGTGGACTGCTGCTTTACCGGTAGCGTGTGAATCTGTCCAGCGGCGTTTAACAGCAGTGTTCTATAGTCTCCACAGCAAGCTTCCAGAGCAATATGTTCCTCCTTGGGCAGGGGCGCCTGTTCTCCAAGTGTTATTTCTGTAGGTGCACTGAGATCGTCGTCATCGCTGTTAAACTGTGACTGGCTATTAATGCCCCAGTGATAAAGCCGTCCGTCTAATGTGCGTGCCACGGTATGCTCCCGCCCCGCAGCTATACTACATACGCCCATGCCTTCCAGTTTTTGGACCCTCACAACGCCAGCACGCTTTATGTGATCGCCTGTTCCAAGCAAGCCATTGTTTGCGGCACCGAAAGTGCTGACCTCCGTGTGAAGCAACGCATGGCCTTGTTGCAGTATGTGACGCGCGTTGGTGGCAAAGCTGCTTTCGGTGTGTGTGCTATCAGTTGCGCTACTGTTCGATTTAGCCGACGAGTAATCAAGTGTACCTTTTTGGTTTCCGTTAAACGGATCTAAAAAGTTACTCACAAGATTTTTATCTTCATTGGTTAGTTGCAAGTTTAAAATACTGTCTGCTGAGCTTGAGGGAGCAAGCAGCATTACAAAATGCTCATTACCGGCAACCATATCGAGCAATTCCCTGCCCTCTTCATAAAGGCGCATGTGGCGTGGTTCTGACTCGGAACTAAACACATCTCCACAACTGCCCATCACGTATGTTTCTCCACTTGCACTTACGAAAACAACAGCTTTGGTAGAGCAGCACACTCGTCGAATACAGACGCCCTCTGTACAGAGTTCCAAAGGATCGAAGCTAAGTGTTTGCCAACCTTGTTGACGAAACTTTGTATCTACAAGACGTTGACGCTGCACCATCCCATCGGTTGTCACAACAAAAAGTTCTTGCGTGCTTTGACAAAAGTCCACATCAACGACATCAATGCGTAGCAGTTGTAGCTCGAGTATCATACTATTGGGCAGCAAACATGCTGAGTACAATGCGTTCTCGGCTGTGAGCAGAACTAACCAAGTGGGCTCTTCTGCCAAGTCAGTTGGTCTAATAGCGCAGAGCCGCACGGCAGGCATACGTGTTATGGGTGGCATGCCATTCCAATGGAGTTGCAAAGCATTACCTCCATAATAAATAACAAAGGCTTCGCTGCTCATATTGACCAAGGACGATGTTTTATCTAACACGCAATTGCACTAATAAAGCTATTTTCATATTTAAAATGCATTGAGCAATGGTTTTAAATTATGCTATACAAACATTAACACAATAATTTCTCGCATTCTAGCATTGTTAATTACAAATTTATAATTTAAAGACGACAAAAGATTAACAATTTTTAATCAGCTTTCATTGTTGATTTTTTCGTACCAGGGATACCGAACTACGAAACTAACTGAAAAATTCGATATGTTTAAGTCGATGTACAACTTATCGATAACCCAACATTGAATCAAGTATGTTTCCACCTATTATTTAAGTTTAAATAAAAGGTACAAATGAGCTAACAAATTTGAGGAAATCTTTTATATTTAATTACCCAAATTTTACTTTTGGTACCAATATTCAAATTATAAAATCGTTTGTCTATCGTCGATTTAAATTTACAGGCAATATTTGTATATATGAATTGTAAGTACACACTTGACTATTAGCAATCAGCTGGTTTTTATTTATGATGAATAGAGTCTTTATGCAAATGTCGTTGTACAAATGTTTTATTGTTAAAGAATAGATTGCAAGATTTGCAAGAAAAAAGGTTGGTATGCCTAACTAAAAACCATTTTAAGTTTAACACCCGTGGTGTTTCTAGTAGAAATGGAATCTGAGAACGACTTGAAAAAAGATTCTGAAGTGCTGGGAGATGACTCTGGACACTACAGCGATAGTTTTGATGCAATGCCTGCTGCCAGCGACCAGTGCAGTGAGCATGAGCATTCTTTACCGTTGATAATGCAGCAACTTCGTAAATCGCACAGCGAAGTGGAACGACTAAGCAAGTCGGAACAGTGGTATAAAAAGGAACTAAAGCTTCAAAAACACAATCGACTGGAAACTTTAGAGCGACTCTATACGCAAGAACGCAAATACATGCAAGAGATTCAGCGCTTACAACAGGAAAGCCTTCTTCTGAACGCCAAATGTACTACTCTTGAGCGCCAAGTACAAGTAGGCCAACCCGGTGCATCGGCAGTCAGTGTAACAAGTGAGAAGCATTGTGCTACTGCGCTGAGCGTCCTAGAGGAACACAAAAAGCATACACACATCCTGGATCAGCGTAAACTAATAGAGGTTCTTCGAAAGCAACGAAAACATTTGCTTTCGGACATTCAGCGTATGAGTTTGGAGCATGATGCGAAGATCCTGCAATTGCAAAGCAACTTGGCTGGCGTAGAGCTTGAAAACACGCATGTAATTGACAAATGCAAAAAATTGATTGATGAAAAAAGCATTTTAGAGACAAGTTTGGAAAACAAGAGTGCCACATTACTGGAAGTAATTCGGGAGCGTGAACAGCTCCGCCAGGTTGTAGGAGAATTAAATGAAACGCTAATTACTCAGGAGAATTTGTTAGCGATAAAAGAACAAGAATTTTTGGACATAAGGCAGCATTTTAACGATAACTTAAGCAAGGAATCTAACATGGACACAATTTACTCTTACAGCATAGCGTTTCATACGGAAATAATCGCCAAGACTACCGAGATAGCTTCTCTCAAAAAATCGCTGCATGATCTTCAGAATGAGCTTCTGGTCATTTCCCAACTTGAAGTACAAAACGAAGAACAGCAACACAATTTGGAACACTTAACTTTTGCTTTAGAAGCACAGAAACTAGAACAGGAAAACCTTAAAACAATTGATGCTTTTAAAGATAGCCAATTGGAAAAATTAACTATCTCAATAGCTGCACTGCAGGTAGAAAAAGTCGAGTTGTGCCAAAAACTTCAAGACGCACATTCGAATCTTCAATGTCTTGAACAGGAACTAATTGTATTACATAAGCAATACGCAGAAATGTGTGCCATTTGTGAGAGCACAAAATTCCAACTTGAATCTCAACGCATAAAATGTGAGAAGTTATTGTGCCAAAATGCTGCAAATACTCAAGAATATTCTCAGATGCAAAGCAATCTCGAAGTATATGTAAGTAAATGCGCCTTTCTTAGCGATTCAATTATGCCTCTTGAGTCTCAGTTGGATAACATGACAAAGGAAAGCGATAAGTGGCAAAGGCAGCTAGCGCAAAAGACGCTTCAGTTAGCCAATATGGAGCAGAAACAAAATCAGCTCAAAATTGAAAAAAGCATGACCAGTAAAGAAACACAAGTTGACTTTGTGGGTGACGATGTGACAATATTAAGACAACGGGTTGAGCAACTAGAAGAGCAGTTGCAAAATAGTAAGAGTCAAAAGCACCAAACTATTTTACTACTCCAGAGACTACTAAGCCAGCAGGACGAAAAAATTAAAAAAACCAATGAAACGGAAGAGGACTGGCGGGAGCTGCTTCAGGCACTGAAAGCCACACAGCAGTTAGAAGAGCAAATGCGACGTCAGCTGCAACTTAAAACGGAAGAGCTGGAGGAGCTCAACGAACTTTTTGCCGAACAGAACAAAGAGCTGTTGCAGTTGCAAGAGCTTAGTTTTTTACACAATCGAGACATAAACGAGGAATTAAAATTGTTAAAGCAATCGTTTCAAGATAAATTAAAAATGGAGTCCATAGATGCTAACGAAATACGACAGCTGCAAAATCAACTAAGGATTTTGTTGAAGGATCTTAAGCGTGCCGCACCAGAAAGGAAAAATGGGCGACCACAGACAGCAAGTCAGTACCTTCAAGTTTTATTTCAGCTAGTAGAAATTGAAACAGGACGTAAATATCGATGTGTTCAAAGTTGGCCGCTTCTTGCTAATTTATTGCGAAAGGAACTTCGCAGGGCTAAAATGTACCACAGTCATAAAAATCAGCAAAACTTAATCCATCGTAGTCTGTTGCCAGAATTACAAGTAATTGTCGAACAAAAGCCGCCGCAGGATAAAATTAGTGTAGGTTTACTTAAATGATAAAAGAACTTTGTATACTAGAATTACAAATTAAAAGTGTTCAATATAAAATTAATTTCTATCACAGAAAGTGGCGCTTACGCATGTACAAGGTGATTCCTTATATTCAGATGCTGAACCAGCCCATGAAATGGCTAATTTGATTGACGACTACAAGAATGTAAGTTCCAAATCGCATTTATATAATAGCAATCGTAATCTATCTATTTCACACTACCAGCTCATACAACAAACTGCTAAAGAGACAGGGCGCCCACGTACTAGCCATATTATGGAACTTATAGATCGAAGTCAACGCAGTAAACCGACCCTAAGTTCATTATTAATTGGGATCACGGCCTGCCGTTCAGATGTGGTGCAACTGAACAAGCTCCTGTCGAATACGACGGGAACCTCACAGAATCGCCGCACGGCGGCACCATCATTAATGGACGAGCTAAACGCTGTTGCAGAACAAGTCATCTAAAACATAATGTATTTTTTTGTATACCAGCATAGGTTTTCGAACATAAGTCACAAAATAGTATAAAGTCAATCCCGAAATATATTTAAAAATACGGCGATTGCTATAGTCGGCTAACTTAAAGAAACTCTGAATTGTATTTACATATATTTCCAAAAACTTATCTTTATTTCAGGGAATAAATTAGTCAGATTGTCTTAATTATCAGATCAAATTGCATCCAAACAGGGTAAGCAAGTGCAAATACCAAATTTTAAATTTGGAAGATCGTAGTATACCCTTCAAACAGTTTTTTTTTTTTTTTTATTTATTTTATGCAGCTTTTTGTCTAATGACTCTTCAAACAGTTAAATTTTGTTTAATTATCTTATAAAAAAGTTATTTTTGTTTATTTTTAAGTTTTTGAGGAGCTATTTTGTCCTTACCATATTTTATATCATTAATTAAAGGTCAAATTAAAATAGTCCTAAATGGTAACACCAGAAAGGACTTTCTATTTATAATCACTGTTTTTTTTAACCATTTTCGTACTTTTCATTTGAGATGGCTTAGTTTTCTTTTTGATTTGATGATATTATTGCGATTCATTACCATATTTATTGGTGTTTGTGACTTGGATTTTAAGGTCTCAATCCATTTGCCAGACAGGAGAACTTTACCATTGATGTCTAAGCAAAAATTCTTCCGTTTTACTTTATTTGAGTTTGGTATTCCGACTTTCGAAGCTTTACATATTTCGGTTGTTTTTATGGGACAAGTTATCTTGTCACAACGCCAAACGGCTAAAAGTATATTTCGTTTTACTACGCTTTATTGAATCATATAGTCAACTTCTTACCATTGGAACGATTTATGACCATATCATTGATTTTCTGAGAAGTATGGGTGTTTGATGCGCTGCTGCTGCTAACTAGAATATTCGAAATATTTTTCAAATTTGGCAGCTTTGGTATCTTAATACGGATTGTGCGCCTGGATGGAATCTTGAACGCGCTTAACAAAAGATCGTTAACAATCAGAACGACGAATACGGCGAAGTTGAAGTTCATGACAAGGACTTTTTAAACCTACTGTTGCCAATAATAGACGGATACTGGTACTTGAGACAGGTCCACGAAAAAATTATTAAGCTTATTCGAAGCTATTGTAAGTAAAAACCGGAATAAAAGTGTTGACAGAAATGCGAATATAAATATATTATGTAATTAAAGTTAGCTACGCCATATTAGATGTAGCAAAGTTGGTACCGGCATACTACATAGCTTAATACCCTATAGCCCTTTTCTTGAAGTTAAATAAGAAGTAGAAGTGAGTTTCAAACAATTTGTTTGAGAACCGTGAGTTAAGTTGTAATACCATAAGTTTTTAAGGACATGATAGAGTTGGTTTACTTAATGCATTAAGATTAATACATTTTTAAAATCAGTTAATATCTTTAAAAAGTTGGTGTGTCTATTAAATGGTTTTTGTAAATTTTTACCTATACTCGTATATCTTCGGACATAAATTTAATTAATTTGGATATAAAATATGTTACCTAGGCTCTTTAAATTGAAAAAACTCAGATTTAATTCGGATATTTATAGCTTATTTCGAAAGATTTATTTTCTTGATTCTAATCAAATATGATTATTTTTGTCCACGGAAAAGCTGCTCTGGGCAGCACCACAGGGAATCTATTGTACCGTGCTGGTAAAGCGTTTCTTTTCTATCTTGATTATATTATAAACAGTATCTTGAAAAAACAAATAAATAAATATATATAAAGGATATAAAGATCATATTTTTACTAAAGTTTTCATTAGAATCATCATTGAGCGGAGTACATATTTGTATACGTTTATAAAGCGTTTCTACCAGTGCAAAATTAAATGAAGTTTTAACGCTAAATATAATTAACTCTACTGATTTAGTGGATACTACTTCCATTTATATTTATTTCCCCAGCCGAAAGCCGCAGTAACCATTGGTGGGTGTCCCCGTAGCTTTAGTTTTTAACTTTAAGCATACAGTAGTTAAAATACACCGTATACTGGTATCTCGTCAATCGTAGCGTAGCGTCGTCCTTTCATGGGCCTCTTTAGTTTAGGGAACAAGAAAAAGTCACAGGGGGCCAGATCTGGGGAATACGGTGGCTGCGGCATTATTAGTGTGTTGTTTTTGGCCAAAAAGTCGCGCACAAGCAACGATGTGTGAGCAGGGGCGTTATCGTGGTGAAAAAGCTAATTTTTGCTCCCACAAATCCGGGCATTTCTGGGCCTCTTTAGTTTAGGGAACAAGAAAAAGTCACAGGGGGCCAGATCTGGGGAATACGGTGGCTGCGGCATTATTAGTGTGTTGTTTTTGGCCAAAAAGTCGCGCACAAGCAACGATGTGTGAGCAGGGGCGTTATCGTGGTGAAAAAGCTAATTTTTGCTCCCACAAATCCGGGCATTTCTGGCGGATTGCTTCGCGCAAATTGCGCATAACTTACGCAACTTCCTAATTGACCGTTCTACACTGCAATCGAAGAAAACTGTAAGCAAAACTTTCACATTCAACCGAACTTGGCGCGCTTTTTCGGTCTTGGGATGAGATGATTGAGCTTACCATAACCATAAACCCACGATTCGTCAACAGTTATGACCCTCTGGAGCAAATTTTCCTCAGCAACTTCTCTAACGATTGGCCAATATTATTTTCTTCACTTCATAAATTTTTCGTCTGTTGTTGAAGTGCTCGTGCGTCCGGCACGCTCTTCGTCGTTCACATCTTCTCGGCCTTCGGAGCACATTTTGTGCCACCGATAAATGTTGCTTCGGTCCAAGGTAGCTTCTCCGTATGTCACAGTCAACATTCGGAATGCATTCGCGCACTTCATTTCGGTTTTCACACAAAATTTGATTTTGATCCATTTTTTTGAATAGTTAAAAATCGAAAACGAGGCAAAAAAAAAATCACAGGGAGCAAAATCAAGTGAATTCGGTGGTTGTTGGATTATATTCATTTCGTTTTTATTGGGCATTGGAAATCATGTCTTTCCCGAAGTCCTTTCGGCACTGACTTTGCAGCGACACGTTTAAGGCCCAAATCTTTAACCAAAATGTCTTGAACGGATCTCAAAGTAATGCCCAACTCCTCTACCAACTGTCTAATAGTCAATTTGCGGTTTACGATCATCAATTCTTTGATTGCGTTGACATTTTCGACATTTTTTTAGTAACTTTAGGGATCCCTATCGCCCAAAATATGAACTTTTAGGTATACCTTCTATTAACAAGAGAGCCCGAAATTCAATTTGGAACATTTATAGCCTGGGAAGTTATTGTGTACGACTAGAATTCGAGATAAGTTTTTGAAGTTTGAGATATACAATTGTCCCGCAGCATAGGATATATTAAATGTATAGTACATTATACATACATATGTACATATGTATATAGCCTATTATTATATAGATTGAAAAGCTAGCTCGTGGCGTACAATAACACCAGAGCACACACAATCCGATTACTTTGCTGAGGTGGCTTACTCAAAAATACTCGCAACATGGTCGCGAATAATTGTTTATGTCTCTTCAACACGGAGCACTTTGAGAATTGATAAATGTGTTGAAAACTAAGTGACCGCCCAGTAGAATCGTCTAGGCTGTACTGCCCATTTGACTGCCTGTCGCTGCCGCCCCATAATAAAGAACGCCAAATTCAATTGACGCAATTTTTCATAGCTGTTTGGTTGGCGCTGGTCCGCTCTTGGGCATCCTTTAAGGGCCCTGCTGACTATTGTACTAAAAAATAGGTTGCTATTGTTGGTCTCGTTGCGGCTTAAAGTTTTGTTGGCAATTGTTCTCTGCTCAAGGTTGTTTATTTTGAGAAATCACCCGAGCTGTGATTCTGCCGGTGTTATCTGTGTCCAAGTGACGCCATCGACGATGACCATGCTGCTTAGGCACTCTACGATGTTGCACAGTGGACGAAAAGTTTCCGTATATAAAAGAAGTAATACAGTCGAGGCGGTGCCCGACAGAGTAATACCCTGTAGCTTTTTTTTTATACAATTCAATTCCTGCATATTCCTTCTAAGAATTTTTCAATTGGAAACTATTGGCAAAACTATATATTTATACCAATAAGTTTGTGATTCAAGGTCACTGATTACCATTACTACGTAGAGTCAAATATTGGCGTAGTTTATAGGGAAGGGGCTATAGCTTTTGTTGTATTTATCCGATTTTGTTCACATTCGGATGCATGAGACTATGACGCATTGCACCGTCAAATTTCAGAATAAAATATTAAACGGTCTGGCTAAAAGCCACGAAAATTTACTGCGGAGGAAAGGGAGAAGATATTGACATGATTCATCTTTTCAGGAAATATGCGCATCAGGTCTATGTGTTCATACAGAGAAAACTCAATCGCTACAATTTTGGGTCTGCCACACGTCCTTCTGTCCGCTACATACATTGCACAAATTTAGTACACCCTTTGGTAATATGAAAGTGATTATTTGGAACTCAAAGATATTAAATGAAAGTTGGGCAGGCAGTTGTCGTATAATGAAGCTCCAACGGCAATAATCTACTGGTACTAAAATGGATGGATTATACATCGGTCTCATGATGAGTATATCCAAATCATTTGGATAGGAAATAATCGAAATGCGAACTTTAGACTTGCTGAAAAGAATCCGACCCTGGAAATGATCAGCTCTTAAGGAAGTACGAAAATCTCAACAAATTTCCACTGACCGAATTGATGTTGGCTGGCAGGTATATTAAGTTTAAGATGATGTACGTAAAATAGAGAAATAGACGCTAGAGATCTTCCAAATTTACCGCCAATATCGTGAGGAGGATAGAAGAAATTTATTAGATAGTCAAACTTGAGGTTTGGATTACTTATTTGGCCAGCTTGATTATTTTCTAGGATTTTTCCTTCCTTTCCTTTTTTCCAAATTTTGTATTTATTTCATTCACATAGTTGGCATTACAAAGGATGTATTTTTTTGAGTCACACAAGAAATCTATTTTTAATAAAATCTAGCATTAATTTTTAAACATGATTACTGATAAGGCGCAATCCGGAACATCAATTTTCATAAGCTTTCCGCATTATTTGCAGCAGTTTTGTCCATATAGACAAGTGACATGAATTTTCTGTGGATGCAAGTGTGTTTCGACCAAATCTTATGGATTACCCTCACTCCAAATACGACAATTGTGCTTATTTACGTGTCCAATCAAAGGGTGACTTCGTTGAACTTTCGATGCATATTCCATGCATATTTACTTTTCATAGTTTGAAAACTTGTCAAAAAATTTTTGGGTTATCATCACATTATTTTTATTCATAGAATTGTTGTACTAAGATATTCGCTTCTGAATCTTCTTAATAAATTTAGCAATCTATTTTTTTGTTGTAATAGTACATATCATTTCGAATTTTCTTCCTGTCTATTTATATAGAAGATTCTTACGGCATTTGATATTTCAGATATAAGCAAAATGGAAAGAAAAAAGAGGAGGTGCAATATTTTTTATTTTTGGTCATCACGACAATCTAATGAGAATTTCAAAGGAAGCCCCTTAAATCGTCAACTCGCCCACTGTATATTGTCGAAGTTGGGAATGACCACGACTTAGCCAGGCAGGTCTAGAATTTAATTCTATGCTGGACATTTATAAATTGCATTCAATTTATATACAACACGAAAGCGTGATTTTTACATTTTTACAATCTAGCGAATAATAGATCAGCGTCGTATTATTGCGCCTGGTTGTTGCTTTAACCAACGCTTGTCTCCGTGCACCTAGGGCGGGCAATCGGCTTCAGCTTCGTCATCTCTAGGTTTTTGTGTTGAAGTGCTCACTTGAGAATCTGGCAAAAACTTTAATTCCCAAACTGGCGGCCTATGGACAGTAATTGATAGTATCAACTTAATATATTCATCGGTGATCAGCCGATCAGTCCAAGTGGTCGATCGATCGGTCGATTGATTGTTCGTTCGATCGTTTAGTTATTTAGTTTATTCAGAAGGGCAGCCAGCTAACTTCTAGCCAAAATTGTAAATGCAACATGTTAACCTTGAATTGAAACTTGTCATCTAGCCAACCGGACTAGACGTACTCTGTCCATGTCATACAGTTGCCCAATGGCTGGAACCTCAGCAGTCCCTAACCCAGCACAGTATGGGGCATTTATTCAGCCGTAGTCTCTGTCTTTGTTTTTATTGTTGTTGTTGTTGTTGTCGATGTCTATGTATGTATACAGATCACTCGTTTGTCTGGTTGCAGCTCCTAGTCCTCCTCGAATCTCTATGTATGTGTATTGAATAATGCGTTTATGGGCAGATGAATGACACTTCATATGTCTGGCTGTCTACCAGTCTGCCTTATGCCGATCTGCTGGCATTGCGCCAAGCTTTGCCTCTGGGTTTCGCTGTGGCTTTTAGCTTCGACTGTGAGTTTGCCTGCATTTTTTTATGCGTAAACCCTGCCCCTAGTCCTTTCCATTCGCTCACTATTCGTCATACATAGTATATGTATGTCCCGAGTCTAAGCTGAAATCTCAGAGTGCTTTTAAAAAGAAATTCATTTAAATTGTCAATTGTCTGGCGCAAACGTTAACCTAGAACTGGTTTGTTGTTACCCAGGCCCAAACCACTCCTAATGAGGTACATTAACGCAAAACCCTTTTAGCATTCATTGCTGCTGCTGTGGCCGTTCCTCCAAAGCAAATTAAACTTAAAATACCAACACACTCTCTCACACACAATACGAGTATGCTCAAATCCATACATTCATATAAACTGTGCTGTTTTAGTGCCCTTAGTTTTGAGAACTTGACTTGTTCCAAACTCTGGGTGTTGTAATGTCATTCCCCGCATTTTATGCATCGTAGCCAGAAATGGGTGCTGCCATAAATAAACTTGTATCTTTCAGATAGAAACAGTCGTAAAATCAGCAAATGACCCAAGCTATCAGTCGCCGCCGTGCTTGCCACGCAGTCGACGCGACGGTCCAGTTGCCCTTTTGGCTTCCAGAGCTATCACAGAAAATGAAGCAAGCCGCCCATTAGGCCACATCATTTCGTATCTTCGTTTGCAATTTTCAAAATACTTGCCATCAACCATGAATTTATTTACATGTAGCCAGTCAAATGCCAATATTTTCATACATAGAGGACGATTTCATGGTTTTCCCTGTTGCTTATTGAGCCAGTACTAGTGTGAATATGAATCAGCCTGGATGGAGCCCAACGGTCAAGTACTTTGTAGATATTAAAAAAAAAGTTTGATGGTATACTATAGTTTCAATTGGGGTACTACGTAGCACCTAAAAAAACGTTAATATGCACAATTATCGTATTCAGAGGATTTTTCAAAAGTTAGTTAGAGCTCTTACGCCGAGGACATATCTGTGTTTTTTGGGTACGTAGATACTATAGCGAACTTAATCTAATTCGGTTAATTTATTATATTGAGTTTCCCTGTAAGAAAAAGTTCAGAACCGAACTGGTTTCCAACCATCCCGACGGTCAAACTGTGTGTTCCAAGCCTAGAATAATTGCATAAAGGCTAACCAGAATGTTCGATATGGAGTGTGCATTTTTGTATAAGATGTTGAACGTGTAGTAATATGGTTTGGCAGCATATGAAACAAAGCTAGTAACATATTTGATTTTTATTGTTTAACTTAAATTTTCATTCTAATGTATTTCCTGAAAATATATATCACAAGTAATTTCTAATATGAAAATATATAACACAAGTAATTGCTTAAAGAACTCAAAATAAAATAACAATAACTTGTAATAAAAATTAAGCTGAAAATAAAAATAAAAAATTGATTTATTTGGTACATATTGATATTGATATTGGAATATCAATTTGGGTTCAGGAAAGGTCATGAACAATGTCATAATATAGTCAACCTTATAACGGAGTCCCTTAAAAGCAAAAAATTCTGCTCTGCATTTGACCGGGTTTGGCACAATGGCCTGCTATATAAAATATTACCTTAGCTTCCTACTCCATTTTACTGCTAATAAAATTCTGCCTAAACTGTCGTAGGTTATAAGTCCAAGAAAAATGTGAGTCATCGCTTCAATGTATAAAAGCAGAAGTTCCTCGAGGTAGTGTAGAGGCTCCAATACTGTACACAGGGGCGTAGCGAGAGCGTTGTATGTGGGGGTGATGAGCCTCTAAATGCCGACTCGATTCAACAAATTACCGGCTGTATGCATTTTAATTGCTCGAATATTACGTGAAATATCCGAGATTTGCCGACTGCTGGATGTTTGGAGGGGGTGTTACACCCTCCCCCCTCGATACGCCCCTGAATGTACACTATATTCACATCCGACATGCCAATTTCAAGTGGAGTAGACGTCCCAACTTACGCTGAGAACAAGGCAATTATTGCATATTGCGCATCTCCTATGGAAGCATCTCAACTTCTTGTCTCAATTGAGTTTGTTAGAAAAATGATTACCCGAATGGAGTATAGTGGACAACTCGCAGTAGTCCGTGCAATCTACATTTACTTTGAGAAACGGAAACTGTCCATCGGTTCGGTTATACGGATTTGAAATTCCTAGATAGAAGACTCACATGGATTACGCATATAAAAAGCAAATAAATAACGCAAAGAAATGCACTGGCTATTGGGCCGTAATTCTTAACTCAGCCTCGAGAATAAAGTAAGACTTTACTAAGACCTATTTGGGTATACAGTCTTGTCTTGATATAGTGAACTAATTATTGCAAGACTTGTGCACAGTATCAAGGCTGTTCACTATATCAAGAAGACATTTGTGTATATGAATGGAAGAGATCATTAGCATATATTTGAAGAAAAATAGTACAAATCGGTCAACAACTCCACAGAATCTCGCTTGTCTATTTTTACTGTGCTTTATTTTTATCGTCAATTTAATGTCAAAACTTAAGCCGAACAAGAGTCATTTGCGGGAAGTGATGCTTATTGCATTTCATTCGAAAAGAACCGTTGAAGGAAAAACGCCCGCAATACTCGGAAAGACACGATAAGGTCATACTTCTACATGACAACGCTCGGCCACATGTTTTCAAGGTAGTGAAAACATACCTGGAAAGTTTGAAATGGGACATCCTACCGCACCCGCCGTACTCTCCTGACATCACCCCATCTGATTTTTACTTATTCCGATTGATGACGCATGACCTGGCCGAACAGCACTTTCGTTCTTTCGAAGAAGCCAAAAATTGGATCGATTCGGGAATCGCGTCAAAAGGAGAACAATTTTTCCGAGTAGGATTTCAGAAGCTGCCAAAAAGGTGTGAAAAAGTTGTGGCTAACAATGGAAATTATTTTGAAGAATGAGTATGTAACGAGTTTTTTACAATAAAGCCTCAAAACAAGAAAAAAGTCAGTTTTTTATTTGTACGCCCAATACATACATTTGAATCAAATTCGACATATTGCTTCAGAACTCCAAAAGATGTTTATTTGCCTATGGTTGACTCTTATGGAATAATAAGGAATCTAAACTAAAACTTTGGTTACTCTAACTCTTCTTCTCCACATCTGGCATCTAGTCGGCCATGCGGCACATCGCCTTCTCTAGTGGCCCTGAACATGCTTTAGTTAACTTTTGGGGTCCCCGACGTCTCTTGCTAAATGTTACATACGTTTTTGGCTTGCACAAATTAAATATACCCTTTGCACCATATGGTAAAGGGTATAATAAATCTAAAGAACGCGAAGTAAAAAACAAAAGAAATAAAATAAGTAAATTAACCAAATTCTCATAAAAATAATCAAGAAGTGCTCGTACTTTGTTGTATTTATTGTATTTGCGCGTTTACTTGTACGGTCAGATACTCGAAAGCCCTCATGCCCAATGAAGCATTTTTCAACCTACGTTGATCTCTCGTATTTAACAGAAACAGTTAAGAATTCTTAGAGACGCTGTAGAGATCCAGAAATCAATGAACACTTGCCCATACTGTTGATTACCATGAATGGGCAACGCAAATTTTGTATTACTCTATATAGCTAGAGTATGTACATTATTTTTTTACTTTATATAAAGCTAGCTTAACTTAACTTACTTAGAGATAAAAACTAACAATATCAAATTATAGGCCGTGGCTATTAGGGCCTTTGGCTAAGTATAATATTTCCGACATTCAGCTCGAAATTCTATATAGATGTTGGAAAATCTTCTAAAGTTGGACCTGACAACAGATCATTAAGCGCACATGTGTATATCGATTTCTCTTATCTTATCTCTTATCTTTGGTTAAGTTTTAGGTAACTTTTGAGGTACGATTCCTTCTGTTACATATATTTTCGGATTGCATGAAAGTTCATGCAATATTAAGTATATTCCTTCTCAACACTTTCAAATATTGCAGGCATCTTTGTAAAGCTCACAAGATACCAGTTAAATTTTGCGTATCAGGAGCGAATGCAAACAGCTAGTTGGAAAACCTGGAAATTAATATTGAAAACCTTACAGGGTTTTTTGTTCTATTTATCTATTAATGTTAATAAATATATTGCCCCAATTCACCATTTTAAAAAAGTAAGTAAAATAAATCCAAATGCAAATCCTAAAGTGGAACTTTCGCATCATATGTTAAGAAATCCGATGTATGTACATATAAAAAACTTCGAAATCCGACATCGCCTCTTACCTGTGCTAGCCAGGGCTTAGAGCATTTCATAGTCGAGGATTGGCAACCATAAAGTTTATCAGAACACCTAAGTGTTTGCTTTTACATTAACATTTCTCAAACCGACAATGTCAATTACAATCTGACGTCTCTGCCAAGTAAAAATCTGGCCGCAAAATCTTGTTTGATAGAACATTTGTACGTATCTATGTATATACATGGCACATGTATGATGTATGTACAGTGGGACTACAAATTATTCGGACCCTTTTCCAAAATACTTTTGATTACAAAATTGGATGACCGTTTTTTTAACGATCGGTTCTATTAGGGATTAAGTACATATAGTATTTTCTACTACTCGCCAAATTTATATTTTTTTAAGCAAAAAAAAAAAGAAGGATGTCCTAAAAATGTTTTATATTGACCCAACGTTCCTATTAGAGGCTTATTTACATCATATAGCATATATTCAACTGATTTATTACAATACCGAATTTAGAATAATGCTTTATAAGCAAACGAACTTTTGAATTTTTTGAAAGTTCTTTGTAATACTCCTATGGAGCTATATAAAACCTAATCGGATGAAATAAAATACATTTGTTGCCTCTTACAATCTCTGAGGTCTAGGCGTTCTTGTGGATGGACAGACAGACGGACATGTCTACATTGAAATCTATAGTCACCCTGATCATACTTAAAATAACTTTGGGGATCTCTGACAACTCGTTCTCTTTCTGATCCCTAAATTTTCGACTCAATATACCGTTTCAAACTAAATATACCCTTTTTGCTGCTAAGCCAAATATAAAAGTGCATAACAAAAGTGTCCGAATAATGTGTGGTATCACTGTACATATACTATGAAATGATTCAGTATATGTAAGTGTACCAAGGTTGACGCTTCATTGAAGGCGCGGTCCCAGTTGTGGTTGTGGCTTTGGATCCAGCGTGCGTGCGTTCATGCAAATGCCAAGGGGCCATGGATATGCAATTTAGTCAAAGGCCCTAACGGCATTTGCATCTGCGCCAAATGCGTTTACGCATCCGCTATAAACTCGTATAAGAAATGCCGGTTCTAGGCGCAGGCCAGGCCGGGCCGGTCGGTCTCTATGTAGAACCAGTTATAAGCAGGAGCATGCGACAAATGTCGTCGCAGTGACTTCCTACGGAACGGTTGGGCTGGGACGATGAAAGGGAGCATTGACTACGTCAAATAGTTGGAGCGAAGGCTGTCCGCTGGGTCCATCTTGGTACTGTTAATTGGACTTACACAGACACATGACACTGGCACTGCCACTGCCACTATTTCTGGCTACTGTTACAGCTACTATTCCATGGGCTTATGAATGCATACAGTGCGCCCAGCTGCTGAAAGAAGCTCTTTAAATGAGGTTAACTTTGCTGTAAGAATTCCGGCGATCGCCATCATGGGTTTTAAGAAGAACAAATTTAATTTTAACTTACGTTAGCTGCGCTCCAGGGCCAGCCACAACCGCCGCCTTTTGCGGTCAATGCACGCATTACAAGATCTGCCAAGCTGTGGCAAACGAATCGACGGCCAAGTCAGAGGCAGAGGCTAAAGCGGCAGCAGACATGGCTTATCACTGCCATCAGCATCTCTGGCATCTTGCCGGCCATCAAATCAAACCGCGCAGAGCTTTTTGGCCAGGTTATAAAGTAAGTGAAACGTGATGATGGCCGTCGGGTCTATAACAGTTTTGGTTTATGGTGAAGTACTCGTACTACAATACTATACGTATTAAAACGCGGTCATAAAATTTGCACCACAATAATAGTGATAGGTCTGGTCTTACCCACTTGCGCCTTTCATTCAAGGAAATATTTTTCCGCCGTCATCGTTGCGGTCTTTCGTCTTTCGTGGATTTAATTTAATTTACCATCAAGTCTGGAATACTAACCACCGGCTACAAATGCAACACCAAGCAGGTATGGCACAACTGCAGCGTAAATTATATCAAATAGCGTACTTTGCCCAAAATAAGAAATAACCAAAAGTAAAACTTTGATTTCTGCCATACAGTTTGTATACCCTTGCCAAAATACACTGAAAAATTGTTACCAGCAAATTGGCTACATACCCGAAAAAACAATGTACTGCGATAAATTCTGAATATAATCCTTATTTTAGAATATATTTTTGATAAGTTATATATTTGTTGACCGGGCTCTTTATAAAATTAACACTCTCACTCTTAGTGTATAAAAATAAGTAACAAGATCTTAAGACAGACGACAGTCAGATGCACACAAAAACGACCGTAGGCGTTGGTAGCCTACGTCCCATCGATGGCCTAGTCGGTCAGTCAGTCCTGGTACTACCTCCTACAAGCCCCGCAACACGATTCGCTCATCGCATAGTCATGCTCCATACCAGTCCCCGCATTATCCCATGAAGCGTTGCAAACACCATATGCACGTAAAAATGCTTAAAAATCCAAATTGGAGCTGCAGCTGGAAGCTGTGGGACGTTTTCGTCGAAATCGATACCGTACTGATGGGCTGAAGGGCTGATGAGCCAACTACTAGCGAGTTAAATGAAATTGTTGCTTTGAATTTGGCTAATTGCAGTGACCAAAATAGTCATGGCCGCAAAGGAATTTATAACATTGATGGCACCATTCAGTCATGCAGACAGCCGGACATCCAACGCGGCCGTCTCTATTGAAATGCCTACTTAAAGCTAATTGGTCCCTTGGAAGCGCCGGCAAAATGCCGCGCTACAAAGAAGTAAACGGTCAGTGAACGAAAGACATGTACAAACTTTTCACGCTGTGCTGTCATGAACGTAGTAATTGATGCCGCCGCTCCAACATGTCACATATGTCAACCGTCGGCCAAGGATAACGCAGCAACAACTATAGTCAGAGCATCAGCCAAGTGGTAGTAGCCGCAAATCTAACAACTTTGATTGACTTGTGATTTGAAGGCGACCCTAATTGAAGCGAACCAAGCCTAGCCCAATGGAGCTGACCGAGTATCTTCCCAATGCCCATGACTATCCTGTGACGCTGTTTGCTGTTTGCTGTTTGCAAGACCAAGATGGAAATGTGGGGGGTCGGGCATACTTAACTAGCTGACTGTATCTGGCTGCTCAGTCCAATACATACTATACTATGCTTGAAGTGCTTGTTGTTACTAGTTGTCAGTAGCTCTTGGAAAACGTTCGTGAGAAATGTCATTAATACGAGCGCTCAAGACGATCTGCTCCTATGGAGTCCACATGGGATTGTAGATGAGGTTGTTCGTTGCGCCATGTGCGCTGCATTGTTGCACTTAATTAAGGTGAGCTGAGCTCATCCCTGTAACATACCTACGCCCTCGGCCATCAAGTAGACCAAACACACCACTTCCTTGCCTTATAGGGTCAAGTGGTTGAGTTGCTGCTGCCGCTCCCCCGTCATCATCATTATCACCATCATCATCGGGCTTTAATGAAATTGCTATAAGGCACTTGGAAATGAACTGCACTCTAGTCCGCTAGCATCTGACACTGGACCCATTCGCAGTCCAACGCACTGCAACCGTCACACTTTGATGTTTCCTTTACTAACCAAGATCCCAGTACTTCAGAATCCAGCCGATTACACCCAAGTGCTGGGCAATTGTAAAAGCGTCGAGAAATTATTTGAAACATGCAGCTTGGACTACAGCAATTGTGTTTGGTATTTGGCATCCATTCGAATGGTTTGCTATAGGCCGGCTTGGCTGTCCAACTGTTTGAAGGCGTTAATAAGAGTTTCAATTGCTATTCCAATAATTTGCAATTAAACTTAATTGTAATTGTAATCGGAATTTTTTTTTTTTTTGGAAACGGTTAGATAGTGGTGAGCTCGTGACAATAAATCAACATGACTTGGTACCTACCTTTGACTTGTAATCCATACAAATCAGATCAGCAGGATTGTTCAAACACAATGCTATATTTTGTCTTCTTAATAAATATATGTATATAAAATGTATATATCAAAGTGAAATGATCTTTATGTGTCCTTTAAAGATCACAAACTATCAACCGAATTTGTATGTGTGTGTTCATTATAATGTGTGATGTGAGCCGCTCTTACTGCAAGTCCACAGCTCAACTTCTTGTCTTGTTATCTCTGTATTTAAAAATGTATTGAAATCGATATTCAACTTAAAATATTTAAGTACCAAAGTTAAAAACTTGTAATCAATTTATACAAACATAGGTATGTTAAAGACAGGAGAAAACAGAACTAGCACCAGAGCCGATGTTGCCATCTCTGTAAGTTCGTCCGTTCGATTTTCCGTATAAAAAAAGTAGCTTAAAGACTCACAAATAACACAGGTCAACATCGTTCAGTTTTTGGAAAGCTAAGGGTCCCTTCCGAAGTGTTACATTTGGGCCATCATATCAGGATTTTTTCTTCTTCCGCACTATGCAGTTAAGAAAAGTTCAGGATAGTCTAAAGACGGGATTTAGTGGTGTACGAGATATGGTCTAAATTTGATCGTTCGATTAAATAAATTCACTTAAAAATAGTACTCACAATTTGACGCCAATTTAAGATCGCCTTAATGCAAATGCATGGAGCATATTTTTTATCGTTTTTTTTATTTACATGTAGTTTAAGATTATGTTTCAGCCGAGTTAAGTTAGAGCTTAACTTATATATTAAGTATAATATATATAAACGTTGTGTTTACTTATGTGTGTAGCCCTCTCTAAGCAGTATGTACATTTTGGGGTTCTGTAAGAGGAATTTTTTTTACTTGGCTAGACGACTAATACTCAAATGTAAGCAAGGATAGTCTTAATGTACTAGTACATATGTACACAGGTATGTATTTGTATGTACTTTCTCGATCGACCAGGAGCATATAGTACTAGAAGTATTCAGATACAGACACCAGCTTGGATTGTGGTGTCTATGGAGTCTATAAGCTAAGCTTAAAGTAACTTGCTTAGCATTATGACAAATATTATACTAAAATGTTTTTACTTAATGCTGCTCCTTGGGAGCCGTATGCGCTGTATACTCCAACTTAATGCATATTTATGTATATGAAAAAAATTCTCTGTTCTAAGGTTGAATGGATTATGATTGCCTCCTTAATATAAGATTCCCGGATGCACAGCTCCGCTGCGTTGAAAGTAAACATTTGGATTACTGCTTAGCGTTGGCTCCAGTGTAGTGTAGAGATTCGTTTCATCGGGTCGCATGAACATGCCTAATTGGAATTAAATTAAGAGCAACAAGATGTAGATCCATTAGTGAAGGATGAGTCGAGGTATTTATTTACTATATGTATATCAGCCATTGTATGTAAGATGGATATGTAACTTTTATTGGGTGCAACTGATTTCCTTCTATTTTTTTTGTTTTTTTCTTTTGTTATTTTATATTTCTTGGATTGGGGAATGTGACTTGGTGTGTTAGTGCAATTGCCCGACTCTTACCTGGCCCATAGCGCAACGTCTTGGCTATATGCGCCGCTTGCGTCATTGAGGTGAGCGAGTTGCCCAGCTGCTTGAGCGTCAATGGACTGGCTAGCGGGGGCGGTGCTGGTGGCGGTGCTAGTTGTGCCGGCGGTGGTGGTGGGGGTGGGTAATAGCAAAACGGGTGCGCGCTCAAGTGTGCTGGAAAATAGTGATACATACGTGTATAGCTCGGCGGTGCGGCGGCTACCAGTGCGACGCGATCTGATGGAGATCGTTTCATAGATCGGATGGTTGAAGTGACGTATCGTTCGTGCATTGGTATGGGTTGCGTGTTTGTGTGTGTGTGTGTGTGTGTATATGCGAGTGATTATTAGTTGTTTTTTTTTTTTGGTGTATTTTTAATACCATTGCCCATTATTGCCCGACCGAGTGTCAAAATTCCAAAAATGCCGCAGTATATGTATATGTGTGTGTAGCCAAGACCCAACGAAGTTGCCAGATTCACATGGACAAACAACCAAAGGTGGGAAAGAGGAAGAGAGTAGACGGTAAGGTTCAATTAATATTGGCCGCACATACGAATGCATTTTATAATAATATATTAAAATACATATGTAAATTGAAATAAATTTCAATGGCGGCAAGCCCAGGTAAAAAGTTCCGGAAACAAATAAATACAAAAATCATATAGTATATATTTGCATAGTAAGTTCAATTGAAATGATCGATGAATAAAAAAAAAATGATTTTTTATGTAATGTGCGTGTGTAAGAGTGTTCGTGTGTGTGTGTGTTATGACCAGAATTTTTGTATGTATGACGGTAATGTTTTCCGTGGTTGTTGTTGTTGTTTTTATTCGTGGTGTTAATGTTGTTGTGGTTGTTGTACACGTTGCAATGATAATGGAGTTTTTGAATTATGTTTTGTTGATATTCGGTATGACGCAATGTTGTTAATAATGATGATTATAATGACGATAATGGTGATGAGGTGACAACAACAAAAAAATAAAAATAAAATGAAAAGTTTTTTTTTAGTAAATTTCATGCGAATTAGGTGCAAAACGCCTTAATTACATTCAGAAAACAAACTTGATTAACATCAAAATCAATAATAGATATATATATATGTACATATGTATGTATAAACGTAATATTTATTTGTCACATTTTCTGCATTGGATACCTGACCTTAGTCTACGTCTTATGGTATCTCAAAAAATAAAATAAAAACAGCTGAAACTAGCAGACAACTGTAATTATCGTAACGCAACCGAAACTTCAAAGAAAATTGGCCATGCTTTGCCCATCCATATTTCACACTTGCCCAATACCACGCACAGCTATCATTATTACTGTCAGACGAGTCCCCCTAAGGCAAATCGTTTTGTGTCAATGGGCCAACTGGCACCCCAAAGCCTTAGAGAAAGTTTTTAAAAAAACTGGAACCATCCGTTACCAATTAAATACTGGGTCAAGTAATTTCATGACCTAAATTAGTCATCTGTGTACATATTTGTGGACTAGTCTTTACTCGAATCTATGGAAGAATTATATGGATTTACCGAATGGGAAACAGAACAACTGATCTATTCCATACGTACAATAATTGAACTCTCAGCAGAGATACAAACTAAGTTGCGTTAATGACATGGAAACTCAAGTTCAACAAATTATTCAATTCAAAGAAACTAAGCCATAGCCCCGCGCACATGCCAAAAGCGAAGATGAAAAGCCGGCAAGAAACCGGGAACAGACGAAACGGAGTATTGAAACCGGACTCGGCAACTCTATGGATAGACTTTTAAAGTGTTAAACGCAGCAGTTAGATGTTACAGTGTGTGTATGTAGATAATGTGTGTGAGTTTTCTAATTAACTTAGAACAAATACCGCAATTAAGCTGAATGTTTTTTAAGCTTCAACTTAATCTTCATGTTGAGTTGGCTCAAGTTGGGAGCTACGGCTCAGCGAATGTGGAGTTTTGTGTCAGAAAATAGAAATGCATGTGTGTATATTCATAAACGTAACTACAATGCATAACAATATATAGGGAGGGCCGTCTATTGGAATGGTTGTCAGACACTCATAATTCGGAACATACCCGCCCCAACTTAGTATAGGGTCTATATCAAGTTCAAAACTACTCAATGTTTGTCATGGATCGTTTAAAAACCGAACAACGCGTAAAAGTGGTTTACAAAATAATGTGATGAAAAAATGATACAAAAATCTTTGATAAGATTGTTTATCACCAACAAGCCGGTACAGAGCACAGTCTCTCTACTACTTCTTTCCACTACCGCTCGCTCAAACTGCCCAACAGCTCTGCCCTTCTGTCTTCGGCGTTACTGACTATGAGGCGTTTCGAGAGATGGTCACACTTACACATATACCCAATTTTGTATACAAAATAACAATTAAGCAACGAAACAAACCAACAGATGGCTCACCCTATACAAACTGTAGTTCATTTACAACGGTATGAGCTGAAGCGGGAAATTTTTTGTTTTTACTTCATTTTCAATTATTAAGTGCCAAGCTGAACTCCATTATAAGTAATATACGATCAACTGGCATTCATAAGAACAAAAGTGGGAAAGAAGATCTTTCAACTATTCTCTTCTGTACGTGTCCCCCTGTCTTTTGCACTCTTATCTCCTAACTGCTTACTCACGTACATTTCTTTTATTACAATGTCAAACCAAATTTTTCCATATGAGTTATACCCTGTCAGAGCATAAATATGCTGATTAATTTGCAAGTTGTTGCTGGGGCTGCACAGTGGTCCTTTTCGTTTCAATTTCTTTTAAATATTTAAATATCGCTATCAAAATATTTGTTGATATTAAGATTCCATATAGTTCTTTATATATTTTCTTCCTGTTAATACAATTAAATCTTAAAAAAAAGCTTTATAATTTTTCTGCATACTTTAAATTTCAGAATTATTTTCAACAAGTTACGACCACTGTTCTTTGCTCCAGCAAAAATGATAATTAAGTGCAAATATGTAAGCATCTGTTCAAGAGTGTCTACTAGTGTGCGTTTGTAGTATATGTAAGTATGCATGTGTGGGCGGTGTTGCTGCCAGAACTGGGATAACTTTTTACTTTTACCCTGTGTTTGGGAAGACTAGCTGCAGTTGGGAGCCGAAGCTGGAGTTACGGTTGGGAAGGTTGTCGCCTTTGTTAGAGCCATGTGGCAAGTACCAAGCAACTGCCGCACGTTGACTGATTGCTACGTCCAGATTGGCATTGTCCGTTGCGACAGCCATGGTTGTGTTGGTCCTATTATACTCTACTAAGGTTTGGGCAGAAACAGAGAACAAATAGATATGTTGGTACGAAAACGAGTAGTAAGTAATAATGTAAATAATTTGGTTGTCATAAACAAAACTTAGCTTCTAAGGAGACAGTAGACTTAAAAAAAAATTTAAGGGTGTTCACTTGAATGGGCAGAAATGCAGAAAATCAGAAATGCAAAAGTGTCAACTACAAATTACCCGACAAAAAATCGATTATCGAATGACAGTGTGTCAACGAGTTGTTTTTTATAAAATATACCTTTTGAATTAGAAAATATATATTGTAGTTAATGAAATATACAAAACTTTTTCTAAAGAAGCACTTTTAAATTTATGCATCGTTGTTAGGGTTTGTTACGTCGTTACTCGGGTACTTCTGCATGTTTATCCGATAAAGTGAGGAATCTAATATTAATTTCTATTTTCTAAACGAAAAAATCAAGGAATATATATGTTGGAACTGAAATTCTATGAATTTTTATAAGCAAAAATGGTAGACAAATTTTTTTTGCATGTATTTCCTTAAGCTTTATACTTTTTATCTTATATGTTTCATTTTTCATTGTCTTTTTTTTATATTCAATTCATTCAAACTAATGTGAATTATTTTGAGTGCATTTTTATGCCATTTTTGAATATACTTATACAATATTTTCCATTACAATTCATTAAAAAAAAACCACAATTTTAACTTTATTTTGTTTCATTTAATTTAATGGTCAGTTTAACTTTAAATCAATAAATTTGATCAATCATGCGTTTTTGTTTCAGTTTTCTTAAATTTTCAGCGATTTTTGCAGACAACTTACAAGACTTTACATTTAGTTTTGTTGGTCGTTTTTAAGCTCTTTGGAAAATTGTCTGTAAAATTAGTATTTTTATTTCACACCTCTTTTTTCCCCCATTGTATATTCTATGTCGAGATATAGCCAAAAAAGCTTTGGTAGCTCAACTTACAAGCCTTTTCCCCAGCAGTTGTTTAGCGATGGTTTTTATATAATATATTTCCGAGCCCGGTCTCCAAAGAAAACGAAGCATGTTAGATTTCTAACGTTGAGGAGTTGTCCGAATCCTGAGGTGCTGTGTTTTTTTTTTTTAGAAGTAGGATTCAACGTCCCCAAAAACATACAATAGTCATAGTTAGGCATTTGAACCTCAAAACCTTTTTTTCTGTTTTATTTGTTTTAGAGTATTCAAATTTCGTTCGAAATTTGTTACAAGTCATTTCGATTTTTTTCTGCTTATTGTTACTCTACGTTGTTGTTGTTGTATTTGCAGTTTAAGTTTTGCCTTATTTTAACAAGCCTATGCCTGTAACTGTCTCCATCTCTGTCTCCGTCACTGTACCCATTGCTATCCCTGTCCCTGTACGAGCCAAACTTTTTTCTACATATTACTACTCCTCAGACTTGAGTAATTTCTTGGCGAACGCCGAGTTTTCCTTATTATGTGTCTATGGTAGAGGCTGGTGCTTGTAGGTTATCCAAGTGTGTGTGTGTGTGTGTGTGTGAGTGAGTTGCCAGATGTTGTGATATCACGAAGCAGCATTATAACTAATTGGCCACGTTCGTTGAGTTCATTGTCATGAGCGTGGCATAGACGTGGACGATACCTATACATACGTAGATAAATACATACACACATATGTATATACATCTATACACATTGATAGGGTCTACTTGGACATCGTTGTGTGCTGAGTCTGATGTTGGTTTGACTAGGCGGAAGAGAAGCATTTTTCACAATGTTCAGGCAATTTGCATATGTTTTTTTTTGTTCGGACAGGGCGTATGACCTTCACTTGCTACAATTCAATTTAAGTTCATATTTTTGCCCTAACTAACACCCATCGAGACGGCAGCAGCAGCACACATAGATGAAATTGGAAACCCTGCCGAGGGCTGGCCAAGAGCAGTTCGTCGTGCGTCCATGTACCGTAAGTTGGGATGGTGGCTTCAGCCAATTTAGCGTAATAATTTAAACGTTGTTGCAAGCCAGAAGTCGACGGAGTCTGCACAGGCTCGTCGAATGTGGCATTCGGCTTGTGGCATGTAGCCGCCATGTAGCATGGTCTCTCCGCTGATCTAGTGGCTTGTTCAGTCACTGGCTTTCTTGTTTGGTAGTGGATTGTTTATAAGTAGCTTGGCTTTCCGCTTTCGGTTTCGTTGCAACAATTCGGAACTGGTTATCGATTACGCTTGTTAAGATCTCTGCTTGTCGTCAGCAGCCGCAGCAGCAACAACTTTGATTACTGCGGTTCTTTCCACTTCTAGCAAAAGTTAAATATCATCCTACATGCGGATTTTATCAGAGTGTGTGTCTGTCTGGTTGTGGAGTTGGTCTGCCTGCTGCTGCTGTTGCTGCTGTTATTGAAAACCGCTATAATTTTGTGGTAATATACAATGATTCTGGATTCGAGCACGTGCTGCAGCGTTTACTCTGGTCATGTATTAAGTTGCATACACAAGATGAGAGGCACGAATCACGTACTTCACAGATTTGTTGTTTATAGTGTAGCTAAGTTCTTGGAGTCGTTGAAATATACAAATTTGGTTTTTTTTTTCTTTATGTCAGTTATGCATGGTATACTAAGTCAAAGACTCCCAGAGTGTTGTTTTTGGAACAGATAAGAAAATATATACAGTATTTCTGGCCCCTTTTTCAACGCAAGTTGTCATCGACGTGCAATCGATCCGCAAAACACGCTTGGAATAAGTTCAAGGTTGTTCACTTTAATTGAAGGGACAGAGCAAGGGTTGCGATAGCAACAAAAAACCGCGATGACAGCAAAGTAACAAAAATAGATACTCCTTATTTAGCCTTGTTTCCAACTGCTCATCTTTCTTTTCCTTGCAGACGTTGTATGATTGAATCATTTTTTCACATGATGAAAATGGTATTGCCTGCCACGCTATACTACATACATGTCCCACTGACCCGCCTGATTGACCGCTTCGAGCACAAGACTATTCGGTTCACTGATGGCTCGAGTAATCGGCAACAGAGGATTGTTGAATGCTTCACGATTCCTGGTGCATGGTGCATGGTGCATGCTACTGATGTCTGCGCTTGCTGCTTGCATTTTTTTGTTATTTGATTGAGTGACATTATGCTAGGCATACACACAAAATCAATCATTCATTCTGAACTACCGATGTGTGCCCGAGTATCTGTGTGAGATGTGTTCGTGTAGTTGTTTTTGTCAACTTGGGCACTTTTGCTTTTTGCTGGCCTTGTATGCTGTGCCTGCCATATGCAGCTTAATCTTGGCGTCGCTTCTTGAGGCATGGCATTATTTTATTGCAATCATAAGACATTCTCTTGGTTGGCCAAATGGATGAATTATATAAATACATCGTAAATGTATTAACTCTAGAAAGCCATCTAATGTCTATCTTAAACAAGGAATCAGCTGTTGCAAGTCACTCGTTCATATATTCCCCATGTCCTCTGAGTTGGCATATGGAGTGTTTTTCGAGTGTTTGTTGGCATCCTACGCGTCTTCGGGTTTTTGCCCCTAATCAAGCAAACCTTAAGCCTTTTTATATCACTTAACCCACACACTGTCTGGCAGTACGTCGTACACACGTGGATCATACTATGTACCCTGTATATGCAACTTGTCCGTTCGTCCGTCCGATAGCGTCAGTTGGCTTGCGGCCCATTCGTCTCAAGAGTTTCTTTTAGTTTCGTCAAATGCACTTTCAATTGCAGATAGAGCCAGAGCCCTAAATACATATGTATGTGCCTATATACTTGTATTGCTCATAGCTATGTATTGTACGTATGTATGTTTTTTGTATGTACTATTTGTTTGCCGTCTCTTTGGGCTGTCGTTAAGCTGACTTGACTTTCTTTATGGCCTGATATAGTTAGGATTTCTTAATTTTTGCTTCTCGAGATCTATTTGTCTGCCGCCTACTACTCACAACTACATTTGCCACACGATTCGATTGTGTTTCGCTTTATGGTAATTGTAGGTTGTGTGCTGGCTCAACTGTAACTGGGACTGAGTCTATTTTTCTATTTTTTTCGAGTGAGGCTTTGACAACTTTTCTTGTTTTCCTCTCAGACGTGTAAGGCCCATTCTCAAGATACTTGGGTACAGGGGCACAGGAGCGCCTTTATTATGAAACGTGATATTTATATAATATTGTAAAACGGTCATTATGTGTTTTGCTTCATTAAATTACGTAAATGGAAATATTTGACTAGTCCTCCCTTTCGTTCATTGGTCTGGCTTTCTTTAGAAAGTAAATGTTGTGTGCGAGTGAGAAAATCCCTTGGCAAAATATGTTTAAGCAATCACAAATACCTATTGGAAGGCATTGTAAGATTTAATTTGTTGTTAATGTTGTTTCATTTCGCTTGCTCCGAATAGAGTAGCATGTAGAGTATGTATATTATTTAAAAAAATTAATGTTAAATAAAAACAAAACATTGCTCTCGTATGGTATTGTAAAATATACACCCTTTTCTTTCCGTAAATCGTCATAATATATTAATGGTAAGCCCCAATATAAAGGACATATAATGTCCTGCTTGCATAAGAATCGTCCATGGTTAATGTGTAACATAAAACGATCAGTGGAATTGCAATAACCTCGTTAAATTTGGTCAAATTTTCTCTTCCATACTTTTAAAAAATATTTCAAAAAATGCGAATGTAGCAAATAAATTTATATTCAAAGATAGTATGGCACAGTTTACTCATAGTTTATTATAATAGTAGATCTTTGGCATTACAGTAGATTTTTTCCCAATATGTATAGCAAGAAATGTAGATTTTTCACACGTTTTTACATAAAAAAAAAACTTTAAAGTGCATTCCACAATTATTTCCCATATTTTTCATTCATTGAAACCAATTTTTTTTTGCATCAACAACTGATTGTTGATCGGAGGTTTTATTTATGGAATCGTTGCACTCCAGGTATGCTTTTTAAGAAAATATAACTAAAATAATGATATTCGATCGTGATATTTTTACTTTTCAATCAAAATTTTACAATTTCTAATATTAAATATCAGAATATTCCACAATTTGCAATCAATTGCATTTGATATCGTAAAAAATGCATGTATTCAGACGCTCCTTTCCAAACGAATTTGTTTTTATTTACAGATATTAACCATTGTAGCTTCGAAATCTCAATATAACTCTGTTTTAGATTAGACGTATATACATATATATATATATCCATAAGTGAACATACAGATTTATGGCGCTTGAAAGCAATCAATTTGAAAAAATTCGATAATTTTTGCTGTAACTCCGACAGTTCCAAACGATTTGCATGAGTTGGTGGGTGGTTGGTTGATATTTGTTGGGGGAGGCAAAAGTGGGTATATAAAAACAAATGAAGAACATCTTAAAAACTATACCATAAGACGGCTTTTGGCCTATAAGGAACAGACGCCATTGATACTGGCAAGGGAATGGGGTACTCTTTGGGTATCATGATTCACCAGAATTAAAATCGAACCACAAGATAAAGATGGCTTCTGGTGTTTGGGTGTTTATGAAGCAAAACATTTGAATTAGTAACAGAATCATTAAAAAAAGTACCCCAAAACTATGATCAAAATCAAAAGACTTAGACAACGAACTCATCCACACTCTAATACGCAGCGTTCTCACAACGAAAACAGAGACCGGCGACTGACCTCAAGATAGACTGGAGGCAGTCCCACTTAAGCGCCTCATGCCCATCTGTTGCCAGATAGTTGCCACATGGGTTTTAATTTTCTTGCACTTGGCTTACACCGCTTGAAGTCTGAATTAATATACCAAACAATTACATGCCACAGCAAAACAATTTTAAGCCCAGTTAATGTTGCTGACAGCCCCTCCCGCCAGTTGTATTTTTTTTTTGCTGCTGCTGTTTTCCAACGAAAGTTAAGACTTTTGCTTTTGGTTGCCCCTGTGTTTAGTTTTGTTGGTTTTGTTTTTTTTTTTTTTTTTTTAATTTTAGAAAAACGCAACAACAAAGTACAGCGAGCAGCAGAGGCCTGTGTTGGAATCACTTTGCCAGAAAAGAAAGTTATTACAAAACTAACTAAATATGACAGGCTGGTAAGGTAAGAGGGGCAGCAAAGCATCTCTAACTCTAACTATCCATAACATAAAATGCCATTTGGCGGCATCCATCAGAAATTGTGACAAATACCCAAGAATTAAAAGATGAAAAAGTGGCGAAACAACTTACCTCCGCCGTTGTTGGCATTGGCGCAATGCTTTGAGCTGGCGCCATTGCCCGCATTTGATGCCGAGTTGGGCAGCCCACAGCCGCTCATCACGCCGTACTTGATCGGCTTGAAGTGGAAGAATGAAGGCGAATATCCAGAGCCGGCGCGACTCAACGAACTAAATTGTTCCTCACGATCCTCAACATAAAGTCCCTCCTTGCCCATTGCCGCCAGCTGCCTTCCCTTGGGCATAAACATTACAAGGAACACTGTTGCTGAGGTGGCCACCAGGCCAAAGGCAATGCAAGCATCTTTGTGACGTTCCGCAACTGCTAGACCGCACAGCGTCCAACCAAGCCAGATCGGTATGGCGCCGCCTATGGCCAGGCCAATGTATGTGGCTTCTCTGTAGTTATCCCGTATGCCACGTGACTTGATCGCCAATAATGCGATGAATACAATAAGAAACACAATGTAGATTAACGAAAAGAGCAGCTCAGGAAACTGCGTCTTGCAGAGAGGAATAAGCACGGTGCTAACCGGTGCAATGCGCGTATAAATCTCAGGGGTACCATCAAGCACAGTGTATGACGTTGGATAGAACAGAGCGGTGTAGTTGGTCTGTGAGGCAACTGTTGAGGTGAGGATGCCGCTGCCTACTATTGGCACGCTGGTCGTATAGATTTCCGGTGGCTGCGTCAGTAGCCATTGTGCACCGATGGCCACCTGAATGAGTACGGCAAATAGTAGCAGAAGACCCTGGTAGGGTGCTGGCAAGTAGACACCGCCGTTTAGGCTAATCAGAAAGACGCACTTCACCAATAGAGCAGCAAAGACTAGGGCATAGGCGACACCCACACCAAAGCGTATAGCTCCACAACTAAGCAGGGAAGGCTGTGCCGTGATAACTGCGCCTAAGCTCGCACATGCAAATAATCCCAGCAAGAGCATTTGACCAAGGAAAAGATGGCGTCGCGACGGAGACGTTCGCCATGCTTTAAAAAGTACGAAAATTTCAAAAGCTCCCATCATCAACATGGTCAGAGTTGAGAGAACCAATACTGGTACCACCCATGGCTCCTTGCGCAGACCGGCAAACGGAAGATGTGTCGTTGACACAATAGTGGGTGGCGTTGCAAAGTTTCCGTTACTACCGAAGCCTCCACCAGATCGAGTTCCCAAGCGTGTGCTGCTGTGAGTCGAAGATGCAACTCCACGTGATCTCGCTCCCGTGCGTGTAGGTATAGTTGATGACGCTGCTGGTGTACTGCTTCTGGGGGCCGAGGTAGGCACCACAAAAAACTCTGTGGACATTTCTAGGCGTGCCGCCTTTGAAACATTGACACCTAACTGCGATGTTTCTAACACATTGAGATCTTCTCTTCGAAGCAACTGCTTTGATACCCGACGGGACGGCGCCAACGTTGTACGCAACGTACTAGATATTGCGATTGTGGATGGAACTGTGCTTGTAGTCGTTGAGTTGCTACCGGTTGCATTAGCCTTCAGAACTTGGTAAGCATTACGGTCTTGCATTGCCGTACCGCTAGTGACAAGACGCACACGTCGCCAAATATTATTGCTTTGTGGCTTGTTGGTTAAACTATTTACACTAGAACTACTGCCGCCGACGGAACGCTTCGGCCACTGTTCACTTCCCACGCGTAGTGAGGCCGGCATCTTGCTGGTGGGCAAGGCGCCAGTTCCACTGTTCGAGTTGGTGTTGGCTGTTGACTTTCGTGGGGCTTGAACTTGCGCTTTTGCCTGCGTACCGGATGTCAAGGAGAGGCAGCACGTGAAACACAAGAAGAGACAGTGCAGCCGCGCACTGGTCACGAGTCTAAAGCTCGTTGTCGTTTTCGTCTTGGCCTTGGCGGCCGTTCGACGCACTCGTTGCACCATGCCCAGGTGCCTACCTGCTAAACGCAGTCGCGTCCTGTTTAAATGACTTGGCAATGACAGCTACACATCGATAATAGACCGACCTTTCAAAACACTCGCAAACCAAAACACTAGCCCGCTTTTTGCTTTTGTTTCGGCACCCGGTACTCGTTACGATTCGAATTATTCGTTCGCTTTGAGGAGTTATAGTTAGTCTTTGGCGTTTTACGTTCAACACACGTCCGCTCACATCGCCTTAATAACTCGACTGTCGACTGCGGACTGAGCTTGTCTTCTCTAAGTTTGTCTTTGGCTTGGCTTTGGTTTGCTGCGCGTGCTTAAGACAAGTTTGACTTGGCCAACTTGCAACTCATACCAAAATGTTCGAGCTCCCCAGCTATTAGAACACTTTCCTTCATACCTATGGTATGATATGGTTTTGGCCATATGGATGTTGGCTGCGGATTGCCAATTTCATGCGGCTAATGGCTTATAACTCTGGTCTGGCCCGAAAGTTTTAACAAAAGCAGCCGTTAAACAAAGCGATCGTATGGCACCATTTTGATCTCGATCTTCATTAGAGTATATATATAATTGTTTCGGCCGTATAGACGAGCACAGTTATTTAAGTTATTGTGTCGCATGGAATGGTTTTAACAGCTCAGAACTCACCAATATCGAATGATTTTATCATTGTTGGCTTAGAGAGATTTTGTGTAGATCAGTAAACTTTTTAAACGATCCTCAAATTTGTTGTAGCAAGTTCTTAAGTCATCGTTTTTCTGGCTATCATTCTACAATAGTAGCTATACCAATCGTACGGCTTTTAAATTTAATAAATTATCTTGAGAAATTTCAAGTTCAATAAACTAGTACACACACACATCCTCTTCATATGTAAAACAAACGACTTTGGTAATAAAATCGTTTGAAGTTGATGCGAAACTTAATCCATCTACAACTATGTTTTATTTACTTGACCGTTCATCAATGAAGAACAGAACCATCTTTGTCACACGTAGGTTAATAATATTTCTTAGCCATTAACTATAAACTGGTTCCATTGCTAGTCTCAGATTTAACCTCGGACTGCCGGTCAGGCGACCAAGAGTCCAGGTCAATGCTGTGGGTTTCAAATTTCTCGTTTTGGACATACTTCAATGGTTGCGTTAATAAAACTAAAGAGTGCGCACACAGATTGGCAAACAGATCGAGGCCCTGTGGCTCGTGTTCAGCCAAACACTCAATTAGGCAAACCTTTTGAACCGCCAGCTCAAATTTCATTAGATCCCCAACCTGGGGCCAAGACCGCTTGTGTTGTAGGTTAACTTTCTTGTGCTGCGTCCGAAATCTGAATAGGTATATTATATTTGCAGTCAAGTATAAATTCCTATGCGAATACATAGGTATACCTAGCCATGGGCCAGTGAGCTCAGTGTAGACACCGCCGAAGCGCTGACCTTTAAAGTGCGCAAACATCTCGTTATTCTGGTTGACTAGATGGAATCAACGGCGCCTATTCTGCATCCTCTAAGCACTCTGATTGATTTAAAACGATTTTAATATCTGCGGTGGCCAGTTTTTAAAAGTGCCCATCCGAGGTACTGTTGTTCGCTTTACTGTGCCTGTGGGACATCATGAACTGAACTCCTAATTTATTTGCTACACGCCAACGACCGAAAAAGGGTCAAATGTCGTAAAAAAGTTAGCGCTCTCTCTGAAATTATTTAACCCGGCCTGATTTTTTGATTTTGCTCTAAGCATTCTTACTGGGATCTTGTGTGGAATGATCCACATAGTGTACTCTAAGGGTCTAGGGTAATAATCAAAAGAACGCAAGGCAGACAATAAGTTGGTCGCCATCAGCGACTAAGCCACATGCATCTGTCCGTCTGTACCTACATCTTTTAGACCATATTAGCTAGGAGACATGATTTGCCTAAATTTTCTCGTTATCCGAACAATGATAACGCTAACTAAATATTATCAACAAGAAAGACCATTAGAACATTTTATAAAATTTTAAATTTTCATTGTGCAATTTATTAAAAAAATGTTTTGTGCTGAAATGAGATGAAAGAAAATTCTTTTACGAACAGTCTTCAGAAAATGAGAATAAATTGTATTTTTGCATGTTCCTTCCAAGAACTTTGCAATTGAAAATCGAAAGTTATGTATTCATCGAAAGTTGGATATGGATTTGATCATTAGAGCCACATGAATCAGGTTACCTAGGTCAATTGTAACATTTTTATTTTTAATTTGTATACATTACATACCCGAACATTAAATTATACAGATTGCAACGTTTCTTTTTCATTTCTGTATTTCTACAAACTTGATTTTTGAAAAAGATTAACTACTCAATTAAAAATGTTTATTGCCAAATAAGGTTACGATATCGTTATAAACAAGCGAAAATTAAACAATTTATGTCCTGAAAACCTTTTTTACACGATCGTTTCTATGGGATCTATATAAAATGCCTTCATAAACAAACGTATTAGTGCGTTGAAATACCAGTCAGATGGAGAGACAAACAGACGGACATCTTCACTTGTGATCATACTTTATATTAATTTTGGGGGTTTCCAACATCTTCTTCTCTATTGCATATATTTTCACAAACATAATATACTCTTTCTACCTTATACCAGAATTATTTTCGACGCCTGAGCATATTTGCTTAAACTAAGTCAAAATCCACGCAATCGCAAAACTCAATCCTGTATGTGTAATCTTGAGACGTTTAAGCTTTATAAACATTTTAACTTAAACCATTTGTACATTTTTACGAGTTTTCCGTTTTTACGTGAAGGGCATTGAACTGCTGCCAAAACAAAAAACAAAAACCACAACAGGAGCAACAAAACCTTGCAGACTAAAGACAAAGGCCTTAGGAAACTTATTTATTTATCAATATGTGTGTAACACGTTCCCTTTACCCCTCACCAACATTTCTCTTCCCTCTACCCAGTTGGCCATTCATTCTCCCACAAGATACTCGCTCTAAATACATACAAGCATACCAGTATGTGCATATATACATACATATGTACATATATTTTTATGTGTGTTTTGCTGGATAAGAGCAAGGAGATCGCAGGGGACAACTGCCACCGACTTGGCTGCCTCCATCATGTTCGGCTGCAACTTTTAAACCCAAAAGTGAATTCTGATTTATAAGCATGCGTGCTTTGCCCAGTGAGTGCCACGACGCGACGATGGAACCTGGCATCTTCTGGATGCACTTTAATCACGTGCGTGCAATGTGAACATATTCGCCTCAATGTATTCATGCGCTGCAGTTGCGAATGCGGCGACCCTCAAGCAGCGAGCGACTAATGCTGCGTTTACACTGCGTCACGGATTGTCCCAATGGGCACAAGTACGAAATGTGATGATAGGAATAAAGAAACTAAAGTACGATTACTTTAATGTAAGCTGTTGGTCATATTTGTATGTTGTTATGACCAGGTGTAGTGTTTTCATAAAATTTGTGAAGTGAATATAACGTGTCTTTTACAATTCTTTTGTCCATTCAATTCAATTATTATTCAAAATTCAAGACTTTACTAGTTCACTAAAATCCAGAACGAAAATGAAATTCGATTAAGCCCAAAATGGGTTGTATGTGTCTCTACGTATTATTCAGATTCTCAGAGTCCAAAACTCTAGAAAGCAGAATTGTGCCCTAAGAACTCGCCACAGGGATTTTTTTAAAATAGGTAGAGATCTTTATATACATATATTTATATCCATTACCCTTGAATTTGTTAATGCCTCATCTCATTTTATTGATTACTTACGCATCTAAAATCAGAGACTACAAAAAGGGTGTTTTTTTTTAGAGTTACACAAGTTTAAATCATAATAAAATAAAAAAAATAAATATATTTTAATATCAAATAAACGGGCTTTAACGGATGGAAAAACTTAAGCAATAATGTTTTAAATACGATTTCGACCATGTGGCCGCCACAGCAGGAGTGAATACCAATTTTCACAAACAGTAACATTCTAAATATCATAATTAATGATGACTCCAATGACTCCGCCAGCCCATAAAGCGCACTAACTCTAATTTTTTGTGGATGTAGTGGTGTTCCGATATAACTTGTTGATTATCCTCACTCTAAATCCGACAATTGTGCTTATTTACCTACCAAAAATAGGCTTAATCGGAGAACAAAATATTAAATAAGTTTGACGAAGGAAACTATTATTTTGATGAAAAATTTCAAAAATTTGCAAGAGTCAAACCAAACTCAACAAAATGTAACTATGGGCTGAAAAATGTATTGTCAGATTAAGCAGAGTTGCCAACTCAAATTTGTAAACCTCTATAAAATACAAACTGTATAACCAATGTAACTTTTTCTTAAACATTTCTACGAAATTGGTTCTTTGGTTAGTTCGTTATTTATAACTAGTGGGTCCGGCAGACGTTGTCTTGTCCAAACTTTTTGAATAGTCTTAAAGTGTATAAACATCGTATGATTCTTTAGTTAGCTTATGTAGACAATCATTAGATTTTTGGATTTGTTGACATCATGACTCTGTAAAAAGCCGTGTGGACGAGCTTAAGTATTCCTAAGAGAGCTCGCATCTCTAATAAATTCATGCCCCTCAGAAACTACAATTCCATCCCTGGGCGACTACGTTTCTGTCTGCACTTAATGTCCAATACCCGGTGTTGAAAAATTTTCTACTTTGCACAAAAATCCGTAGGCATATCTCACGAGCCAATACACACAATCACATCGTAATAGGCTTAAAACCTCCGTATTGACAACTTCTAACACACGCAAATATCATATTTGAAATTCTTCAACGCGTTAATGAGCTCACCCGTAACATTAACATTAGTTAATCTGACAATGTACACAAAAAAAAAAAAAAAATATTCGAAAAATTAAAAAAAAAAAAAGGTTAGTGGTGGCAACCCCCTCCATACCATTTACTCAAAACTTTTTGTGTTATAAACCTTCTACACACAGAGTAAAGAGAGTAACTCTGATGTGAAATGTGAAATGTTTTTATACTCTGGTCCACTTTTGCAGAAAATTTGATCGAGCGAAAAAAGCGAAGAAGCGAACATTAAAGCGGATACATCGTAACCCTAATCATGATGCCGAAATGCTAATGATCTCCAAAATATTGCTACAAAAAAGTCGCACATGAAGATAAGATTCCTGCGGTTTAGAAAATACCGAACCACTTTGTATAATACGTATAATGTTTGCAACGCTTTGTGACTCAACAAAGACGACCATCTTTAGCACGGATTGGCAAATATCACATTCCTGACGGTGTGAACTTGGCCCAAGACTTCCCAGCCCCAAACGTTCTTTTATGTATGTATCTGTATTTATGTATATTAGTATGTATATATGTGTGTGTGAGTGTGTGTGCGCGAGCATATTCGTATTGATGTGAGCGTATGCGTGAAGCGTCCGTTTTAATCGTTGCTTGCCCATCGAATATTTCTTCTTTTACATAGTCGGCATTGCTCGTAAATCCCTTGTAGTGTTCACGTATATAGGTAAGTATATTGTATAAGTATATAGTAATAAACCACGTTCCCGCCGGACCTAACCAAAGAGTTAAGCTTACACACATTACCTTTTGCAGCTTGCTAACTGACTTAGACACTTCTTGTATACCTCCATTTAGACGCTCAAAGACTGATTTACTATGATCCTTTTGAGTTTTATGTGCAAAAAGATAAAATTTTCAAGATATTGGCACCTTGTTAGTGTTTTTATTGTTAGACGTTTGGACTGCAGCCTTTGCCAAAAGACACACACACACACACAAGCAATGATGGCCAAAACCCCTCATTCCTGAAAGTTGGACTATGCCATACCAAGGCTAGTTGGCTATGCCCACGTTTCGCTGCATGTTTTAGCCAAAACCGTGGCTAATTGTTAAGCATTAAATGCGCAAACCTTTTCAGCCCAACCTAGGCCAGCCCAGCCCAGACGCAAACCAACAGTCAGGCCCGACGAAAGGTGGGGGATTCCCCTGGACCCAGAGTTTTCTCAGGGGCTCGGTGGAATTACTGTCGTACTGTCGTGATTCAAGCTAAAGGTGTAATAGAGGGGCCGGCACATTTTTGCCCTTGGGATCGGATTTTCTCTCTACGGCCCTGCCAACAGTATTAGTCGCGTCAATATTTATGTAAAATATATGTACCTGAATTCCGACGTATGTAGATACATAAATAATATATATGCATTACACATAATCGTATGGACCCTGCGTGGGTGTCGCATATTATGCACCATGGTAAGCGAGAAGGTTCTCATCGGCGTCAACCTAAGCTCCGCGCAGATGAAGTTATGCCATCGAAATAATATATATTTATATGGCTTCAAATGCTGCAACCGCTAAATGCTTAGCGGCACTTCTGCCACATCGGGACGTGCCACATTCGACACGCTGTCTGCAGCAGAATTGAAGGATCGAAAGAAACGTTTGTGTTGGTGTAGATTTTTTTTTTGGTTTCAACTGCAACGACTTAGCATGCCCATTCTTTAGGGCCTTCTGTTGTTCCCTTTCGGGGGAGTAAATCAACTTTGTGACAAAGGCCAAAAAACTCATTTATGTATAACTTATTCTTTCTTGTACACAGAGAGCAAACTTTTTCTTTTTGAAAATGATAATGATAAAGACCAACTTTTTGGAACGAGACCTTCACCCACAAATAAAATATTCGAATTTTAATAAAATCGGCTGACTACATCACAATTTGTTTTGTTTATTTGTGTTTATAATGATATCGTGCCGAATTTGGTATTTTAAAGTTTTATGGCTTCCCCAGCACTGTATATTAGGGCGTCCGACGCTAATATGACAAAATTTTAAACCAACGATATCGATAACGTTACCGGCCAAAAAATTTCCATTTTACCTGCATATAAAATTTTAAGATCACCCGAAAGTAGGTCAAAGGTAATACAAAATTTTGATATGAATGCTTAAATAGCGACCAAACCGTAAGTGGTACAAAAACATGTTCTAAATATAATCGATAGGTACTTTATTGACTATAGAGTCAAGTCAAAATATCGAAATCTGTTTAGTACAACAAGAGATATTTTCTGTTAAGTAGAGGTTTCAAATTATCTCGAAGACCATTTAATATTTATTATTATTCGAGAGACATGAGACTGTTTGAACCATAATTTCTTTAATTGGAAAGAATATTTTAAAGGTTATAAACGGGAAAAGTAAAAATTATAACCTTTGACCTACATATTTTCGTGTCTATCAAATACTTTCGGATCGTCTTTAAATTTTACAGGCGCTATGCGCAGGTAAAAAGAAAAATTTTTAGGCGGTAACCGGATTTGATTGCTATGTGGTGGTATAGGGTATCCGAAAACCATCCTCCCCAGACTTTGATGTACATATGTAATTTTTTCTGCCCTTACCTTCTGAATTATTGACTTATTAACCAACTTTTTTTTAAGTTGAAAACGTTACTCTACATAAATTAATAATATGTGCATACATCACATGGCGTCTTCATCCATATCATTCACATTTGGGGCTCGCCAATACCTTTTTGTGGATTTTTTGTATATGCATTGCCTCCTGGTGAGCTTCAGGGAGTTTTCTTATTAAGATAACCATTCATCCAAAATTGTGGCATTCAGCCAAAATGTTAAATTTAGTTTGGACAGACGTTCCAAAACAACATGGCCAGGCCGATTGGATAATCAAGCTGTGTGTATTTTTTTCTATATTTTTATAATAGATAATAATCATAAAATATCTTAAGAATGAAATATATTGATATAAATGATATTCCAAAATACCCACAAATTTTCCATGTTGATGTCGATATTTGATCTTAATAATATTTTTTACTTGTTTTTTTCAAAGTGGGATCCTTTCAAAGATCCTAACCTTTTTATAAAATAAACTGAAGTGTTATAGAAAAGAGTATAATTGTTTATTTCAAACGATATTAATGGTGTAAAAAAGGAAAACCCTTAAAGAAGCCCTTTAGTGTATAGCATCAAAATTATGATTTAAGGATGCGAAATATTAATGGTATTGTGAATATTTGAAAAATTAAAATTTAGATGTTTAAATAGATTTATGGTATGTATGTTTGTATCTTTCTATTGGATAGGTTTCTGGATTGTATTTTCAGAATTTACATTTGCACAGATATTGACAACCTTGACGTTTCTGAACATAAAAGTTTTCAATACCCATTTAACATCGAAATACATTTTTAACTTTTTATCAATTCCCAATTTATCTATCAATTTTAAGCAATTTAAAACTGCTTATAATCTTATTTTTTTCAAAAGATTTCTGATTTCTGACAATTATTAATGTCAGTCAAAAAGAGCATGCACACTTCGAGATATCAACTAGACTGCTCTGTTGTTTTGGTTCTGTCGGCGAGCGTCAAGAAGTTTCGCGCAGATTGATTAAGCCCACATAGATCGTATTAAATAAATGGTAACTTACTTCTTACTCAGGTACGTATGATACGTCTGGTGTCTTAAGACACTCCTTAAGGTGCCTCAAAGCGAAATCTACAAGTCACAAATGGAGAGTTTTTTAAAGCGCCAAAGTGCTAATGGCTATTGATGGTTCTATCGGACCAGAAATGTGATCATTTTTGTAGAAGCCTCCTGATTTAAGTTGGTTGAGTTGGATGTTACAAAAAGTGAAAGCTATATTTAATTGCTGAGCCCGTTGCAGTTAATAGTTTCGACGCCATCGCTGCAATCAATGGGTGCACTGAAGCGATCTCCTGGTGCTGCATCTGAATCTGCATCTGCTTATGGATCGCGTGCAGCGTGCAGCAAGCAATTCGCCTGAAAACATTTCAATTATGACACCAATCCATTGCAAGTTGCAGTCTCTGGTGAAGTTGCTGGCACAGTGTCTGCGACATGGCAAACATGAATCAAATTAGATGTGGCATTTTTCTACTGTGCCAGGGCTTGCAGTTCTTCTTCTTCTTCTTTTGGCTCGATGATGTGCATCCAATTAAGCGCCCTGGTGTGTGGATAGGTAGGTTGGACGGCTCGTACATATGTACATAGATATACATATGTGCATGGTGCATACACATAAATGTATTTGTATGTATCTTATTTTGTATCTGTATGTCTTTCTCTAAGCCGCTGAGCACAATTCGTTCGCCTTTTTTGGGCCACAATCTGGAGTTAGAGCAAAGCAGCAACCCGGCTGTAACTTATTCGCTTGTCTTTCTAGGAGCATGATTAATGACCAGCAAGGGCACACACGTGGGTAAAAAGCCGTTGGGTCTGGTAAAAAGGATGCCTATAGGCTAGCGGCAAATATGCACAACCAGAACGCAAGCCTTGATAAAGTCAAGTCGACTTCACAATTAGCTCCAGTTGCTGCCTTGGGTCAGGTTATCTATACAGATGTACGCCAGTTCCTATGATAATATGTTACAGTGGGACTAGTGTACTCCAAATCTTGTCCCATTTCAAAGCAGGGCGGTCGTTGTAAATGAGTAGCGTTCTACAAAGCGTAAATCGTTGCCGTAAATGTAGTCGATCGTATGTACATATGTATGTATACATATGTATGTATATGTACGAGTATATAAGTTTCACACCTGAATATAATCGAATTTTTATCATTTTAACAACATATTGCATTGTTGGCCAGACTATTGCTCTTGCCTGTGACCATTGTTGCCAGGCGGCTGCCCAACTATCAGTAGCCGGACCTCCAGCCAACGAGCTTACCAAGTAGTCAACTAACCAACCAACCAACCAGGCAGCCAGACAAGCAGGCAAAAAGCAAATTGAAATTTATTGCTCCTGTACCAATGGAAATATAAGCGAGATCACGGCACAGTCCAAGCACAGTTGGACCATGCTTTATGGCATACCTGATGCTATGTATGTATATACATACATACATACCTAGGTAACGCCGCGCCAGTTGAGTTGCGTTCCATTGCGAAATTTGGCCAACAAGTCACCCGCCTGTCGTATGTGGGTCGCATTGGTTTGTTGCCTCCTGCCATCTGAACATCGTCTCTTTCGCAGGAAGCTGCTGCCTTTGCTTATATAATCCGTCCGATAATCGTAGAGACCAGTTAGTTAGCTGCGTATCAACTCAAACCCTAGATGGGTGTGACATTAGCCCATTAGAGCCAGAGACTTGATGGTCAGCTGTTGCCAATAGCCAACTGTCCAGTCAGAATGACGCATAGCTTTAAAGCAAGTGGCATACCAAAAGCGAAAAAAAAACGCCCGCACGACGTGCCACCGCCATCGAAGATTTATGGCTTAGATAGCCACGAAAAGTTACAGATACTTGGGCTCCAGCTCTAGCTTTGGCTCAGGTTCAGGTTCAAGTTACTCAATTGCACAACTGCATAACTGCTTCCTCTGTATAGAAGTTTACTCTGCAACTAACCTCGTCAGCAAGTACCGTCTCGTTAGCGCTATGCGATTGTTGGATGCGATAGATTCAACGCGACGATTTGACGATGAAACGATGCAGCGATCTAGCTTGCTTAGGCTAAGCAATTTAGGAGCACGCTAAGGCCTGCAGCCTGGCAGTCTTCTGACTAACCAGCTCTGCGGCGGCAACCAGTCATCGCAAACTTCCAAGTCCACGACACACAGTCATCCGGAGGCTTAAGGGCCGCCGCTTGATTAGCATCGATAAGCTTCAATGCAACAAACTTGCTGCTCGGCTAAATTAGTGACAGGCGTCGTGTGGTAAGTTTCTACATTTAATTTTTACCGACCATATCCTAGTCTTATCTATACAACAACAACAACAACAACAACTAAAATATTAATGAGGTCAATTATCAATGATTCGACTGGCAAAAGTGCAAGTTACTGCCATTTGAAGATTTCAGAGCTCATCAGATTTGAGCAAGATCTACAAGATATTTGCCATCCCAGCTCACACAAGCTAGAAAAGTAAAAGTTTCACTTTCAATTGAGCCACAGTCAGTCGGTAGTCTGCACTTGCCACCATTTCCAGATGGAGCACTAGAAACTGAAAATAAAACGTAACACGTGCCACGCTTCATGGGAGCAGCCTTGCCGCCGCCACAAGGGGAGAAACATTGCAATCAATCACGACAACAACAACAATAACAGCAACTATAGCAACAACAAAAGCTCAACGTAATTAGCGCAGGGAAAAACTACGCCGCATGCAACAACTACGAGTATATAATTGTCAGCATATACGCAGTATACATATGTATGTACATACATATATATATATAGTATGTGCATATCTACAAGTGCATACGTTGTTTGTAAATATACAATAAAAAAAAAAAATATACATAGTATAGTATATTCAACTAGTTGGATACAATGCACATTAAAACATTGGAAAACAAAGAAAGCATGACGAAGCTGAAGCTTAAGCCAAAGACCAAGTCCAAGTCGAGGCAGCCGCTAACTTTAAGGAAAACTTTAAATGCATCAGCAAAAAATTGCGAAGAAGCCCGCAGAATATACTGCAATTTTTTCAGGCAATGGAGCAGTAACTTGGCCATCCAGCCAGACAGCAATAGCCCACAATGTATCCAATAGCTAACCATCCATCCGTCCATCCATCCATCCATCCAGGCAACAAAGACTTATTAAAACTGTGCATTTTTACGTACTAGTTTTTCTTTTAGTTTATTATAAATATTTGGTTGAATAACAATGGTTATACTCGTCGTAATGGTAAAATGTGCATCCAGTGGCAATGGCCAGCAGCTGCTGTCGATGGATGGGCAGGCAGCAAAAGTGAAATCTTAGCCAGCGGCCTCTCTCCTAGTGCCTCCACTTTGAGCCCGCCTTAAACTAACCGCTACAATTATTAAAATATGGTTTTGTGAAAATCATTGCAAGCCGCCTGCAAACAATTTTCGGCTCGAGTCGACATTTTTGGAAAGGTCTCTTTTTTTTGGGACTAATTCATTCTTGTGGCAAGTACAAAAAAAATATACGTATACATAGGTATATTTAATTTTTGTACTATGTATCAGTATTTTGCATACTCTGTACTCTTTATTCAATTTATTCAATCATCCAGGCCACCCCCTATACTTTTCTTTATATCGATTATGTTATTGCCATTGATGTAGTCCGTCCGACTGTACCCTGTATGCCTATGTATCATAGCCATAAACTTCTCAGATTTCCTATAACCCTCATCATGGCGAATTAATTAGTCAGTTTCCCTCCCATTACGTTCTCTTCTAGCAGTTATGTCTTGAAAGTAGAGTTGCCAAATGAACTGAGTAAAAAAAGCGGACATTCCGCATCCGACACCCTCCACTCTTTGCTTGAAATTAATCCATTGAATTCTTGAAGTGAATGTATACTTGAATACTTTTAACTTTTAAAGGCTAACATTTGTTTTCGAATCTGTTGCTCAAAAACTTGAAACCAGAATCAATCACCTCCAAAGTCTTCAAAATGCTGTTAGATTCTTATTTTAAGACTTTGTCATGAAATTTTCACATAGAAAAGTGGACGAAATACAAAAACTTTCAGAATTATCGCCGCCGCGGACGTATGATTTGACCCCTTTATATTATTTCGTCGAACAACAATACAAAAATTGACGTGTGGGAGTCCAACATTGAACATGTGAACATGTTCCAAATCCTTCGAAAGTGTGCTCAAAAATTGGACTTGTGTCAACAAACCATTTTTAAGTCCAGACGCGTATAAAAAAACTTTATGTATATACTTTTTGGTTTCTACCACGCCTCCTTCTACCCGTTACAAACATTTGCACGAACTTATTATGCCATTTGTGGTTTTTATTACAGGGTATGCAAAGGATCTAGACGGCCTAAAAATAAATCGATTTAGCCATACCTGTCCGACGTCCATTTCTCGAAGACACAAAATCTGAAAGATTTCAAAATCGGCGACTTTTATCTATGGGGCGTGCCCCCTTCTTTCTTGCAAACACTACATTGAGTTGTTCCGTTTTTGAAAGTGGAAAAAATATTTATTTAAAAACTGCAAAAAGTTATCGATATGTTTTTCAGACATTTCACATTTTATACCCTGTACCTTAAGGTACAAAGGATATACATACATATTCAGTTTGTAAAAGCCGAAAATAGATGTAACACACAGAAGGAGACATCTGGCTCTATGTCTGTCTGTCTATATGAATGACTAGATCTCCGAGATGGTAAGAGCTAGAGCAACAAAACTTTCAACAATCGGAAGTTTTTTAGAGCTCCAAACCACTGTACCAAAGTTGACAATATCATATAGCTCCGATAAGATAGATCAGTTAATACACGAGTTTTTAACTAAATTAATTGTGTTTCGTTTGGTCGTGAAGATGTCATACCCAAATTTTACATTTTTTTAGAGATTCTAAATACTGTACATTTTATCAAAAAAAAATGTTGGTTCAAGAACGACTTTAACGTACGCCTCTTAAATATTTAAAAAAAATTAAAATAAAGTTATTCTGCAATTTTAATTAAAAAAATCAAAAATAAAAGTAATCGCGTAATATTTATTTTAAAAATAAAAATTATATGTAAACATCTTTCGAACCAAGGAGCGCAGAATAATAGTTGGTGATTTTTTGTGGAAACTTTTCAACTCCTCAACAATAACACAACAAAATAAATAAATTTGTTCCACATGGTTTATAGTCTAGTCTGTTATAGTCTAGCTCTTACCATCACCATCCTTAAGATTTATACGAACGGATCGATCGGATATCGACTTTTTAGTCATGCTAGCTTAATAAACCTTTACAAGTACAGAGTATATGAAAATGTGTTTCTTCCAACTTCTCAATATATATGTATGTATATATATATGATATGTAGTTACATATTTGCAGGTATACTATTTACATAAATATACAACGAAGGAAGTCAGATAAAAGCTTTATTACACAAATGGGACAACTGCGATAATGATGATAATAATGATGAAGATGATGACGACAACTGCAATTTGTCCAACTCCACGAAGAGCGGCAGACTGCTGGCTGACAAGTGCTTAGTGTCAGCACCTTAGCAAGCATGCCATCCACTAAGTGTGCCCGGGACCGACAGTAGCTATATAGACTGCTTGACAATTTAGATGCCACCAGAAGTTGTGGCAGGATGAGGCGAAGAATGGGTCTTCAGTTTACCCATTAATTATGACTTATGTGTGTATGCGCATTAGAGTGGACACACAAGGTTTTTTTCTTCCAAATTAAAACATTACAAAAAAAGCTTTTTCAGATACATACATACGTATTCATATTCATATTTTTTGGCAGAGCCCTTAAAGTGGGCTCCTGTTTATGTATGGAATCAAAATTTTGGTGTGCAAGAGATTGCTGACTGTAGTTCTCTTGTCGTTGTAAAGTATGGGGCCTTTTTGTTGTCGACAATATTTTGGCGTGAATTTAGCGGGTGGATTTCCAGGACTTTCCTAGTCACAGCACTTGATTTGCATGTGGTTGCAAACAGAAACTTAGGGTAGCGATACCAGATTTGGTATTATAAGGTAATTTCTTATCATTTAATAGTTGAAGAAGATCTCTGGCATGTGACCGAGACTCATCCTGTCAGTCTAATTTTTGACCAGAGTTTGGAGCATTTGGGGCCGTATTTGAGTAATGATACGTTCAATGTTAGATTGCAAGTAGTCAAATGTTGATGGCTTGTCTGAATAATTCAATGACTTGACGCGTCCCCAAATAAAATAATCTGAAGGGGTCAAATCACACAACCGGGGCGGCCAGTAGATGCCCCTTTGCCCTTCTCACCGAATTGTGGTTGCGGTCGCCTATGGCACGTAAATTTGAAAACAATTGTTTGATCGTCGTTCGGTATATCAATAATGCGAATCTATAAATTTGGATTTTCCTCTACACTGGACTCTACAACAGCAATATTTTCTTCAGACTGCGCTGATCTCATTCTGAGTGGTGGTCAGACATCTTGGAATGTCAAATGAGAAGACGACGAATAGCACAAGTAATAAAATACAATAGAACACAGAAATAGAAAAAAAAAATCTGAAAGGTTTGTAAATCATTTAATGTCAAAAGTAAGAAATAATTTGAGAGATATCCCATTCGGTAGTCCTGGCACTATTAAAAGAGCACCCTTTATAAAAACACATTTGTATAACGAGTCGCTTGATTCAAGTACAGACGGCCGCTCCAACCGCTGCAAAAGATGTGGATGCAAGACATGGACCAAATAAAATTTAGGTATTTAATATCAAAGAATAATTAAAAAATAATTTCAGGTTAAAATAGAAACGTTTTTAAAACTATTTTGACGATTCGTTTTGATTCCTATTGCGACAAAACATTCGTTTTTAAACCACACAAAAATTCGTCTTGATGGAATTGGGAGCTCCGCATTCAGAATCAAAATAGATGTGTTAAGCGACGAGGATTTGTTAAAATTCGAATTCGGTTTTAGCAATTTGACGATTTTTCATACTTACGATGTGTTCAATGTCCACCCTAAAGTGGACAAGTACTTTCGTAGTAGATGCACCTAGCTGTATGTTCCAGTCTCTTAGTCTGCTGTAGGAAGTATTTGACAGGTGGCATGTCAACGCCATTAGACAGGTAAACGTAGTTTGTCGCCTGAGTCTTTGGTTTTCCTCTTATACATAGAGTACACAAGTTCCAAGCACTATGTACTTACTATGGATGTTGCATTAATCGTTGCAAGTTTCAAGTGCAGCTCGATGTCGAGGGCGGTGTTATACATTTCAACGCGCTGATTTATAGTTGCAGCCTTTAAATCGATAATATTCGATAGCAACACCCACTTGATAACCGTGAGCATTGTCTCGAACGAAGGAACGCACATTGTATATAGAACTTCTATATTCTTTGGTAGTATACAGAGGTCGCCCGGCCATCCAACTAGGCATATGAAAATTAAATTATAAAATACTTTACAACATCTGGAGGGAAGGCGGCTTCTCGTGGTCCAGTCCAGTGTTGTTTTCAGCAATGAAATTGCACAAACAGCTTAACGAGGGTGGACATGTGATTTTCTTGACATTTATGCAATGAAACTGTAGACAGAGCAGGCGGCAAATATTGAGCAGGCGTTTTGTCTGCATCCAGGCAATGCCACGCCCAACTCTTGTAACAACAGATGCGCAGCTCTACCTACAACTGATCCAAACATACATCCATACTTATGTACATATACGTATATGTATCTGCCTGTATTTGTGAACGTTGGTACTTGAACTGAGCATAACGTGGCATTGCTTGGCCCTGGCCGTGCCAAAGTAAACAGCTCCAAGGCAGATTTTGTCTTTGCGTGCTGTGCAACACGTATCAATTATAGTTTACAACTACTTCTCCACGATCACCACGATCTTTGAAATGGCAATAAATGCTTACATTTATGTACATAAGATACATATGTAAGTATGTTGCCACATATGTAGATACATATGGTCGAAGTTTGCTGCCCAATCGATTTAGCAGAGGCTTCCGAACAATTTCGAAAACAATATTTGTAAACACTTTTTTTGCTTCTCTTTATCAAACAGCATCATTTGGGGCAGACAGCATAATATTTACCGGATTTAAAAAGGTTACAAATAGAGTCTGATCCGTTATGGGGCGCAACTACGCAACTTCTCGCTTATGCGGATGACAAGGATGACATATTAGTCATATCAGAGACATCTATAAAAGAAGAAGCGTGTGTCAAGTTAGAAAAAGAAGCACAAAAAACAAGGATTGCTACTAAATGAAGGTTAGGTTAGGTTACGCTGGCCGGCCACAACAGAGTGCAGCCTAGCATAGACCTTTTGGTCCTTAGCTGTGCCAGATTTGAGGTTATTACGCAACGTTATGGTCAGTTAAAAATTTTACTTTTTTAGCGAAATTAAGAATCCGCCCAACTTGTAGCCTGACCACCTCTTCTAGACCGACAAACGCTGGTTCTCCTAGGGTGGTCAGACGATGTCTAGAGATGGCTGGGCAGTCGCAGAGTACGTGTACTAGGGTCTCAGGGACTTCCGGATACCTGCAGATCCTGCATGATTCGCTTGCCGTTAGTCCCATCCTATGCGCATGCTTCGCTAAGAGGCAGTGTCCTGTTAGCACACCAGTGAAGGTCCTGCATTCAGTGCGTGAGAGTTTCATTATGAAGTTACTTTGTTTCCTGCCGTAATGAGCCAGCATGATTTTCGCTGTGTGACAGCTGTCTAGATTTTTCCATCTAGCTTCAGCTCTGCGCTTCACGTTGCACTCCAGCATAACGTAGAGATGTTTGATCGGTCGGCGTACGTCGTGTATTTGTCCCTCCGGAAGCTCAACACCGCTTTTGGCAATTGCATCCACCATTTCATTCCCCATTATGCCTTTATGTCCAGGCATCCAGTAGATATGCAGTTTACGAGCCGCAGCTAATCTCTGGATGACTGCCTGGCATTCAAGGACTTGGAAGGAGGATGTACAGTGTGATACAATAGCCTTGATAGCGGCTTGACTGTCTATAAAGAGGTTAATCTTTGTTCCAGTTGAAGTGTTGGTGCATGCCAACTCAGCCGCCTTCATTGCGGCGAATACTTCAGCCGCTACTAAATGAAAGTAAAATAAAAATTATTCTAACTGGAAATTCAAACTCTGCACTCGGCGCTTTATATGAAATATGACCATGGACGAGTATAAGTTCAAAGTTATCGACCAGTTTAAATATCTTAGTTTGTACAGCAACTCCACAAACGTCTGCTTAAGTGATATTAGAGAAAGAAGTAAATCTGTGAACTAAACAATTTCCTCGCTTTCAACGTTCCTCAAGTCTCGCCTTCTCAACAGAACCCTAAAACTCCTGATATATACAATAATGATCCGAAGGATGCGAAACGTGGAGTCTCAGGAAATCAGATGTAGGCCTCCTAGACAAAGAGAAATTTTTTACGAAGAATTCTGATAATTCCGTGGTTCGGACATGTTGAGAAAACACGATACCAATTTTGAAAAAGACCAGCTTAAATCAACCATTAGAAGAAGAGTAGTTGGGCAACCCCAAGCACGCTGGATAAATGGAATGGAAGAAGATTTAGAAAAATTAAACGTTCTTAACTGGGAGAAAGCTGCCAAAGCGCAATTGAAGTATAACTCTAGCGCCAAGGATGATGGTGATGGCATATAGGGTCACCAGACGTCCCGTTTTTGACTGTCCGTACCAGCGTACCGGTGAATACTAGAAACATCCCGGCTTTACAGAAAATAATTTGTATTGACACTTTTGACTGTAACAACAACATATAAAGCATGAATTTATTGTCATATATAGATTAACAATTAAAAATTCAGTTACTTAGCAGTCAATCCCGCTAACCTGTACTCAAACCATGCCAAAACTTCAATGAACAATTACTGACGATCTGCAGAAAAAATACCCTTGCTTCGCTAAAGTTAAGGGTGAAAGGGACCCAAAAAGGAAACCAGTCGTGGCGGATCCCGACAGTTGAGTTCACTGCATACTTTTTTTTGGAAAAAAATTTGATTGCTACATATACCTTCTAGGCACTATCCAATTTCAATTTCGGTTTGTTCAATTTGAACAAACAATTTGGTTTTTACGTATAAATTTAGACTTTTTTTGTTTACCAATTTTGATAAAAATCGAAAGTTATTTCAAAGAAGTTATTTAAAGTATACGGGGTATCTTTAAATTCATATGTTGACGAGTGTAGAAAAAACAATGGTTTTTGGATGTGGATTTATTTATTGAGACCACATGATTAATCTTACCCAAATTGGTGATTTTAGATAATTTTTTGGAACTAATTTTGAAAATATTTAAAATAGTATAATTTGTTTAAAAAAAAATGGTATAAGTCAAATAGAAAAGTATGAGATTTTGAAAAACATTCTTCCAATTTTACGATCTTGCAGTGAAGATAATTTTGTTTCGCTGATGACGGATCAGATGGAACTTGCGATAATTTTCTTGCGAGAGTCATTTATGCTAACACGCCCTAAAAAGATGGTGCTGGGCTGGAAAACTCGGATCAAAGATCTGACAAGTAAGTTTGTATGTGAGGCGAGCTTGATTTGATGATTTTGCTGTTTTTCCGAGATCTTCTCTTTCACGAGATTAATACGTAGGTCTCTGTGAATATCTTCGTTCCGAAGATACCGCGGGGCTCCCTTTATTGTTCTTAAGATTTTTTTTTACTGTACTACAGCGTGAATGTCAATATTGGATCTACCCCCCGTTACCCCATAATAATTTAAATTGAAAGTTTTCCAATGAATGGATTTCAAACTGAGTGTCGAGTGACATCACGTTCATGTTCAGGAAAATGCAGTTATATTTTGCTGAACAATCAACTTTTCGTGAAAAACGTTTTCGTTAAGAGAAAGGGCAGTAGAGATAAAGAAATAAAGAATTTTGCAAGCAGTCCGCTAGCTCCAAACTCTGTTATTTTTTCCGTCTAAAGTTAATTTTGAAAAATATTCCAGATTTTTATTCAATTGTAGCCTACAATGCGAATTGTGAGAGAAATTTTTTTTAAGGCCGCACGGATTCATTCCGGAAAATATGCGCATGTGTTGACTGGCCAGTACAATATTTCCGATATTGATTACATTGCTTTAAGAAGTATTTGACTAAGCCTTAAAATTTGTGCATATTGCGCAGAAAGAGTACAAAAAAATTGAGTACGTTAAAGTCGGGCGCGGACGACTTTGGGATACCCTGTACCACCAGCTTGCAATAAAACCCCTTATATGGCTTAAAAAGACCAAAAGACATTTGATGGCCAAATTAGGATACCTTCATAAACAATAAAAAAGAAGTATTTTTAAGCAAATTTTTTTTTGACTGATCATTCTAATAGAAGCTATATAATATAGTCATCCGGAGTCATCTAAAAAAAAACTTAATGTCGAATTTGGTTCAAATATCTTTACATTCAAATAAAACACAAGTTTTGAATAAAAAATGTTTTTTTTACCGATTGGTCCTATAGGAGCTGTATAATATAGTAAACCGATTTTGATAAAATTCGGTACAGTGCTTGGGAGCTATAAAAAGCTTCCGAGTGCCACATTTGGTTGCGATATCTTTATAAACAATCGAATTATCCATCTGAAACTTTTGGTTTTTTTCGAGGTCCTCTGAAACCCAAAGGTTGATTTAGACTTGGTCCAAGCTATGGATCTCGCCAAGGATTTACGCGATGAACTGAAAAGGATTCGAGCAGAAGCAGATACGTTTCCTGGAATTTTCGAAGCTGCAAAGAAAATTGCTGAAACATTGGACATTGAAATCAAACACAAACGAAAAGTGAGCAGACAAAAAAATCGAGCGAATCCTGAAGTTCAGAGTGCAGAAGATTACTTCCGTGTCACGGTGTTCAATCCATTTTTGGACTTCTACATCATGGATCTTGGCGAGAGATTTATCGATCACGAAAAAATATTAGAAGGGTTTTCGGCGCTCTTCAAGCATGATTTATCTGAAATCGACAAAGCAGCTGAGAAATTTATAGAAACTGTCGAGTTTTATCAAAAATTTCTTGATTCTGGGCCAACTGCTTTTCTCATCGAGTTGAAAATGTGGAAGAAGTATTTGATCCGTAAAGGCGACATCAAGCCTAACAATTCGTTGAAAGCGCTGGATGATTGTCCAGAAAAGAATTTCCCAAATATCAATATGTTGCTAAGAATATTAGCTACATTGCCAGTATCTACGTCTACTGCGGAACGTACATTCTCAAGTTTGAAACGGATAAAAACAATTCAAAGGAACACGATAAAAGAAGTGAGTTCATCATGTTCCATCTAAATGTTTGGATACTATCGAATATGCATCAATAATAACTCGAATTGTTGTCTGATTTATTTATTATAGGACCGCTTGAATGGTTTGGCAGCTCTGGCAATGCATCGTGACATTGGAATCACAGCAGACGAAGTCATTGATGAATTAGCAAAAAAATCTCGAAAGCTTGAATTTCTTCTTCGATAATAAGAGAATTTTTTTATAATGCAACTTATCAATGTGCAAAATGTGACCAATTTCTGTACACGACTGTGCAACGAGGATTATTATCGCAGTGTAAAATATAACTTACAAAAAAACAGGATATTATTCTGAGTCATATCCCCCCATATCAAAAAGCTATCTACGCCACTGCCCTACTGAGCTATATAATTTAACACCGATATCAAAAAAACAAAATAAACTTGTCTCCTATGAAATATTATGGGATCTAATGTGAATGTGTAGTTACTCTAGCTCTTGTCATCTAAGAGATCTAGGCGTTCATACTGACAGACGGCCGTATGGACAGACGGACATGGGTGTATCAACTTTTCTAGTCACCCTGATCATACTTTAGGTAACTTTGGGGAGTCTCCGACGACTCCTTCTATATGTTACACACATTTTCGGCTTGCACAAACTTGATATACCCTTTGTACAGGGTATAAAAAGGTTAAGACACTAAACTACTTTTAAAATTAAAGTTGAATATTGTGAAAGATTATAGGTATGCACATTTGTACATATGTATGTACATACATAGGTGCATATTACATACATACAAATAAAATGGATTGGATTTGTCTACGGATATTGTTTAGATTTTAAGGCTAATGGGCAAGAACAGCAACAGTACTATTCTTTATCGGCTGCACTTCCAGCTCAGGCTCAAGCTCCGAGCTGCAGGCTGCGGTCTGCATAAAAAATGATTAATTCCTTGCCTGGTAATTTATGCAGACACATAATTCACAGCTGGATATTTGCAAAAGTTCACAGACCAACCATCGGCTGCTCTTATGCCCAGACCTAAAAATAGCACACATATTATGTATGTATGTATATATAGAACCTTATGTACATACTCCAAGGTATTGGTGTCGTTTATGTGGTAAAAATACAATACATGTACATCTTTCGTAGACCTAAGCGGCTTGGAGGCACACACATTTGATTTAAATTGAAGTTAAAAGTAATGCCAAGAGTCCAGACGGTCAAGCGGGTGGGCAAACACCTTTGCACAATGGGAGAACGTCTAGAGTTTATAGTTAAAAAATAAAAAGGAGAGAACTAGAGATAACCTTTTTTTTTAAGAACACCACTTTTACGCAAACGATCTTTTTTTATATGGTTTAGATTTTAACACAATTTCAATCGACTTGGCCCGAAAAAAAAAACATTTGGATAACACTTTTGGGGAAATATTTTTTATAACATATAGAAGAATTTACGTAAAGTATGATCAGGGTGACTAGAGAATCTCAGAGATGGTAAGTGCTAGATTAAACAAACTTTTACATTAGATCCCTTACAATTCCATATGAGGAAAGTCTAAGTTTAGGTTTTTTGTTCCTAAGTTTGTCAAATTCGGTTTACTATATCGTATAGCTCCCATAAGACGGATCTGCCAAAAATTTGATTTTTGTGCAAAATTCGGTATGATTCGTTTGTTTATAAGAATATTGTCACTAAATTTGGCACTTTGTTGAATGTTTTATATAGCGATCATAGGACCAATCGGTCCAAAAAACGTTTTTTACACAAAATACGTTGTGTTTCGTTTGTTTGTGTAGAATTTTAAAACAACATCGGCGTTCGGATCTTTTCTAGTGTGCCAAAGTAATGTGTCAAATTTGAACAAAATCAGCCGACTATATCATAAAGCTCTCATAGGAACGATCGGTCAAAAAAACATTTTTGCTTAAAAACTCTTGACTTTTTGGTTGTTTATGAAGGTATCGTGACCTAATTTGGCTACCAAATGTCTTTTGGCATTTTTAAGCAATATACTAGATTTTATTGCAAGCTAGATCCCAAAGTCGTCCGCGCCCGACTTTAATGTACGCCATTTCTTGTTTAACAAAATACCGTGGCCATGCGAAGTACCTATAAATATAATCTACATATGTATCATTTCCAGTAATGATGCGGTTTTTGAAGTTTGGGATGACCCAAATGATATCAGCACGAAAAACCATGCCAAAAGATACCTGCTTACGATGCTCTTTTTGCTTACTTCAGCTGGAAGTATTATAAGCCACTCTGCCTATGAGAGGGTAGGCACAGAGCAGTGTTGGGCACACAACACAGAAAATTCATTGTATAAATGTCATATGTAAGAAATTTAGACTTTTTCAATCTTCCAAGAAAGTTTATGATTTTGTGATTTTGTATTTTGTGAAAAAATGCCGCAAACTCCTAGGAAGAATGGATATGATTGAAGAGCGCGTTAAGTATGTGGTGAATATGTTGTGACTAAAAGGCAGCAAGAGCTGTGTAATGGATCAAGATAACCAGAGGGTTCGGCACCCTGCGGGTCTTAACTTTCTACAAACTAATTTTGAATGTAACATTTTAACAAACTTATTTACCTACAAGTTGTTTTCAGTAACTCACAAAGTTTCCAAACGATTAAAATAAAATGTTCACCTACAGATTGCTGGAGTAAACTGCGAAATCCTATTGGCGGGAAAATTCAATGCAAGTGAAGAACTAGACCATTTAGTCAAAAAAATGGCAATATGAATTGGCGGACTGACAGATAAATTGGCGGACATGGACAAATCGATTTTTTTTTTGTAGTCCCAAACATTTTGATAAAGAGGTTAGGGTCGTTTCCGCGTAGAACACTTAAAAAATCATTTAACAATAATAAACAGTTTTCGCAATAAAGGTTTTAACTTTTTTTTTAATTTTTACAGGTCTACCTATCGTGCAGGTTGAGCTGGGCAATCTCTACTTGTCTTACTTGTACTGTACAAGTTTGGCCACCCGCAGGCCATTGAACTCACCAACTTGGCGAAAGAGAACGGGAATGATTCTGGTCAAAGTTAAAGGTAATGGCTGCGGCACGCCAAAAGTCATAAAAGGTAAGCAATCATAAAGCTGATGCCCATCTGTGTGCTACTTGGGAGTAGCATGTGAGCATCTGCTGGAGGAATAGGAACTACTACAAGCTCTGCTCTGTCCGCCATTGTCAGTACTCGGTATACTCTGTCTGGTACATGCTATAATATGGTATAATACATATGTTCATATGTGCGCTGACTGCTGATAATTCCTGCAAATGTGTAGTAAGCCAGCAATTTTTGCTCTTAGATATACCCCTTCTGCGAGAAGAGTTACAAATAGACGATTTCTTTGTTCTGTCAGCGGCGGAAAATCAACATAATACTAACCCTAGCAGTAGCGTTTAGAACCAAAACAGAGGGCGTCCTCGTTTCTACGCAATGCTTTAACCCTTGCTAACCCAGCCCATATGGATGGGCGTTGTTGCAGTCTTTGTATTTTGCTTTTTTTATTGTTGTGTTCTTTTGAATGCTTTCGAGTGGATGCTTCGGATCCCAAAGTAAACAGCTCTGACTGCATTTGCCCGCTTGTTTGGCTTTTTGAATTTGTGGTAAAATGTGCAGCGTTATCATAACCAAGTGCATGATGCGTGGATGTGACCGTCCCGCCAACTTCATCTTTACCGCAACCAACGCAACCAGTGCTACCCCCTTGTCCAGCACCCGCAGCTCCACCCGGTTTTATATGCATAATTCATGCTATTGGAACATGTGCAGTTGTGGCTCCAACTCTGGCTAAGGCTGGAAGCTAAAAACCAAAAACTTAAGGCTGACACTGCTGCAGCTAGACAGAACGAAATTATGACTAGAATCGTAGACTGGACTGGACATGGCTTGCTGTACGTCTGCGGTTGCGCCCGCATCTGTATCTCGATAAATTGTAATTTCACAAGTCATAATAGGATTTGCAATTCAAATGCAAACGAATAGCCACCGCCGACCAAAACTAGCCAGTTTTCTAGTTCCAAAAGAAACAAACACAACGAAGCGTCGCGTCGGCAGAGGCAGTCAGAGACCGAGCAAACAAATTTCTTTCAAAAGGCTCAAGCTACAAATGACGACAACAATGATCAGCATCAGTTCACCGTTCGCAGCTCTCAAGCTCCAGCCACACTCAGGCCATTGTTGCTCAACGAACCACGTTTAATGGAACGTCCAGACTAAGGCAGCGCAGCCAATATGTCAAAAATATTGAGAGAGAGACACAGCCGTACAGACACAAATAGTCATCAACAAGAACAGCCACAACCGGTGGTTGGAGGCACCACATGGAGGACGGCCTAGCACACATTTCGCGTTATTTAACTATGCAACGATAAGCATACGCGTTGGAACAATACTTTGAGATATGTTCAGGTATCTATAAAGTTGTAAAATTGACAAGCAACATAGTCAAGCGCAATTGATGCAGTGTTTAGTGCCATAGTGGTCTAAGATCTTAAATGAAGCAGTAAAATGTGGGAAGACATTGACAACCCAGTCGATAGGAGCTTCCGAGTTGAATGCAAATAGCAAAATGGTTGCACATGCAAAATGTTCGTGTCGGATTCGGATATTGGTTTGTGTCATCAATGCGATTGCATTACCAAGCATAAATTAGAGAATACGCTTCCTGGCGATATTTGTCCCATACAGTCAAGTGACACTTTTTCATTTTCAGTAAAAATCTTCATGGGTTAAGTACCAATGTACCAAAGGCACATATGGATCTCAAAGACTATGACACTATGAGAGCGAATTTTACCAAATGATGTGCATTATCGTCTGGCAGATCAAGGAGGCGCGCCCGACTTTGAGATACAGACATATTTTGCAACGAAAACGGTTTTTTAAACGATCGCCCAATTGGGGCCTATATGATATAGTCAATCGATTTTGATGAAATTTAATACAACGCTGAAATCCTTGTAAATACCAAATTTGGCGAATTATAAATATATAATTACCTATTTGACCCCTTGGAGGGGTATGCGGATCTGTATTAATAACTGTTCGAACAGAACAGGGACCTACACAGTTTATAGCCGAATCCGAACGGCGGTGTCTTTAATTAATAGAGAATTTCTATGGCGAAATAGAGTATTTGAGGCAAATGCACCAGTGGTACTGCGGGGAATCGAACCACCGACCTTCGGTTTTAGAGGCGAGTACACTACCAATTACGCCACCGACGGAATTATCCATCTAAAACTTTAATCGAAATTGGTTGACTATATGTATATATGTATATTAGAGGTGGAGAACTATCGATAGTCGGCGCCATCGATAGTCGATGATAATAATTTCACAAACATCGATAGTCGACGATAGTACTATCGATAGTCGACGATAGTCCCGTCCACAATAATATACATATTTAGCTTTAAATTTAAAGTTTGATTAATTTTTAAACAAGAAAATTCGTATACGATATTAATATTTCTTGATCCAAAACATTTGGTTCAAGAATTAAAGAATAGTCACATTTTCTTCTTTGAGCCTGTTCGCCTCTCCGAAACAATTAGGCGAAGCTTCAGAATGCATCGACGATCTACAACTGCCGCTTGTCGATGCGATATTGTCAGTATCCGCCGAAATACCTGCAGCTGGAGTGCTGAAATCTGACATGATTTTCCAAGCCAGGGTGGAATCTTTTCAGATGATCGTGCAAACTTGAAGTATTTCTGCTGGTTTTGTACTCCTTTCCGCAGTTAACGCACTTTGCCAATATTTTGTCATCTGACGTTTTATAGTATTAGTATTAGTTGCGGCTACCGAGTTCATACTGTACTTTAAAAGTAAGCATTATACCTCTTTGAAGAAAGCGATTTACTTCTTTTTATTGAGGTATCACTGTTTTAATCAATTTTTTCACAAATATTTTTTAGCAGACGCCACAAATAATCGCGCAAATTGTACTTTTTGGTTATGTGAAAACTATCGGAGAACTATCGATAGCACTATTGGCACTATCGTAAATGTCTGGCTGCTATCGATGGTAGCTTGATAGTGCTCAACCATCGATAGTGCCGATAGTACTATCGATAGTTCTCCACCTCTAATGTATATGTCGGTCAAAACACTTTTTTGCCCAAAAATAATTGTGTTTCGTTTGTTTTTGAAGATATCGTGACCAAATTTTACATTTGGAAACTTTACACAGTCCCCAAGTACTATTTTGATGATATTCGCCTGAATTGAGCTGATCGGTAAAAACTTCGACTGCTTACTTATGAAAATATCGTAATCACATTTGGCAAATAAATCTTTTGCAGTTCTTTAGTAATATATCGCATTTAATTGCAATGTGGTGGTGGTATAGGGTTTCACAAAATCGTCTGCGCCTTACTTTAACGTACTCCATATTTTTACTTTGTGAGGATCAACCCAACCGTCTTTCAAAAGTTTTTGTTTTATTTCAAAACTTTTTATCGAACCTCGGGAGTTATTGCCAAAAATTATAAAATTATCGAACTACGTGGGCTGGCGTACGATGTTTTATTAAAATCGTCCAAGTTTTTATGTTTTTACCAAAACATGTTCAGAAAGAACCTACAATAAAATGCAATCCTTGCCTTGTTTTAAGATTTGCAGGTTTTTACGATTGTATTTACGTTTATCGAAACGAAATCTAAAAACCTTGAGATATGTGTTACAGTTTTTGCCTTACAGCCCTTGGTATTGGGATTTTCTTGACATAGAATTGGTCCCACTCGTATGCAAAGTTCACACCATTTTTTTATCGGATCATAAAAATCGAATAAAATCTAACGCTTTTGTGGCAAATGCGAACGTTCTTTATTTATTTCTTTTTTTTTTTGTACACATCGGTGTACATTGGTACTAAGGTAAACTGAATGTACAAAAAGAATTTATTATTAGCTTACGAGTATTTGCGACTCAAGGTCGATGGGTGTACTTAGTAACTTAAGCCTGACCTGATCGAGTTATTACGGTCTTCAAATTTAGTATCATTTTTTAACCCCTTAGCTTTTTTCGCTTTTAATAAAATAATGATTATGATCAAACAGAACACGAAAAAACATTCAGGTTGCGTTCAAAGCCAAATGAGGCATGGAAAGATAAAGGCTCATTATTTTACATTTCGTCTTGTCCCTCTTGGTCATTGGATGACCATGAAAAGGAAGCACACAAATGCTTATCCTTAGCGGATCACGACAATATTTTATATCGAAAGAAGAAGAATGCGCGATTACTAATATACAAAATAAAAAGTTGAGCATTTAGTGTTGACAGAATAGGTGGTTTGGAAAGTACGCTTTTTATTATTTAAATAAAGTAATGCAGCAAAAAGGAAGATTTAAGTCTAAAATTTATAAAAATGGCTCACTTTAGAAGTTAAGCCGCCAGTGATCAAGATAATTATTGTAGGATAATTTGATAAGTGAACGAACTTGTTACATAAGATAGAAAACATAGAAGTCGGTGATCCTTTCTTTAATTTCTCTCATAAGATTTAATTATTTTTAAAATATCCTCTAAGAGAGCGGACAGATCCATATATTGGGTGTACAAATAGAAATCCGCCGTTTTTCCATAGGTGGCGCCAGCATTGCAAATCGGTCGATAAGTACGAACAGAATCGATACATTGCCAGCTGAGGCATCGGTCAACAACTCCACCGAATCTCGTGTGCGAAAAGGTCAAAATTTGAGCCGAACAAGGGTCATTTGAGGGAAGTGTTGCTTTTTGCATTTCATTCGGGGAAAAGTGCAGCTCAAGCGCGTCGAATGATTGTAGAAACTTATAGTGAAAGTTGTATTAGTGAAAGAACGTGTAGGGAATGGTTTCAAGAGTTTAAAAATGGGGAATATGATGTGCAAGACAAAGATCGTCCCGGACCCGAGAAAACTTCAAGGATACAGAATTAGAGACTTTACTTAAAGAAAATGCTTGTAGAACACAAGAAGAACTTGGAAATTTATTGGGCGTGACTCAGCAAGCCGTTTCTCATCGCCTAAGAAGCAGGAGTACTAGACCATTAAGTATACATCAGAGACCATTGTATCAATGAAATTCAAATTGTTTGTGTATTTTTGATCAATCCTCTTGCAAACTGGGATACCGCTTATATTATTAAAGTGTATTTTGTTATTAATAAGAACAATCTTTGTATGATAGAAAGAAAAAATATCCTTTATAATCATAAGACCAAGTCTGGCCCACTTATTTGAATTAGATTGCATGCTGATTCTATTCCTTACTTGACTTCATGAAATTCAACGGCAACAACATAAAATAATACACCCAACCAGCCCAATCCAAGTACAAATACATACCAAAATTAGCTGGCCTAAACATGACCATTTTTTTTCTTTTGGTCTAGGCAAAGTTACTCAAATCAATTAGTTACAGTCAACTTAAAATGCAGCTCAGTTCTGGTTTCAGCTGATTGTTGGAATCAGCGTCTACACACGTTTTTTCCCATCATTACCTTACCATTCGACAAACGGCAGCGAATCCGAATCCAAGCCCGAATTACAGAATCTGCATGCGCATGCTCACCATTTTAAAGATATGCGCGGTAGTTAACAGAACAAAATGGAGCCGAGAGTATCTGAGAACATGCGTAGTTGCATGTTTAAGCAAATACCAAGCTGTGCCTTGGGTCTGATGGATTTTATTTTATTTTTCTCCCAACTTGGTTTGTGGCGCATTCTTTACGATGAGTACTAGAAAAACTAACGACAATGTACAACAGAAGCAGCCGGCAGTTGGAGCTGCAAGTTTGGCCCAAACATGGTAAAAGGCATGAGCCATGAAGCTCTGTAACGCAACAAGAGCAATTTGTTCTAATGCGCCATGGCAGAAAGAACAGCTGCGAAAATGGAGGTTACAGAAAAAAAAAGGGCAACTGGGCAGAAACGCAGACACGCAATGACCATGCTGGATGTAGCCACAAATTTAGACATTAGCTTTATGCTGGAGCAGGAACTAGATAGACGCGTTGCACGATCAAGTATGCAATGCCACATGATGCTAGATAACCAGGCCATGAACAACTCCAATTTTACTACGATTCATTGACAGATTCTTTGTCTCTAACTGGCTTCGACGCCATCGCAGTACATCACATAAGGCCTATAAATAAGCTATATGGCATCTTATTTGATTGGAGTGCAAACAGTCGTTGCAGGCGTTGTCCCATATTTGACAAATTTTTATGCTATTGAAGCCAATAGCTCATAAATTTTCACAAATGCAACCATATTTTGAAAATCTCGTCCAGGGAGTTTAATGATATTCTTTAGACTTACTAAAGTCTGCTTTAAAATGTATTCTGCCGCTTGGACAGCACATTTCTTTATTTAAAGGCAAAAAACAAATCATAATGCCACAATTTCCAATTTGAGTGCATACTTTTTCCAAAGTTCAAACAAAATTTTCTCTATGCAATTTTAACATTTTATCATTAAACGTTTGGACCGTGCGTTGATTTCCAATCAGTCAGTTAATTAGTTGAAATACATTCGAATCTGTTTATTATTTATTTTAGTTACATCTGCTTAAGAATTTACTTCATGGCTTTTTTGCACAGTATTTTTTTGAACGTATCTTATTTATGGTTTAAAAACAGAATTAGGTGTATTTATATAATACAGATTTTCTCAATTTGCTGTGACGGATTTTGAAAGAGCTTGACAAAGAATTGGGTTGAGCAAATTAAATGTACATAAAAGTATATATTTTCAATTAATTAGCTTTAGTTTACTTAATAACTTAATTGACCGGTGAAGGTTATCATGTTCTAACTTAAAATAAGCGGGTATGCTACTGGCGTTAGTGTAGTGGCAGTTTCCACATAAATGGCAAAATATTATCAAATAACATTTTGGGATCTAGTTTTGGGCAAGTTTACGATTGGCTACATACAAACTAAACATTGCATTTGATTTATATAATTTGGTTTGGTTTTCGATTGCAACAAAACTAAAACAATAAATTTAATTGCAACATCTTTGGGATAAAGTATTTGGTTTGCGTAAGCCTAAGTAAAAACTTAGTTTACAGCAAAAAATGGCAAGATTTTTGGTTAAAAATTAATATCGTTATCATACTCCACCATTTGCTTATATGGCACGTGTACGTTCAGAATGCAAACTGTCTATTTTTGCTTCATATACATTGTTGCAATCTTCTCGAGTATAGTATCGATGGATAATAGCTCTTCGCTGAATTTCTGCATAGTCGGTGAAGGCACGATCCACTTTAGAAACTCCTCAACGTTGAGACGCAGTCGCGCCAATGGCGTTAGCTGAGCATCGTCATGAGCTTGGCGCTGGGCCAACTTCAACGATGCTATAATAACATTGTCAATTAGTCGCTTTTCATAACCGAGCTGACGCAACTTTTGCGCCGAACTGATCTTTTTCAGCACCACTGCCATGTTGAAACGCATGCTTGAGAGTGCCTGCACGTCTTTCTCTGATTGAGTGTCCTCTTTGTTGTCGACAGTAGACTCACATTGGTTGCATTGCTCCATGTGCGCCTGGAGCTCAACTTTCACTTTAAAGAACTCATGGCAACCATGACACATGTAGGGCTTGTGCTGCTTATGTATCTTCTTCATGTGGTTTTTGAGATGGGCGAGCTGCGAGAACGCCACCTCATCGGTGCATAGAAAACAACGGAAGGGCTTTTCTCCTGTGTGTTTGCGTATATGCAATTTTAGAACGCTGGAATGCGCAAAGGTTTGGTGACAAATCTGTAGAAATATAAAATTTTTAGTGCAGCAAAAAAAAAAATAATAGAGTTGATTTGCTTACGCGGCACTGATATGGTCGCTCGCCGGTGTGCATGCGCATATGGACATTATACTGCGATTTTTGGGTAAAATAAGAGTTGCACACCTCGCAAATGTGCGGTTTGACAGCAGCATGCCGTTGCATATGCGACGCCAGATCATCATCTGTTTCGATTGTCTTGTGGCAGATTTCGCAATCAAACTGGCTCAGCTTATGGTGCTCCTGGTTGATGTGAGACCGCAGCGCTAAATCGTTTGGGAACTGGCTTTCGCAAATGCTGCAACTGTGCTCCACACCTTGCTCATGCCGCTCCATATGCACGCGTAAGTTAGCATTTGTCGAAAAGCTGGCCGAGCACTTGGTACAGTTAAATTGTTGTATGCTCGTCTTATGGTGCGATACCATATGCTGCTGCAGCTGTAAGACCATCGGAAAAATTAATAAACCTAAGTATTACTTTGTAGCATTACTAACCTGTCCGCCACGTGCAAAGCGCTTCTCACACAATGCACAAGCATATGGCTTTTCTCCGGAATGGAGGCGCATGTGCAAGCGTAAGCGCTCCTTAAGCGCAAACGACTTGGGACACTCGCGACAAGCGAACTGCTTCTTGCGCTCATGTGCTGTGGTTATATGGTTCTTAAGGTTCACAGCTTGGCGATAGGACTTGCCGCACTCAGCACACCTGTGCGGTCGTTCGTCTGAGTGAATAAGAGTATGGCGCTGTAGATCAGTTTTTCCCCCAAACTCCTTAGAGCAATGGCTGCAGACATGCTGTTTACGGCGTGACGTTGTCGCTGTAACCGACTTGGGTTTGGATTTATTTCCGCTTCTATTCGATTTTAGTTTAGTCTCTGCATTGTTTAGACTACTTAGGCTGCTTTTCCGTCGTTTTATTCGGCTGAGGGTGCTGTCAAGGCCGCTGGGCGTAGGCGTTGGAGTGGAGTCGCGCCCTGCAGCAGGTGGCGAAGAAAGCGAAATGCCACTGTCTGTAAGCAACGAGGCCACATCTTCCTTTGAGAGTGAGCGCCGGCTGCGTACCATTTTGATGGATTAATGTCGTGAGAGTTGAATAATCGTTTGAAGTTGAAGCCAGCACCAAGTATTATTTTTTACTATATACTTTACTTAATGTTTAGTTGATCTACAAGAGTTCTATATATGCAAGCAGGATTTAAGATTTAACTCTACCATACTGGCCCACACCTTTGATTGTTAGGTTCTACAGCGATTTGGTTTAGTCTATGTACTCTTTTTCACAAATGCGCTGTAAAAGAAAGAATAGTTTTTTTTATTTGTTCCATTAAGCGTAGTTTATAATTTTGCTGAGCCACGTTTACTTTTAAAAAGACACAAACACACTAAAAGAGCATAACTCCGTCAATCTGCAGCTGTTTCAACAGCCTAACTTAACTTACAAATTATAGACGATAATCTCAAGTTACGAAGCGAGTGGAACTGATAACAACAGTAATAAGAACAATAATAACCGCATGTAGGCACAATTGAGTCGGAACTTACAGACTTCGTAATGCTCTGTATTTATTATTATTATTTACAATTTCAATCAAAACACTGCTTTATTAGGAAACAAATTTCGTCACTTGTTTTTTTCACAAACTCAACGTACATCATTAGAAATAGAGTAATGCACTTTGTATAAAAGGTGGCGTAACAGATGGCTGTACGTAAAATGCTTACGCTGCTGCTTTTATTTAACGATAACTTTATCAGCAAGAATTTCCAGGTAACTTTAGGTCGCTACATAGATTTCAGTTTGTTTTCTCAATCTTTTGTTTGTGCACTGCAAGCAATGACAAAATAATAAAGCTAGATAGAGCTTGAACGAACAGCAGCAGCCGGAGTAAGTTGGAAGTGATAAGCATGCCGTACATTGCATGATAAGGAGTTGAAAGATGACAATAACAATGCCTACAGCACTTACAAGTATCACCGAAATTTCAATTTTTAAGTTAGAACGATCTGTCGTTGGGTGCTCCAATTAAAACTGTCACTTTGGAGGACCGTCTGCAACGACGAACATCATAAACACTAAAAACAACAAGACAGCGTGTAGAAGTTCTTATGAAATAAAATATCAGAGCGGAATAGACGTGCAAAAGAAAAAGTAATAAAAGTGGGAAAAACAAACCAAAACAAATAGTAACAGAGGCGCATAAACAGAAACGAATGCAAGGGTAAGTTAAAATGAAGTGAACATTTGGTAGAGAGAATTCTGGGTCGTACTGGAAACCATTGCAGCGACAGCAAAAACATCAACATTGGGCTAAATTAAAAAACCAGACGAAGGCAGGCATGGTATGAATATACATCCAAGCTTAAGAGCTTTTAATTTGATTGATATTGGACAAAAAATTGGTTCATTGAGGGCGCACCCCAGTACCATATTAAGGTAGCGCCGTCAATTTCCAGGAAGTTTTAAAACTTTTATTGCATACAGTACAAACTCGACAAACGTAAAAATTGGGATGGATCAACTTTGGAGTAGCTATTAAATCACACAAGTGTTGATATGTCTAGAAAATTAAAAATAAATATATTAGTTATTTCGAAAAAGTTTGAAACTTATATTTTATGATACATAAGTATCCATCCATGTATAGTATGTTTTTCACTGATCTGTGCAGATTCATGAGGCCAGACTGTACCCTATGCAACGATGGAGCACCGAGGCATATCCAAGTGCAAAGGCGGGACAAAGCCACAGCCGCTGGCTTTGTGTTGTGGACGTTACGCAAATGAAGCGTTGAATTGTTGATTCTGTTGAAAAGTCAATTTAAGCGCAACCCTCAGCACACACCGGGAAACAGTAGCCAACAACTCATTAAATTGAAGAAGAATACATTGTGGAACGTAGAAGTAAAGAACGGAAAGTAAAATTATGGAAAAAGCACGATCGACTGTAAATAAAAATACAGTAGGTGACTACCGGACGAAGTTTCAATACACTTCATACGTGGCTTAAGAAAAACTTTGTCGTAGATGACACAGTGGTGGGATGTACCTGCAAAGATTGATGTCTATCCATCGCTTATGCAGTAAGTAGTGTAAATGTATACTTTTTACGTCCAACAAGCTTCAAAACTTATGAATAAAAACAATATACCACAGCTTAAAAAAACAAAGACAACAGTTTTGTAATGCTAATACGAAAGATAAGAGAACAAAGTTGAGGTTTGTGTTAGCGGGGGGTTGGATTCAATATTGTCGACGCAAACATATGCGCGTTGAAGTCTTTTGTATGAAGTAAATAGTAATCTTAGCTGAAAAACGGTTATTTAAGTTTATAGAATTGAAGTTAGAATAAGTACACAATGCCAAACACCGCAATATTAATAATGGATAGATTGTAAAATAGAATTTTATTGTATGTAAACCGAATTCCCAAATCAATATTTCTTGGACTTACCGCCCGACTCAGGCAGCAGGCAGCACAACCTGACCACAACAAAAGGCAAGAAGGCATTGGGGGCGTCTTTGTAATATTCCTGCAGGATACAACGCCTAAAATATTAAATACTTATAGTGTTTCTGAATAGTTTTACAAAATGGACGTCACACATTTTGTAAAAGTCGAAGACTTTATGATTTATCGTCAATCAGAGGCCACATAAGCATACCTCATTATCTTATATTATCAACACATTTATACCTCAATTTAAATGCATTTAAGAAGGTTCGTTTACAACTTTTATCCACTTTTTAAAAGGCGGACTGTTCTATCTTCGGTAAGCAAATACATTTTATTTACACAATCACACGCAACCCACAAGGTCATCGGCCAGCTGGACTTAACGTAAGGTAACGCACATATAAGCACCGATGAAAAGCGATGGTTTTAAAGTTCCTTTAAGCAACCACCAGCCCGAACAGTTAACTTATAATAAACAATAAATTAAATATAAATATTGTTTTTCCCGAGCGACGTTGCCAACTGCATGCCATTTCTTAAAATACCAATTTTATCGATACCTAAGTATTTTAGCTGTCAGGAAATTCTATCGACGCTGCCATCCCTAAAAGATTAATTTACAAATTATCGTTTACTTTATTGTTTAATTTATTTGTTTCTAAAATGTTATCAAAAGAATTTTTTGGCTAAACAATGTCAATACTCAATATGAGTATAGAAAGAATGTGCCATGGATAATTTTTCTAAACAAAAATTGTGTTTACACTGCAACATTACAGCAAAAAGGTTTCAAATAGCATATTACCTTGTGAGAACTCAATAATTTGTGATTACCAGAAGCTGCTACACTTTGTTGATTCAAAACTCTTGTTTAACTATGGCGTGAATATTCCAACTTATTTTTAAATTAATTCTATTCGCTTCTAACAAAATGTTTATATGATACAACATAGATTTTGTGAAATACATCACCAAACTTTCTCTTAACTTTTTTTAACGTTGCTATTTGAGAATCAAGACTATTTACGACAGTCATCAGCAATTAGAATAGATTAGCTCACCCAAATTGGTTTAGAAAACATAGTTTATTACAAGTTTTAATAGATCACTTAAATTCTATGGTCCTAAAAAAAACTCAAAAGGCTAGTCGCTTCATCAGCAAATACATGTGCTGATCTACTTCAAATCCATGTAAGTTATTTGCGTCTCCTTGCAGTCGCATAAGTAACCCACCAAATGACACATACGCTGACAAACGCGAAGCCTCATTATGCGCTTCATCACCCTCAATCCGATAGATTTTTCCATACATAACATATTCGAAGCTGTCTGCTCGCGTGCCCTCATGCTCCATGGGATTGTACTCGCCGCTATCGGGACATCCATCTTCTCTCAGGGTGGTAGCCAATACCAAGCGAAATTTATCTCCTAACTCCATTGGGTATAGCCAGGAGTTTATGTCAAGTATTAGGTCCATTTTAAATGATTCAGATTCGCAGTGTAAGCGTGAAACACGATCAAATTTTTTCCCTTCCGGATCCATGTCTTTTACGTTAAATATGTCCTCAAATAATACGCCTGCCATGGTGTCTGGAACAAAAATTCGTACATATTTTAAAAATATTGTTTGTTTTGCGGTTTCTAAATTGTACCCTGTGGTCTTGAAGCAAAAGCCGGTTGATTATATGCACAATAAATGTATCCGGAATAACAATTTATTTATTTACTATACTTCAGCGCCTTCAATATGAAAATTTTATGTATTGTTTCAACAATATAATATTATTTTATAAAAAATTCTCGTGTTTTGTATAAAAATATTTTGTACAATCGCGTGGTTTTGTGTTAAAGAACTATCGAAACATCAATTGAGAACATCGATATCATGATGTCACGTATGATGCACTATCGATAGAATTTATGAGATTTTATTTTTACATTAAGCTAGGAATACATTATACAGCGTGTCGTACAGCGCGTCTGTTTATCGAGTTGTACGTTGTTCATGCAAACGATACAGCAGACAGTACAACCACATTTTAAAATTGAATTTTGTATAGAGAACATTGTGCGATAAAATGGAGTCAAAAATATTTCCCTTAGCTGCAATTGACGAGTTGTTTGACCAATATGATGAAATAAACCCATAAATCGATCATACTCTTGTATGAATCAACAAAATCGCGCATTACTTCAGTGCCCTCCATGTTTTAGTGTATTTTTTGAATTTTTAAATTGCGCGAAGTTGGTGGCAGCAGGTGACCATTTATATATTTTTATGTATCGATAGACAAAAAATATAGTTAACTTCATACAGTTGACTTCACACAGCAGCACCACACACAATAAAATCGAAATACGACGCGCTCGATAAACAGCCTTGCTGTACGACACGCTGTATAGTGTATGCATTGCTTTACATCTAAAAACATCGATGTAATGCTACAGTGTTATCGATAGCGTCTCGAAGTTTTTGCCACTCTGGCTAGCATTCTATTTACGATTTTACCTCGCGCGCACTTGGAATATACAGTACAAATATAACCAAATAACATAACTTTTTTTTTTTATTTTATATATCTTTATTGCACTCCTAACCTATTTCATTTGTATTCTACAAATTGGCAGAATTTCCAATGATAGATTAATATGCATTTTAATCTTAATTGAATCGATGCTGTTTCTGAAATCTTGCTGAGGATTTTAATGGAGCATTAACAATTAATTTAGCTGCTGGTCGAAAAAAAATGCGGCGTTCAACAAATGGAAGTGTTAAATGTGTTGGCGGAAAAGCTTGTGTAAGCCCTGCATTGACAATTCTTGAAGGTCGACGTTGCGTTTTGGCATTGCGTTGCACAAATCTTGCTGGTTTTCGTCGGGATTGTGGTATTAATGAACCGATTAGTGGACGAAATGGAACGAAACGCTGTATCAGCGGCAATACGAATTGTGCTGTCGGCCGAACGCTGTTCAAATTTACAATAGATTCACTCTGCGGTAGGCTTCCACTAGAATCTACGCCATCGGGTGGTCCATATGTCTGGTCTGGTGGTCCATAAGTCTCGTCTGGTGGTCCATACGTGTCATCAGGTGGACCGTACATTTGATCTGGTGGAGGTTCTGATGCAGTTGGGCCATATGTCAACGCAGGGCTTGGCTCTGCTGACTCCTCAGTTGGTAGTTCAAATGGAGGATCCGGTGTGAACCCAGCTGGTGGGTATGGTGCTTGTTCCTGCCTTTGCAGTACCGATAAAAATAGTTTATTGTTTATAGGTCCTGGAAAACGGACTCGTACTAAGCTCGTCGCCCTGCTCAAATCCGCTTTAAGGCTAAGCATACCACAAACAACTACAATTAACGTATAAGAAGCACACATTTTGCTGTCACAAGTTGAAATGCGTAAAGCCATCACAATTGAAAGAAATATATACAAAATTACCTCGACCTTCGTCAGCACCAACAAAGGGCGGCACGCAATATTACCAACAGACCAAAATGTTCACATGGCCAATTGCATACATGATTAATACCTGACTAATAGCTGACCAACAGATTTATTTTTTTTTATTTAACTTTGATGTACTATTGGCAATAAGAGGACCTTAGGCTATTCCAATATTAAATTATGGTACATCGTAATTTCAAATCTTTTTACAATGAATGGTTGCTGTTTATTAAAAACTGTAAAATTGTAATTGGTGCCCAAAAGCTTAACGTTCGGGAACAGGTTGTTCGCGCCTACGACTCTGAGGAAAGCGCTGGTAAAGTCTTGCTAAATTCTGAGGCTGGTCGATAGTTGTGGACACTGCTATAACCGTACCATCTTCTGACACCGTCAACAATACCTTTTCATCTTCATCTGCAGCATTAGGCGGTGCATCCAAAGGCTGCTCTTGAGGCGGCAAATAGTTTATATCTGGTTTTCCTGTTGAGCTTGGCAGCTCAAACGGAATTTCAGGCGAAGCTGGAGGTGGATATCCTGTTGGACCCAGCATTTCCACTGCTTCCTGCCGCGCCAGATGCCACATCGGCTCGGTTTTTACTACCTCTAGCAGAAGTAATAGTAGAACGAGTTTCGATGCAGTTTCAAACATTTAAACACCTATTTTAGTTATGTTATGAAGTAACAATGCCAACGTATATTTATAGCCGATTTCCCAAATTGTTGTTTTTGGAATTTGAAACAACATTGAAAATAATTTATGTTTATAATTTTATTTTTAGGCCTCGATTTGTAGAATCGTTTCTACAGGTGAATGTGAAGCTACTCCTGTTCTTTATGTATTGAAGCTATCAATTGCTAGAATTAATTGAACAATTAACTTGTTATCGTCGTCCACTACGTGACCTTTTTTCCTAATTCCAACAAACTATTCATATGCATGCTTATTGAACATGCAAATCAGTTTTAATAATTAATCCAAGTTTTTGCCAATTGTTTTGGGTTCTGGATTTCGGGTGAATATTCATAAATTAATGATATTTTTGTATTCATATGCGCAGAAGACCTTGGTCTAGACGTGTCAGTAGAAACCCATTAGACATACTTTAATGCTTTGCACATGACCACGTAAAGTGTAGGTACTTTTGCCTTAATATTAATGTATTTTTTGTACTTTGGTGATAATGTATTGTACATTCTTATTACATGTACATAGGGTTGGCCATCTGATGGTTTGTTAAATTGTTAATTGCATTTTATTTTTATATTACAATATTAATACTTTATACATGAAAAATAATATTCCAAATGACCGCCACCATTGACTCTACGGGCAGGTATGGCAAAATCGTAATTTTCGCGATTTGTCAAAAACTCACGCTGACGCCGAGGTCTTCAATTGTTGCGTCATTTAAATCTTGGAAATGTAGATAGAACACTTTGTCAAACTTAAAAAAATGGCGTACGTAAAATCGGGCGCGGACGAATTTGGGATACCCGGTACCACTAGCTTGCAATAAAATCCAGTATATTGCTTAAAAAGATCAGAGACATTTGATTGTCAAATTAGGTTCCTTCATGAAAAATCAAAAACAAGAATTTTTAAGCAAAACATTTTTTTTGACCGATCGTTCCTATGGGAGCTATATGATATAGTCAACCGATTTCGTTCAAATTTGAATTTGGTTCAAATATCTTTACAAACAAAAGAAACAACGAATTTTGTATATAAAAGATTTTTTTTTGACATATTCTTCCTATGGGAACTATATGAAATTGCCAATATATTTTGATTAAATTTAGTACAGTGCTTAGGTACCATAAAAAACTTACGAATATCCAATTTGGTCTCATTATCAAGCAAACGAAACAACAAATTTTGTTTAAAAATCGATTTTTTATATAAATAGTCAACTGATTTTGTTCAACTTTGGTACATAGCTTAAGTCCTCTAAAATACTTTTTAATGCCGAATCTGGTAACGATATCATTATTAAAAAGAAAAATATAGCGAATTTTGTATAAAAAAAGTTATTTTTGCCGATCGGTCCTATGGGAACTATATGATATAGTCAACCGATTTTGATCAAATTTGGTACAGTGCGTGGAAACTATGCCAATTTTGGTAACGATATCTTCATAAACAATCGAATTATTCATCTAAAACTTTTTTTTTTCGATGCCGTCTGAAACACCCCTATAGGAGCTATATAATTTAACCCCTATATCAAAAAAATAAAATAAAATTGTCTCCTGAGGAATAAAAAGTTAAAGTTTTGTTACTCTAGCTCCTACCATCTCTGAGATCTAGGCGATCAAAAGGACGGACGGACAGACGAACATGCGTATATCGAGTTCTCTAGTCATCCTGATGACTCTTTCTATATGTTACATACATTTTCGGCTTGCACAAACTTAATATACCCTTGTACTATACGATATAAAGTATAAAAATTTACTGTCGTATATATAACATGAAGATTAAGACATTGGAAACCTTCCAAAATCACCAGTAGTATTATTAACTTGATTAAGTCTGTCTGTGTAACTATCTGCCAATCCGTCTAAGCTCCAAGATCTGAGAGATGAAAAGAGCTACGCCACATTTCGTTTGAGATCTCTCATTACGAGAAACAAGTTTATGTTATGCTTTTGATAGCGGATCTTTATGATATATAAATTCCATGCAGTTATTAGCAAGCATCTTAAAAAAGACAAGTTGTAAGGTCATAATTCGTTTGTGTACGAAGGTATCGTATTTGGCGTTTGGCAGTTTTGTAGAGTTCTCCAGCACTGGATTTATTAAAATCGGACCACTGTAAAAAAAACGACATCATAGATCGGTCAAAAAATCTTATTGTTTGGTTTTCTTTTGTTAAGAAAATCTAATTTTGTGGTAATCGAATTTGTCGTTTAGGAATTCCTTATGGGACTGTTCGGTACAAAAAACGTAATTCCTGTGATTTCGAAAAACTCGCGAACACATTTTTTCCCATGTATGTATATATAGATTTTGCATGCTCTATCGCTTCAAAATCTCTTGCGAAATATGGGTTATATATAAGTATGCTTGGAAGCTTCATTTAAATTCTTATATTTGTGAGTTTTTGTTAGAAAATTCCTTTAATTTCCCCTTTGAGGATGTCACCTTCACCTTTTTCCGACAACACTACAAGCTGTAATTGTAAAATAAATTCTATTGTTTTTTAATGGCCCTAAACGTACTTAGTTAAAAAATGTTCTGGAATTACCTATATTTCTGCTATTTTATGGATGACATAAAATTTAAAAAAATATAATATTCTAAACACTGATAAACCGCTATTATTAAAATAAAATAATAATCTTGACTGCAGCATTTGGTAATAAATTTGCAATAATTTTATTACAATAACAATAAGTTGACATTTTTCCTTAATGATTAGTTCGTGAAGTTTTCAAAACGCGGCTCCTCAGGACAGTTTTGCCTATTATAGGGTATATACCAGCACTGGCTTACTGCGTATGAACTGAGCTGAGCGAAGCTTTTCTGGGACTGGGCGGCGATTGCGCAGGCGACCGTTCCGTGGTTGTATTAAGCTCTGCGCTACTGCATCGTTATCCACTGGCAAATCGTCCACTTGTGTTGGCTCCTGATCAACGGGTGCGGCTGCGTCAGGTGGTCCATACGTGTTGTCTGGCTGCTGAGCAGCACTGTCCTCTGCAGGTGGGCCATAAGTGTTATCAGGTGGGCCATATGTCAAATCTGGCTGAGACTCTGTTTCAGATGGTAAGTCAAAGGGAACCTCTGGTGTTACTCCAGCTGGCGGGTAGGGTGCATCTGCGGGCGTAGGCCCAATATCATTTTTTTCATCCCCACTATCTGTTGGAGCCGCTTCTTGGCGTGCCAATTGGAAGCGAGAGGAGCGACTGCGAAAGCGCGCCGGTTCCCCCAATGTTACTGCGGCAATTACAGAGACCAACAACAGCGAAAATATAAATTTCTGGGCCATGTTTATTTACTTGTTGTAACTAGACCTGCGTGTGTATCAGATCGAGAATGTGGCTCTAAGCCCACTTGTGTCAGCTTTTATACACAAATTTGACTAGGCACAAATGGCAAATGAGGGACAACCTTTTGCCCAAAGCGACGCACAAGCAGAAGTAGCACCATGCCTAGGGTTTACGTGACAATATTTTGTCAAGGCCTAACGCATACGTTTACGCCTGGTGCTCAACTCAATAGCTATTGCCGGCCATTGCCATTGCCAGTTAACTCTGAACTTCATGCCCGACAGCTGCTTGACATGCAGCGAGCAATTGGCTCTAAAATGAACGCTTTATATGCGCGCCACAACTGTCCGTAAAATCGCCGGAGTAGGATAGCATTTTTGCCTACAAAGCTGATGACGCCGCACTATAAAAGACGTAGCGGCTTATTTTCAAGACAACAAACAGACGCAAAATCTTAGGCTTAAATGACACCGCATTAGACCAATGGATGAATTGCTGCTATTGTTGATAGGTCAGGCCGTATTAATATGTTGCAACACCGGGCTAGTTACTTTAGGCCAAGCCAGCTGAGAATGCCCTTAGAAAGACACCTTGCACATGTGGCATATTCAGCAGCTATTGACATCAAGCCAGAGTTGCCCTTTGAAGCTACCGAAACTCCAAAAGCAGATGTAGAACCCTTACTTGTGTATGGATCTCCATTCATAAGTACAACATAATTCAGAAGCTGAGCTTTTATAATTTGATGCTAGTTCAGAGTGGAATCGTTGTCGAAAACAAAAGACGGCGATCGCTTGCATCGTCTTACCAAGCTACAACTCAAAAGAGGAGAGACTTTCTCAATGGTCCTGGGACTGCGTGCCTGTGGCAAATTTCTATTATTTTGGAACTCAGCAGCACTACCTAGCGTATACGACCACGCAATTAGGAACAGAAAAAGCTTTGATACAAAAGCTTTCTTAAATATTGAGACTTGAGACTAAGCAGTGGTGCCAGAAATTGATAGACAAATAAGCCAGATTTGAAAAAAAACGCCGCTAAAATAAGCTAAAAATAAAAAAAACAAATTGCTAAAAAAGCTAAACTGAACTACTCCCAAAAACAAACGTTTTTGGTTGTTTTAGTACTTTAATATTTGTTTTATATTAAATTACTAATGAAACCGTCAATACCAGCAAAATTTTCTTTTCGTATATTGAAATTAATTTTAAATATTTATATGATACATAATTTGTCATTTTTGATTATTGAGAGGTATCCATTTGTTGTGTACCGCAGACAGCGTCTCTTGGTTTTTTTCCATCCTTCTTACTGATATGCAAGCACAACCTGCTAACATGACCCTGACATTCCGGTATTTTGGTTCAAAATGGTAAAAAACTTAACGACCGTTCTAACGCCTCTCTCTTATATTAGTATACTCTTTGTTTTTAAGATAAAACAAGCTAAGTGCAACTTAAAAATATGCTAGACTTACATATAGCTAAAATGGCAACACTGCTTTTAAGTCCTATATACATTTATATTATTAGGGGCTTTGTCTCCCGCGTGCCTAGAGCGCCAATCCTTGTACGGACCTCTTGATTAAATTTAAACCATCCAGGCTTCCTTACGCATTAGTTGGTCCTGCCCGATTTTAAAATATCTTTACCCCTGAATTTAGGTTTATCAAAATTAGTTTGTATTTTGCTAAATTGGGTTAAATCTTTTCATTCTGTGTGTATGTATGTAACATAGAGAATAAAATCTTGATCTAAGAAATTACAAGACCTTATGCAATAAAACTTGACAACTTGAGACCCTTTGAAGTATACATATATATTCTTGTTCAGCATCAACCGCCGAGCCGATATAGATATGTATGTAGCTTTAACTGCTTGTCTGGGTGTCCGTACAAACTGTGTGAAAAAGCGAAATTCAGAGACTAAACAAGGCAAATTATCTGAAGTCCAGTTCATAGTAAAATATTGCACTTTATTATTTATTTTCTAAGAATAGTAGCGACAAAAATTTTCTAAATTATGTCCGAATTTTAAAAGAAATATGTAAAAATGGCGTAAAGTCGTAAAGCCCCAAAATCAAAAAAATAAAATAAACTTGACTCCTATGGAATAATACAGGATCTAATGTGAAAGTTCGGTTACTCTAGATCTAGGCGTTCAAACGGACAGACGAACGGACGGATGGACGGACATGGGTATATCGACTTCTCTAGTCACCCTGATCATACTTTAGGTAACTTTGGGGTGCACAAACTTAATATACTCTTTGTACCATACGGTAAAGGGTATAAATGCTTAATTTGAAATATGACGGAACACAGTTGAGAATTTAAGCCCAAAGACAAAAAATACGAATTACCCCAATATACATTTTTCCATAAATGCATAAAATAAATATTATAAAAGTAAGGGAAAATCACACTTTTTATCTTAAATATTCTGGTAAAATTATTCATTTGATTCAAAATATAATAAACTTATTTTGCATGTATAAATTATTGCAATTCGTAAAATTTTAATTTTATAGTTAAAAGTATAACATTTGTATAAAATTTTGTTCGATTTTTTCAAGCAAAATTATTTATTTTTGCGTATTTCAAATTGGATTAGCTTTTAGAAAAGTTTCGGACATGAGTAAGAATATTGAATACGAATGAAATTTCTAAAAACAAAATATTTATTCGATGCGATGGAAACTATCCATACATAAGTATTTACAATTATCGAGTCTCTTATGTTTTAGTGTACCACATATCACCCAGACAAATACAGGGTTAAGGTTTGCCAATATTTAATCACATTCTAATTTAGCAACAAGAACAAATACGTACACCAGCCAAAGGCTATCAACTTCGTTGAATGCAACAACAATATATTTTAAGTATTTCGAAAGTGAAATGTTTGAGATTTTTTACTGATAATGGCGCATATGTATGTATATGTATATATGTATGTACATATGTGTGTATGCATGTGTGTTTTTTTGAATATAATAATTATTATACTTAATTACGATACCTAATAGAATTAACTTGCAAAAACAAACAACTTAAAGTTAGCCGCCAAAGAAAGATCCGCGAGTCTCGAGAGCTGCTCCACTTGGGCGCGAACTATTGCGTTGGGCTTCAATAGCTTGGTAGTTGATGAACCAGAAAGGCTGCTTGTCTACGGGCAGACTATTTAAATGGTTCACCCAATTCTGATCACCGTAGGCTTCAACAGGCAAGGCGTTAGTGCTGGTAGTGCTTGTTGTAGTGCTGGATGCTGCAGCAGCAGTACTTGCTATTGTGGGATTAACACCCGGACTGCCCTCAGCAGCGCCAAATCGATTTACAACAGTAAATTGTGGCACAGACGATACAGCCGGCGTTGTTGCAGTTGACGAGACAATAGGTACGTAACTCGCCATAGGACTAACCAAATCCACTCCAATTGGAGGCCGTTGTGATGCGCCATATGCCAAAGTTACGGTCTCTGGCTGCGTATTGGAGTCACCAAAGCGATTAGCAATATCCAAGCCGTTGCTGTTCTCTGCGGCCGTGTTAGGTGTACCATGATATTTGTCCTTCTGGCCTAGCCCACCTGGCGGACGAGCGCCAGCAAACGAGGGGCGTTGTCCCTGCGACATGCCGATCAGGCAAACCGAAACAAAGCTCACTAAATAAATGCGGATCAGCATTTCAACTAAATACACAATAAGCACAATTTAACTTTTTATTTTTGGAGCTGGCAAGAGATTCCGTGGCGATGTGTTCAATGCGACTGAGCGTTAACGAAAGCACAGCTGGGATTAAATACATATATATGCTTACTGATAAAGCAGTGAAGCTTCAGTTTGACTCACCTTGCGTATGTTGGATTCTCCTATTAGCTTGTGGTGGACCAGACAGTTCAGCTCAGTTTGGGAAAGCTCTCGTTTTATCGCTAGTCAGACTGCGGCAATTTCCGAAATATTCTATTTGCATGGGACTCAACCACTGCCCACATCCCATTATCGCTTTATACTTTTTACTGTATTTGCGGTTATGGGAAATACCCAAGCTGCGTCAGCTTTGTTGTTGTGGTTCGGCTCGTCACTAACTTGTTGATTTGTTATTATTGTAGCTTCACTTAAAACTATATACACACCACCTGGCAGAAAGCGTATGCGAAGCATGCCGGGGGCATCCTGAAACCGGTTAGCTCGTCTTTCGTTGTGGACAAAAACAATGACCGGCCATTTCGCGGACTCTTTTTTTCTTACATACATATGTATATGTATACTAGTGCGATACGTCATACTCTCCAAAACATCAGCACCCACTGCACAGTAGTCAGAATTGGATTTTTAGTTGCAGGAAATAATAATAAAAATCGGGCAACTACGTCATTAAATAGCCCTCAGTTTTTGCATATTTTGCTGGTAAGGCAAAGCGGAAAATAATTTCTAATAAAATGTTTTGGAATTTCTAATTTTGCCCATTGTACACGATGTGATTCACCTGGAGACGTTGTGTCTGTGCGTATAAACAAAGCGACGAATATTTTGGAATGTCCCAAACACTTTATTTTTTCAATTCTACGTCATCTTGTACTTAATACATGCTAAACTGTGCAAACGGTTGTGTCTTTTTCGATCAATCGATTTACATCGATAGTGTTGGGATAGTTAATTGGCTTTCTTGAGAACCTTTCGCTAGAAACGCTTCACGATAGTTTAAGCTAATCTTAGCTTAGCTGGACGTGCTGCTACACGACGAAAGGCGGTTGCTCTAGGTCCAGTGCGACGTACGGACACCAGACGCGCCGGTTGCTCAGCGGGCACATCAGCAGCCGGCAAATCGTTGGCAGTTACATCAGGTGGTCCGTAAACTTCATCGGGTACGTTTTTGGAAGCAACAGCGTCAGGTGGACCGTATACCGCATCAGGCGTGGGTGCAGCCTCATTAAATGGTACTTCAGGCTTGAGCTCGTCGGCTGAGGGATAAGGTGTTACTGCCGCTGCATCTGCTGCGCCCGGCGCTAGCTCTTGGCGAGCGAGAAAACGTGAGCGTCCACTATTGGCACGTTGTAAGCTGCGGGCACGCGACTGCTGCTGCGCATGGCTACTGGCCAACAGACAGAATATAGCAACTAAGAGGAGAATCACTGATAATTTGGTCATGGCCGCGCTGTCTTAAATTGTGGTACGTATGGGTATGTTGCCTATGTAGAGACTGCTATTGGGATAGCCAGAACAGCTGCTTTTATAGCTAGGATCGGCTTGGGTAGAGTGGAAACTATTTAGTGTGCATGACATGCTGGCCAGCATAGACGTCCTTTTTTGGTGTGCTCTGACGTCGGCAGACTTGAGTGTGTCTTTGCTGTGATTGGTAGTTTTATGTGCATAAGACGTGACGAGAAAGCCCTAACAGATGGCCCAAACTTGAGTATATCTCTCCAGTTTAATTTATAGTTGATCCTATAAATTAACACATTCTAAAATCGAAGCAATCAAGCGGGTCAACATGCCTAACATTTGCATATTGGCAGACTGACTAATGCCAATCGACAAGGGCATCATGGTAAAGCCCTCAAGTAATAACCATCTTATGTCATATCGTATTAATATTGTCACAAATATTCTAATTGCCTAAATTATAATCCCAAAAATGGCTATTGGCAAAAAGTTTTCGCTTTCAATCGGAAATGTACGCTTTTGGGTACTTTAAATGCCGCTCACGTTAAAAGCATATTTAATTTTCATAGAATATTACGACGCAAACGTGGACGGCAAACATACTGGTCGCTGGCAAATGACCACCAGAATCTTATGACTATATTCAATGCATTGCTACCGAGCAGCTGTCATCAGAGTGGGGCTACCGGAGTATAGTTCCGATATAGCTCTGGACTCTCGTTTTCATTGACAACACACCCAACCTTATTTTTTGTAGAGGACAGCAACACAATGAGAGAACATTATAAAAGCGCGCGTCTCGGCAATATCGCGGATTAGTTGTGCTAAATTCATCACAAGATACAGAATGGAGTGGCGTTTGGTCTGTTGTCTCGTGATTATGGGTAGTCTGCCGTTAGTAGTACCTGTGGCGGCACGACAGGTACGTATAAATCGTTATGCGACCAGTGTGCAGGAAGATGATGTGGTGCAAGCTGAGGTACGCGAAGTGACCCCAACGCCATATGCACCGTCAGGCTATAGACCAGAGGGACGCTCATTTTGGTTGCCTGGTGAGATAGACGTGGAGATAAAGCTTGCGGAGCCCGGTGAAATCTCAGTCTGGACAGCGGAAACAACTACAACTGAAATACCAACTACAACTACGGAGAAAATGGATTTGATTACAACTACAGAAATAGCTTCTACAGAAGGTAGCAGTGCGACAGAAACGCCGACATCATTAGAAAATAGAGCTGGTCGTGGCTATTTTAAAGCACCTTATCCACCAGCCGGTTACCGTCCTAGTCGTGTCTTTAGACTGCCAACAGAGCTGGACTCACCACAGCAGGCTGGCAATGCTAACAATCCCATTTGTGGAGTCAGCACTGATCCGCTGAAGCCAACTCCTAATCCAGGTACCAAAGACGAGCCGGATTCCGAAAATGTCCTAATCACAGGCAAATTGGGACCAAATGTGGTAGTTGCCCGTGCACCCAAATCGCGTGGCATACCCGTGGCGATTCCACTCCGTACGCAGCCACTGCTGGCCGCGTCACCGCGTAGATTCGCCTATGCCACCCATGTAGAGCAACATTGGTGACCTAAATCAAATTGTATACACATAGCCATAAACAGCTCAGTATTTGTAGTTGCTCTTAAGATTTTATTAAAGCCATCTTGTTACGAAAACCAACTTTCGCTTTTCATCCTGTTGGCACGTCTCAGTTTAGTTTGGCAACTACATTGTGTGCTTTGGGATGCCAACTGTTTTCTATTACAGTGCGGTGTACCTACTCGATATTTGGATGTCAATGACGATGACGATGTGCCAAACGAGCCATCGGACGTGCATGGAATGTCCAATATCTACATTGTCACTCGACCGATGACTCTGTTACTCTGTGCTTTTCTGAGCCAGGCGCAACAAATAATTGCATGTAACTGGGCTCTTTACTTTGCCGATCATTGAACTTGACTTTGAGTTGACTTATAACTAAAAAAACAATATACCCCAGCTATTGTAATTTGCCGAACTTAATCCCAGTCCTTGATTATGCATACAGGAAAGTAGGTGGTTACTCGAATTGTAATCCAAAAAGAAATATATTGCACATACTACAAATGCATAGAATAAAATATATATAATAATCATATATTAGTTAAGTGTTTCGTAACAATAAAAACAAAAGATTATTTTTAGCCTACAGTATTGCGTTCCCTTCATGCATAGCTGTGTACATAATTAACAATTAGAGGATCGTCGAAACTTGTTGGCACGATTTCCACAGAGTGCACAACTGGCTGCAGATGCTCATCACTGTCAATATGCGTAAAACTGCCCAACTGCAGCTCTTGTGAATCATCTAGCACGTTGCTTTGCGCCGTATCAAAGAGCACGTACTCGGCCTCGGGCTGAACAAGGGCTAGAGTAATTCCCACATTGTCGGTGGGGATGTCCTGCGGTTGTTCGGCTATAGCTACCGTGGAATTGTCTGAAGCCACGGCAATGGCTGTGCTGGGTACGGCAGAGTCAGGCAAAGATGTCGCATTGATTGCAAACAATTTCGTTATGTTTTCGTCTGTCTTGGCAGGCGAGTCAGTGCTGATTTCTCTGTCAGTGGTCGAATCCATGTCTTTGGCAGGGGCTTCAGTTGTTGGGCCGCCGGCTGTCTCAGGTTCTTCTTCAAGTTGCAGCTCAACCTCTGTAAATCGTTTGGGTGGGGTGCTTAGTAGGAGCAGATTTGCGGACTTTTCAGGTGTGATGGGCCTGACAGTATGCACGCCTAGGTCAGTCTGCTCTGTGGCAGACTCGGCAGGAATCGTTGTTGCAAGCCCAATTTGAATGCTGGCATCTTCGTCACGACTGAGCGCTACGCGACCTACTTCGGACTTAGTGGTCGTCGTACTAAACTCCACTGGACTAATGGTAGTGGCATCGGAATCTGTTTCTGTTGTGAGAATATGCTTATTCGACGTAGAGCTTTCCATAGCCGGTAGAACAGCCGCTTGGCTTAGAGTCAAGATTACTGCTACTAGGATGAAGTAAATGGATAATCCTTTCAACATTTTTATTAGTAATATGTTGCTTTGTTCGTTCCGCTACTCTTTGCTGGTGCTACTAAACGATAACATGAGCAGTGTGTGTTTATTTATAGCAGTTTTCCGGGTAAGTCGGCCAAAATTCCCTTGCCGAATAAGTTGTCATAATTAGGACCTTGGGCGGGCTTAAATAGGTGACTCTTCCGCATGTCAACGGACTACCCGGAAATGTAATTGTTTTTGTGAGTCCGTATCACGATGCGTGCGATTGTACTTCGGTGTGGGAGGGTGATTGGCCCGACCCCGCTTTTAAGGCCATAGGCAGCCAGCATTACAACTGCAACTTGCCTGTTGACCGCAACGATGGTCAGTTTGGTTCTGTTTCGTTACGTAGTCAAGTCTTAAACTACATCAGAATGGCAACGCCATGTCACCCACCTGTATGTGTGTGCATATATGTGCATATACATGTTTGTCGGAAGTTACCCAGCTACGATATGCTGAGCACGTACTTGGTGACTTTGTTTTCGTCTTAAGTGGAAAATTATAAAATTGAAAAATGTTCAAGCATATATACATACATACATACATACCTTTATACATGCAAACAAGTAACTAAGGATTAATTTTGAACAACTTCGCACCCGTTTATATATCTAACAAGTTTTACTTAGTTAATTGTTTCTTGGGTTACTATCTCGGAAATGTTTTTTGAAATATAATGGTCCAGATCGACATATAGGTAAAATAACGAACGAAAAACTGTGGCTTTTATTAGATCTTGACCCTTTTGACAGTTTACACTTTGTTGTACATCTAGAAGGAGGTCATGAGCAATTTAACTGAATGGTAAATTCAATTTTTAAGATTTTTATTAATTATTAGTTAAGCTAGTGCTAAGATGGTGCATCAATAAAAGCCAAAAATTAAATTCTTGGCTTGCTTAGAATGACCCAAAGAATCAAAATCTCTGTGAGCCTTTGTACCGAAAAAAATTGACCCACCCTACTGTGCATATTGGCTGCTCTGCATATGTGTGTCATACACACTACTGAATACACTACACAGCTAGAATTTGTACCCCGTTTATAGCTTTGAGGCTACATATAACAAAATCTGATCCTACAGTGTCCCAATCTGGTTAGCTTAAAATCTATAAAAAGGGTACAAAAATTGCCCATGGAACATTCTTTTTATTATTTTCCAGCGAGAGGAAGTTCTAAGAGAGTGTGGATAAGCCTCCCTTTGTGCTATGTCCGTCGCTGGAGTGAAGATCAGCTGTCTTCTTATACATCGAATAAAGAATAGAAATTGCTAGCTGCGCTCCCGCTTTCCTTTGTTGCTGTCTTTTGCCTTTGTTAAAAAAAAAAAACAAACTTGCAGAATAAATAGGTTTTGTTGGTGCTGCAAATTATATATGTACATATAATATAAATTATTAATATAATTGACATAATTTTTAAGCAAATATTCTTAGTCATCATCCTATGTTTTAAAAAAATGTTTGAGTTGAGTTGATTACAACGGCATGAAGTCGTTTGGTCTTTGATTAATTTTTTTGCTGATTGTTTTTTGAAATGAAATTTTTACGAAGCGCTTAATAAAGGAGTTTTAGTTTAGGTAAGGATATTATCTCTTATTTCACTTAAGCAACAACACAGCGAAAGATCTTGTTTAAAAAGAAAAACAAAAAGAACTAATTACACTGTCCAACAGTGATTTAGAACTTTTCAAGTGACCTAGTGTACGTTGTAGGTCTTGACGAGTAGATCACGATAGTGTGTTTCAAAATTGTCTAACACCCCCAAAATCGCAAGTTATCGCTTAAAAACCGTTTTTCGGGTACTGCGATCACTCCCACTATCACAACGTCGCCATTTTTCAACCGATTTTCGATTGCTTTACGGCTTTGGAAAGAAGAAGATTTTTGAAATTTTTTAGAGCACTTAAGCAATGTGCCAAATTTCAACAAAATCGGTAGACTATATTGGTTTTTTAAAATATTGCGACCAAATTTGGCACTTGTAAGTTTTTTATTGTTCTTAAGCATTATTCCAAATTTGGTTGCGATATCTTCATGAACAAACGAATTATCCATCTAAAACTTTTTTTTTGTCGATGGAATTTTAATTTCCTTGTTTACAATAAGCGTCGTAACTTAAACATTTATCGACCGATTTTAATAAACCATAACTTTTCTTACTCGGAATTGAAATTTCTTTAAGATTAAATGTAAAAATTATAGTTTAAAAAACTAAAAAAACACGCTTTTATTGCCAATCGAACTAAAAACTAGAAAATAATTTTTGATGACAAAGAGTTGAATATAACTGTAGTATAAGATAAAACAATCAATCATAATGAATATCCTCAAAACAAAATTATAATAAAATTTAAGTTATTAACACAATAATTCAATTCAGAGTAAAAAGTGTGGGGTGCATTTTACTATAGTTCATAACTATCCTCTCATAGATAGTAGCCAATAAAATGATTTTAATATTTAAAAATATCAAGCACCCCACGCTTTTTACTCTGAATTGAATTATTGTGTTAATAACTTAAATTTTATTATAATTTTGTTTTGAGGATATTCATTATGATTGATTGTTTCATCTTCTATCACAGTTATATTCAACTCTTTGTCATCAAAAATTATTTTCTAGTTTTTAGTTCGATTGGCAATAAAAGCGTGTTTTTTTAGTTTTTTAAACTATAATTTATTTTTCATTTTTTAGTCTATGCCAAACTCATAAATTAGCGAATTAATTAATTAGTAGATTTTTTTAGAAAGAACCACTCAGTGGTCCCCGTATGATCGATCAACGGAAATTGATCCGAAATCAATCGCCCTCACGGACCAATGGGATCCATTTTCATCATTGTGGTTAGTTTTACGCTCCAATTAATGGAAAATCCTAGATTGACGTCGTTAAGGTGTCAATATACCCTCGGTGCGTCTACTGTAGCACTCTCCTAGAAACAAGTCTAATTTATCAATTAAATTTTTAAGAATATAGAGTATTGAAATGTTTTACGAATCGTTTCGTAATCTAATCATTTCATTTAAAGCGTCACTATTGCACGGGGTTTTTCCTGTTAACTTAGAGCAATCAAGTTCTTCAATCCGAATTCCGTCTAGAGATCTTACACGACTTAGTGGTACATAAGCTTGTCCAGCAGCAAACATTCGCGAGCCTAGATAAATGACTGCATGATCGACTGTACAACCTTGCATCATGTGGACGGTCGAAGCCCAACTCAGGATTAACGGCAACATTCGTCTCTCAGCAGTTCCAAAGCTGTATTTCGCTGGAAACTGTATTGATATCGGTTTAATCATCTGCACACCATCTGCACCGAAATCGATACGGACTGACGGGATGTCCTCGGCGTATACTTGGCCTCTGCGAAAATTTGGCCAGATAATTTCTGTGATAAAACCCATATTGCCATTCACTAAACCTTTTGACACGTCAATGTTCGACCTTAACATCACTTTAGCTCCTACGAATATTTTAAGTACCTTCGGAAGACCTCCGGTTTTATTAATATCATTAGGTATCACAGAATCTAAGTCCTTGCTACCTAAATTTCGAGTAGCATCAATGAGTTGGTCTTGTGCTTTTATGGTATAAATAACTGTCCCTTTATTCTCAAAACTCTGGAGAACTTTTTCGTTGTGTTGAGCAACTTGATCATTCGTTGGATAGATTCTTAATGCTCTCTCAATCGACAATTCATTAGTCGCATCTGTTGAAACTTTTTCAAGAAGAACTTCAAGATGTCTAGATGTCATCTCTCCAACTCTAAGGGCATTAAGCACATCGATAAATGTCGTGTCTCCTTGTTGACGCATGTTTTGCTTAAGTTCAACCAGACGGAACTGACGCCACAAATGTGTAGCTGGCTTCATGTGTTCTGGTTGTTGAAAAACTTGATGTCCACGAACAGGTGGTAATTGCATTAGATCACCGAAGAGTATCACTCAATCTTTTTGACTTGGCATTTCGTTGCTGCGTTTGCTGCAAGCGAGCCGCTCGGTCTTCCTCTGATTGTGAGGCTCGATATTCAGCGCTATGTAGCCGCATGTGCTGTAATCGAGCCGCTCAGTCTTCTTCTGATTGTGAGGATCGATATTCAGCATTATGTTGCCGCATGTGCTGTAATCGAGCCGCTCTGTCTTCGTCTGATTGTGAGGCTCTATATTGTTTCATATATAGTCGCCATTTATTTCTTCTCTCCGCTATTTCATCATTCGACAATCCTGAAAGTTTTTCTTTCAGTTTTTGTCTCTTTTTCGCCAATCTTCTCTTTCTTTGTGTTGTAGTTTCATGTTTCATGTTTCACACGTAAGTGCAAACCCGACCGGCTAGTAATGACTTTGATTGATGTAGAATTATTTTCTTATTTCAATTCAAATATTCAATTTTTTCCGAATTTTATTTTTGAGTTATTCAAATTTATTTTTTTTTAATTGTCTAATATATTAAATAAACTCATGGCTTACTAAAATTTTTTTGCATTTATTAATCCTGGCGGTCCTATTAAGGATAATGGAAAACTATTATGAAATTATTGCATTGTCATCGATCTTTAATACGTATGCAAAAATTCAAATTAATCAGACTTCTGGAAATTGATGAAAATTATGTTCAAAGATTCCATTACATACATACATACATACCACCCAAGCTAATATAAGCGTGTTAAAAAGTAAAGGTGTTTTAACAAAATGTTATATATAAATGACTTCAAAGTGTGAAAATCGAAAAAAAAAGTGTTAATCTTAGATAACTTTTAAAAATCTCGTAGTTGCTTTGTATGAAGTATAAACAAGTGTATATCATCTTAAAGCTTGAATCTTCTTCTTTCCAAAGCCGTAAAGCAATCGAAAATCGGTTGAAAAATGGCGACGTTGTGATTGTGGGAGTGATCGCAGTAATAATAATAATAATAAGCAATAACTTGCGATTTTGGGGGTGTTAGACAATTTTGAAAAACACTATCGTGATCTACTCGTCAAGACCTACAACGTACACTAGGTCACTTGAAAAGTTCTTTGATTTTTTTCAATTTTGTAGGACAGTGTTATCTATGTTATTGTGCACCTAAAGCTCATATGCTCATTAAAACTTTTATATGCCTCTAAGATTTTGATTGCTTAAATTAAAAATAAAGATGAAAAAACAAATCGTTAATGATATTAAAGTAACTTAAATTTTGTCTTTTTCTTTGAATATTCTGCACTTTGCCAGTATCAGTTGCCAGCGACGAAAGATCATTCAGTGTACATATTATCAAGAATAAAAAACTATCATCGTTCTTGTTCAATTCGGAATCGAGTCTCAGAATTGGCAACTTTGTATTTGGAATCTGAGTATGAAAGAAAACTCGGCTTTGATGATATTATAAAAGCTTTCGCCTTTCGAAGGCGAAATTCTAAGCATCTTTATGGTTATTGTAAAACATATGTATGTATGGTTAATTAGGCAATAAAAAATTTAAACTTGATTTTTTTTAGATCTTCATTGGAGTTTTATGAAATGCTTTATTATGATTTTATCAAATCATCAATTCTCTCAGAAATCCTTTCTATACTGTTTTTTATGTTGATCTCACACTTTTCAAAAATTATACCTATTTTCATGAATTAAGAAAAATTGATAGGGGCCCGGATCCGAGATTTCCCCCGGACCTGAATATTCACTTTACGGCCCTGAGTACAGTGGCTAAGCGTGGTGCCTTATGGTAAAAAGCTAAAGTAAGACAATTGAAGCATTGCATTTTCTCGACGGTTCTGGTCACACTTAAAAAAGATAAAGCATGAAATAATTAGGGATGCTTAATACCAGAAAAAGTAATTGAAGTATTGAGAATTCCACAAAAATTCGTTTCCGACCCGATTCGATTAAAAAGAAATCGTTTTCGACCGTATCGGTATTGACTTTTTGACTTTTTTAAGAATAATTAATTTTCTAATATTCATAATAAATAGAAATAAAACAAATAGTAAGAGAAACTAATTCTTATTTACACGCAGTGGTTCATTTTACTTACTGTGTTCACTCTATTATTTTTTGGAAGTAGCGCAAGGTAGACCAGAATATTCCAGGTCCTTTGTCTGTTTTTTTTTTTTTGTACTGTACACCTTGAACGTAAGTAACACTAGTCGACGATGAAAAATCTACAGAGATGAGACTTATATTTTATGTAAGGGCAATGTTTCAGCATTCAAAATCCGTATTTTTTATTATCCTGTTATAGCTTGTTTTTTTCTAGGACTATTTTAGTGAAAAAGGTCCTTTTTCAAAAAACGATTTCACAAATGATGTCATAAAATCTGTACTAATTTGAATTTTTTCCAATTTTTTTTTTCCTTAAAAGCAGAATAGAGTACCTTTCCATAATGTCCCCAATCATAAAAATCGGTATTCCAAAGAAAAAACTACAGCCGAAAATGTGTGCCCGAAAGACCAAAAGACACAACATTTTGGATGACATTTTCTACAAATATCACTATTTTATTCAGATAAAGTCTTTGACACCTAAAGCTTCTCACTACTCATAGGAATAATGTCTAAGTAGGTTCTTCAAGCGCGAAATAAAGACTTTAGCGAATATCTTCGAAACCATATACGCGAGGAAACCAGAGCGCATGGAAGCTTGGAAGATTTGTCATGGCTTGTTAATATCGTTGGACACATTGATAAGATGCAAAAAAGCCAAATTATTTGAAAAAATAATACTGATGTAGAGGAAAACGTATAATATGAGACTTTTATTAAATATAAGTAAATTTAAATGATATTTTTTGATATTAAAAAAAAAATACAATTTTAAAACTGGGTGTTTTCTATTCCTAAATAGTACAAAAAAATGTACACAGCCGAAGTTCAAGTTTGAAGTTTTGAAATTTTGCCAGGAACTTCATTAGTCCCACTGTGCCTCCGTAAATAAAACTAGTCCCATATATTTAATTTTTTTCATTTATACTATATGTAATATGTATTTATTTATGCAAGTAGTTTATAATCGAAGATTCAGATTCAACACTACTTATGCTAAAAATATTATATAGTATCTTATTATTATTGAATTTTGGTATTTGCATTCTTAATGAAATTTGTAATTTCATAAAATGAATGTGTCTAGGGTGTGTACATATGTATGTATGTGGAAGTATGCATTATGTATGTATGTATGTACGAGTATATATAATAATTGATTATAATTAAATCGATCTGTTGTACATGGGTTAAGTGAAGGGCGATTGGAGGAAATATTCGGTACTTTAAGTATTGCACACACATATAACATACACACGTAAAAGATATGTCTATATGTTTGTATGCATGTATGTATGTTTATATGGTCTATATAGTATATCTAGATATGAGAAGATAATATCGACTATAATTGGTAAGATATGCACCTAAAACATAGAGATATGTATGCTTCATTACAAGAGATACAAAATACATTCGAGTAGTTTGAGTATATACTAGAATTATTGTTCAATTTATGTATTGTATGTTTCGGGTTGTCCATATATTTTTGGTAAATATGTACTATATCCGAGTATGTATGCGTATGGCGGCTGATATTACATAAGTCACGTATAAAAGAAATTATGCCTACTTAAAAAGTAAATTGGTTTTGGTTTGTGCCTTTTCTCTTTGTGTCTTAATCCTTGCAATCCATTGGATTCGTCGGTATATAGAAAATTTCAAATCTTTTGCTAAATTTACATATGTATGTATGAGTTTATATACGATCATAAAATCAGAATATAGCTATGCATATATCGTAAATACTCGTATATATAATATCTCATGTACTTGTGTATTTCGTCGGAAAGATAAGCACTCCAATCTTTTCGTTACGCCCTAAGCCTAGGCAATAGAATGCACCTTGGCCGAAAGACAATTGTGTACTACAAAGACAACAGGCTTGGGGCAGCACTCCATGTCCAGCTCCTGCAAAGAAAAAAGCCAATATAATGTTAAAAAACCAGTAATCAGATTCAATCGCTGCTTTATACACTTACAATTTCACCATCATCACCAAAGTCCAAAAACAGCATCCGCGATCCATCGTCGGCCGAGCCCTTCAGCTTGTCAAAGGCAAATTGCCACAGCTGCGTCTTGTTGGCCACTGCCGCTGTCGGCGTTGATGTGGCAAAGCCCCCACAGTCATAAAGAAAGAATCCTCTATTTATGTGCACAACCAATTGACACTGCCGTCCCTGATACAAACACCGGAAAGAGAACTCGCGCTGATAGTTTACTGCGTTGTGCGAGCCCTGCACGAGCGCACGTGCCCACGTAGCCATGTCCCGATGCGTCTCCGAGCGCAGCCAGAAAACCAATACTCCACGAGTGGTGCCACAGCGCACACAGAAGACTGTCGTTTGTTGGCCCTTAACAATTGGATGGATATACAAAGATTTAGTGAAGTCGCTTTGATAATCTCAGTTATCCTAATATTTACTTACATTCAGCGAGGAGTTGTTGCCTGCGCCAGCTAGACGAGTTGTGGCAAGCGCAAAACTTTCAAGCGGTCGACTCCAGGCTTCCACGGACCAGGGTGCGCTTTCATAAATTCTAAATTCCCGCTCGGTAACGGCAACAAAAACGGGCTGCCATTTGTCATTTTCGTCGGAGCTCTCCGAGCTGGAGCGTCCGCTGGGCTATAATTGCATGAACCTCTAAGCAATTTGGAACTTTAATTAAAGTCGCAGAATGCAATACTTACAACTTCGCCGACTGCACCGCCACTGTTCGATGTGCCGCTGCCGCCGCTTACAGCTCCACTACCTCCGCAGCCACCGCCGCCTGGTCCAGCACTGCTACCACCATGCAGACGCCGGCTTAGCCAGCCAATGTGCTTTAGTTCTCCTATAAGATTCATCAACGCACGATTGGCCTCGCCAAGTGCACGCTGCGTGCTGCCGCACATTGCCGAGTGCAGGGCATTGAACCAGATGAGCGCCTCCGCGGAGTCAGCTGCGCGCAAAATGCATGAATGCACACCATCCGGTGAGTGCAGCTCCAGGCAGCGATTCTCTGCAAATAGTTGAGCTGCCATTTTTTTCTCAAGTAAGGCGGGAGTGGTATGGTCAACTTACCCGGATCAATGTACTTGAGATTTCGCGCCAGATGTGTTAGTTGTAGGGGAATATAGCGTGTATCGGCTCGTGGCGTTGTCTTGGGTGCGGGAGGAGATGTTGGTGCGCCAGGTCCCAGGGGACATAGAAAAGCGCGTTGCAGCTCCCATCCTACCTCCGATATAATACTCGCCTTCCGGAAGTATGGCGTTACTTCTCGTAGGAATTTGACTGAAAGTAATCAAAGCAACATTAAAAAACATAGTCGAACCAGATGAATATTTATACTTTCGGAGGCGGAGCAACAGTTCCACCAGTTTGCTAGTAGGCATACCATTCAATCAGACATCGTCAAACACAAACGTTGTGGCATAAATTCATTAGAGTTTCCGCTCTATTTTTGTTCGATTTACAGCCAGTCAAAAACCAACAGTCAACCCTCGATGGACTCGTTGCATGTCTGCTTGTGTGTATGTGTGTGGGTGGATATGCAAATGTCACAGCCTGATGCTTGATTCAGAGGGCCCTACTCGTCACAGCATCCATACCATGGACGGTCCCGGCCCCACTCAGCAGAGTTGTTTTAGATGTTCCATTCAAGTGATTTTCAAATCCAATTTTCACACTTATTGCTCTCTCTCCCCACAAATCCCAATCCCTCTAACTACAAGCAAGAACATTTTGGCTAACGATTTGATGTCTGTTTGTGTCCATGAAACTGTTCGTGGTTTTCAACTCAATTTGTATATTTGGTTCAACTAATTAGAGAAGACCAGCCAGCAGATAGATGATGACCGCAGTACGGATTCATTCTCATCCCTTCACAAGCAGGAGAATATCGTTCATATAATTGCCTTACATCTGCGGGCACTAAAGGGTTAAGAGCTGAATTCCATATATCTGCCGCTGTAGCAACGTACTGTGCAAACATTTGGATTAAAATATGCAACATCCTCCATGCAACAGTACAGTCGAGCAAACAAACAAGGATAAACACGCAAAAAAGGGTAAACCAACAAATTCTAAAGTTAAGAACTAGAAACAACAATAGTAATAACTTGTGTAAATTTTTGCATTTTAGTGTAAAGTTGGAAAAAACAAAAATACAAAAAATTTAACCAAAGAAAATAACGTATTAATGTTTAAATACTCTTTAAAAAAAAATAAATAAATAGATTTAAAGGAATTGTGTAATTTGTTTAAACTTTCATCGTTGTTTGTACAATAAATGAAGCCTCGAATAACTAAATATGCCTCCGAATCATATAAACAGTTATTTAACGAAGTTAAACAAAAACTGTCTTTGGCGGATGCTGTTTAAAAAATTTATAATATCAATTTGGTGTAAACGAAGAATAAAGTCATTAGGAAACGTACCCATACTACGTTTACCCCTTAGCAGCATTTGAAAAAAAAAATATTTTGATGAAAAGTTTTATACAAAATAATCCCGATATAAAAAAAAATAAGATAGGCTTTTCTCTTATCTGAAAGTTTTGTTGGTCTAGCTCCAAGCATATCTGAGATCTAGACATCCATACAGACAAGCAGACCAATGGACATGGGCTTACCGACGTCTCTAGTAACCCTGATTATACTTTGGGTAACTTTTAGGGATTTTGTTTTTTGAGATAAGAAGTCTGAATTTTTGTAATATATTCTTGCTTTTAATAGGGTTTAGAAAGGATCTAAAACGAAAAAAATAGCAAAGCTCACAGTTATATATACCATATGTTATTTTTTCGCCCAAAATTTTGCTTAAAGTGCGTCTTTTTTTTTTGCAAATTTCATTATTTTAGTATTATCCGGATATCTATGTTAAAATAGAACGCAGCTAACAGGCTTTGTTTACTGTAAGATGCCTTTTCAACGCCTTGATAAAATTTGTGCATCTAACCCTAATTTCTGGGGCTTGTTCCTGAAATGAAAGGAAAAACCAAAGTACCGAATTTTCGAGTTTTATGGTAAACCTGAAAATTTTGGTTCTATTGCGAACATCTTTAAAAATTGCTTAATTTCCTAAATTAAAGGATCTACCGATTCGTTATTTGTGTGCAATGTATAGTAATCCTTCTTGTTTATGAGAATAATTGATATTAAAAAAATCTAGTATACCCTTTGTTCCTATAGGTACCGGGTATAAAAATACGGTTGGAACCGTTAAAAAGTTTTTTAAATAATTTTTATTTTAATTTAAAATAAATCTAATAAATATTGCTTTATTTCAAGTTCAGTCGGGGAAACTAAATTTTCGTTACACCCGCATGAATACATGAATGCATTAGGACCATACGTAAAGGGTATACCGAACTGGCTCAACATCAGTTTTTATAGTCCAAACTAAACCCAAATGAAAGCCGGCTTTGACTTTTCTGAACATTTGTATAAATGCAGCAAAAGTTTAGCCAAAATAATAGAGCAGCAAAACACGAGGAGGTGAGAACAGGTGAGACATACAGTAAAGGAGGAGTCAACTTTTTACACCTTGCCACCAGCATAAATTCCATGGGGTTCCTTTTGGGTGGATTGCGTTAAAAAGGTATAGGGCAGAGAATATGATATCAACATCAGGCGCCGCTCGCAAATCGTGCGTTAAAACTTTGTCCAAACTTCTAGTCGACAAATCTCAGGCACAGGCAGCAAAAAAGAAGGGCTAACTTGGCAATAGTAGGAGGGATTTGGGTAGAGCAGCATGTGGTGATGCCCACAGAAGAGCGCCACATTGTAAAAACTATTGCTAATGGACTTTTGGTAGCCACTCGGGTTGTTCCAAATGCCGCTGTCGCCGTTTCATTACCTTCGCCTTGGCGACGAAATCTGGCGTTGACATTTGGCAGTTGGATTTTGCAGTTATCCGGCCAGTTGGCCGTAAAGTTTTTACGCCCAGTAAGCCAGCCCAGCGCCCAGTAGCGCCGTCGCTGGCCTATTTAAATTACAATGAGCGTTCAATGAAAGAGGAACGGCGCAAATACTTTGCCAACTTGTGTGCAGCTGAAAGGCGGCAACAGAACTTGGTTAGATTGGATAAGAAAGTTTGAATTAGAGATGGGTAGGCATCATGATCATCCAAATGTACATTTTAATAGCTTTTAAATATTTGTCAAATAATACAAAGAAATTTTTGTGGTACATTCTTAGATAGGCTTTTATAGGACCTTTAATACAAAAGGTTGTTTAAATTTGGAACATTTTGCTTGTATAAATCGAGTAATACTTTTCGCCGGTGTCATTGGGCGATGACTGCAATGAAGAAGTAGTGAAGAAAGTGAATTTTTTGCTAAGTAGACAGATCAGCGAATTTTTAGTTTAAGTCGCCATATTATTAGGTTCGCAACTAAGACCTAACTGTTTTATTGAAGAAATTGAAACCTTCTAGCAAAAAATAAATAAAAATTGAATTATTGCCCATCTCTAGCTATAAGCTTTTCTCATCTTTGTGGCAAAGCTGGAATATCTTGACGAAGAAGTGTTCGTCTTTCCAGGCTATCCACAAGTCCAACTATCAATTAAGTTCCTCAGTGATGGTTTCGCTCGGTTTTAACAGGTAACCTTCGTAGCGTGCATATTCGGACGAGCCGTCTACGTGGAAGCATGACCGGGTACTCACCAAGATTTTTTGACCTTTAGGCTGCTGTAATAAATCCATTTTTCATTACCCGTCATGATGCGTTGAAGAAAACTTATCCTTTTTTTGCCGCTGGAGCAGCTTTTCACAGGCATAAAAACAACGCTCAATGCCCCTTGGCTTAAAATAATATTTAACTCAAGTCTCTTGCTTTTAAATCATCAACGCTTGAAAATCGCGGGACGGGTAACTCCTAATGCTGAAGCAAGTTCTTCTTGGGTTAAGCACGAAACCACATCGAGCAATAACGCCAATTCAGCGTCTTTGAAGGTTTAGGTCCTTCCTTGACGTGTCCGGTCGTCAACATCGAAATCACCGTCTTTGAAGCGACGCAACCAATCACGGCCGTTGTTTCGCTTAGAACACCATCTCCGTACACTTTTTGGAACTCTCGATGCGCCGTTTTCTTCGAGCGGAACAAGAAAACCAACGCCATATCTCTCAGGATAGTAAATACTGAGACTGGCACCACAGCAACAAAAATCGAATGAAGTCGATCAAAAATGCGAAAATAGTTTGCGTACTTTTAGCTCAAATGGTTGAGTTTCGGATATTGTATTTAAAAAGATGAAAATAGCACATAATCGAATTGAATTAAAAAATCATTTATCGTCTAAATTTTGGTCAATTTGAGTCAACAGCACGAAACTTCACTTCATCGGCATGAGACGTGCCTGGCATAACATATAATTGGTAGAGCCACAAGAGGGTCTTGGGGCTAGGCTAGGGCTGGCCCAGGCGCCTCATAGTTTGATTGTTAAACTGTCATTAGCATTGAGCTTAATCGATGCGATGAGTAACAAGCTTTTTGATTTGATAACTCAATATGCGCGAATAATATTCGCGCTGGCATTGTCGGATTTGCATTTAGAGGCAAGAGTTATCACTTCGTAGTCCCAGTCACAGTCACATATTGACCTTGAGACCATTACTGAATTCTGATGTACACGAGTATGGAAGAATGGCCCAAATTAACAAAAAAAACGTTAAAATTATCGCATATAAAAGCTTTGACTAGGCTAACAGAGTCACATACCGTTACGAACCAAGTCAACAATGAGTGATCTTAAGCGACTATCATTCCTAGCCTTAGTATTGGCAGTTGGCTGCACAGCGGGTGTGCCTCACCAACGTTTCAAGTCGCAGCGTCAAGTGGAGCTTACGACACCGTATCCAGCTGCTGGTTTTAGACCAAAGATAGCATTCGACTTGCCCAATGAGCAACAGCCGGAGGTAGCCGAGTTCCAACCAGACCAATTTATAACTACAACGACCAATGCTGGCGAGGATTTAACACCTACGGAACCATTGGCTACAAGCGAAATAGATCGAAAAGTGAATCAGCGTATACCAGCTATATCGTATGGAGCACCAGATCTCAATGTGGAGCAGCAAATAGGTCCGGAGGATACTGAAGAAGTGGTGGCTGACTCCCCTGCAAAAGAATTTCAACCTCCAGAAAGCGATGCTGCCGTGGATTTTGCATTTATATCTGTTGGTCCTACTGGTGAACAGCGGCCTGTTGTTGATCTGCCTACTATTGGGGAAGCCGTGTCGGAACTGCCTACGGTTAACGAGCTTCAGACTGACTTGGTAAAAGTTAGCCCTGATGCCACATATGGTGCACCTAAGGCAACATACGGCGCACCTGTGCAGAGACATAATATCGAGCTGGAGGAGGAGGAATCGCAAGTGGAACTAGTCGGTGAATCTGCTCTAGCTGAAGGATACACCAGTAATCGCTTTATTCTGCTGCCGATTGGTGGACAGAGTGGACGGCTTGTTTTGGCCGTGCAGCAGCCGCAAAGTCGCGGGGCTCGCAGCGATCGTTTAAGAAGATTTTAATTTTTCTAATGAAATACAAATGTTCATCAAATGCTAAAGAAGTTGTGTCTTATGACTTTTACTTTTTACTTTTCTGGCCAAAAGAACAACAAATGAGTCTCCTCCAGTATTTAAAAGAATTACGCAAATTTCCACAATTGGTTTATTACTTACCTTCCAAATCAACAACGCGACCCGCTCGCTTAAGTGCACGAACTGCTTCATCGTGTGTGGCATCACGCAGCTCCTCACCATTAACCGTAAGTATGGCGTCGCCAACATACAGCCCCTTGGCCTGGTCGGCAGCCATGCCCCGGAATATTTTTGATATGAGTATAGGCATACGATTTTCACGACCGCCTTTTATAGATATGCCTAATCCATTATTGTCCGACTTAATGATGCGCACATGGCGTTTTTGGTTTGCCACATGATCAGGTACGTCGCACATGTCCATGCTGCCTCCACCATCAGCATTATTGTTGTTGTTAAGCAAGTTGTCGCCATTATCAGTGTTTGTGCCGGTGGAGCCGTCCAATTCGGTATCCGGAATCATGGAACTTCCCACTCCGCTGTTTATGCCCTGCATAGATGCAGAGCTAGGCAGTGTCCCATTTTGGGTGCCGCCAACGCCACCGCTGTGGTTGCTACTGCAAATGCTCTCAACGTTAGCCTCAGGCTAATCCCAAATGTTGCTTTACCTATCTCAGACTTACCCTAATGTGCCATTTAAAGTGGTGGATTGACCGTCCGACGGTTGTGCTGCTCCCTCACAAGACTCATCCAAGCTAATGGCCAGAAAATCTGTCTCAAGTGTTACGAGCACACGGTACCAGGCGCCACGAACGCGTGTCTCTAAATTTCCGCATCGCATGCCCGATGGTGAATGCTGCGGGATGGGCTGTTGTGTTGCAGGCGGTGTTCGCCCCAGACTCGAGGACTCGACCATGTTAAAAGATATTGACTTGTAACAAGCGGGAACAAGATTAACTACATCGCCATTTGTTCTAAAAGTAATAAAGACAAAAGTAAGGATTAATTCTTTACTACCTGTTATAGTTTAAAACACGGAAGAGCAAAAATATTTGGTAAAATTTATCAGTGATAATATCAACTTTTGTTGCATTTTAAAATTCCATGCTATCGACAAGCTGCGAAAGATAGTTGAATGCTCTCATCTTGATCTTGAGATGTTGCATCAACAGGATATAGAACAATTTTTTTTTAAGTCTACACAAGAGCTAAAATAATTTATTTTCTTATAAATGCTACATGATCCTTCCAGACCAAAGTGAGGCTCTTTAAATCTAATTTCATTTCGATACCGCTGTGCGGATACGAATCCTGGCTAGTAGCCGACCAACTCTCTAAAAATTCTCAGCTTCGTAAACAGATACCTCCGACGTATTCTTACGGTTCGATGGCCAAATATCATCAGAAAAGATGATCTACGTAAGTTTGTCGAAATGCTCTTGTTTAGGAATCGCCAAGGCAGCCCCAAGAGGGGCCGACCTAAGAAAAGAAGCAGAAATCCACAAAAAGAGATGGACGAATGGGATAAATCGTGGAATGAGATAAGGATGTTAGCTTTATTGAGGACCTATCGAAAGCACGAATTTTTGGCATAAAATCAAAAAATTTACCTAGATTTGGTACCCTTATTTGTAATGAGACATATACTATGAACTAAGAAAAATTCGCCCACTTCTACCGCCAATAGATGCTTCGGTTGGTACAAAGCGTTTAGCATCAAAATTGTCGCCTTATCATAAGCTTCTTCACTTTGGGTTGGCAAAATACTCGACAAAAATCTAGTTTTAGTTTCATGTTCCACAAATATGTTCATAAAACTTTCGATTTTAGGCCGCTTTGACAACATTGTGCAGTGGGAGTTAAAGAAAACGATGATGATAATTATATGTACATGCTAACGTAGTAGTTTTTTAATCTACAAGAACAATCTTAAACTCTGCAACAGAAGGGTATCTGATTGGTTAATGGATGACCGTGGAGCTCACCTAAGGCAAAAGCATCTTCTTGCTTAAATTGTAACTATGTACAAGTACTGTCTGACTTTTTCAGCGCATTTTGGAAGCTGTCGGTACCAAGAGGTGTATATTTATTTGCACAGGGACAGACGACAGCACGAGACCAGGAATGCTTGTCTTGGGGTTTAATTGAATGCGTATGCGTGTGTGTGTGTACGGGTGTACGGTTTTATGTACATTTCCGCTTACGCTTTAACAGGAAGTAATTTTGCTCATGCTTCAAAGTTGCTGTTGTTGTTGTTGTTGTTCCCAAGTCTGTTTATTTTTCAATTTATTGTGTAACATTTGTAATTATTATTTCAATGTTGCATACTTTTCTGCACTGAATCTGCTGTGCCGCAGGCAAGTCAAGTCAAGGCTGTTGACAAAGAGCTGCAGAAAACTTTTTGAAAAGATCCAAGTGTGTTGGTGTGCGAGTGTGCGAGTGTGGTGCTTGAGACCTAGACAAAAACAACAACAGCAACAGAGTAATAATAACAAGAACAACAAAAAGTAGCAACACTCTCATCAGTTAAAATGTATGTTGTAATATGTACATATGTATGTACTGTATGTATACAATTGTGAGAGGATTGTTCATTGTGCAACGTTGACACATTTGGGAGCCCCGGTCTCAGCTGCGTCTAATTAAAAGAACTTATCTGCACAATGCACTTACATAGCAAATACGACGACTACTAACAACGACATCACATTCAAATATTAAGATATAGTAGAAGCAAAATCAAACCGAAATATGAGTACATATTGTGCCCCGGGGGTTAAGCTGTTGATACGCATGTGTGTCAACACCATAGGGCAAAAACATCATCCACCAGCCACCAGCTACCAGCTACCAGCCACCATTTACAATTCCACCCGCGCGCGCACCAATTGCACTTTTAAGCCTAATAAGTTGCCGGACGACGGATGTTTCTCGAGCCAACTTTTTATGCTGCATACTTTTGTGCGCGGTGTCTAACTTAATGTTAGGTGCCATAAATTATATCCCAAAAAAAGGCAACATCCATTGGTAAAATAATAAAATATAAAAGCAAGCTGCGGTTCAGGGACTCACGGGTACTGGAACAAAAAAAAAAAAAAAAATAATAATAACTTTATGTTGCCAGTCGGTTCACCCACACTTAACCACACTTACACACACTCATGCACAATGTTCTTTCCGTAATAACTTTTTATACGCCACAATTTGCGCTTTGTTTTTGTGTAAAAAATTTGTTCTCACTCGCTTTACGAAATAATACAAAATTTTTGAAACGAGTATATACCAAATATATGTATGTATAAGAGCACATATGTATATACTACACATGGCGGCAAGTGGTACTGTTTGTGTGAGTGTGGACTGTATCGATATAGTAGTGGTAGTGGTGTAAAGCAAACCGATTCGGGACGGCTATAAATACGTAAACGTTTGTTGCCTCTGAGTGTTGCTCCACCGATGGCATCTTGTGGTAGGTGTGGGTTTGTGGATGTCTGGTTGTGTGGGTGTACACGGCTGGTATAAAAATCCTTATATGCAAGCCTGCATATTTGTGTGTGTGTGTGTGGTTGCGCCATCAAAAAGTCATAAAATCATAATTTGTTGCCGAGAATTTATTTCAAAAAATATTTATGACTGCCCTTGGTTTGGCGCCCTCTATCGCTCTATCGCTCTGACTCTCTCGCTCTCTTGTTTTATTATTTTTATTTTTTATTTTTTTAAAAACTCTATAACAAAGTTTGTGCAATAAAAGATTGTCTGTAACACTTTCTTTTTAAATATACATACTGCAGCTTTAAACAATGCTTTGCAAATTTTGTTTGGAGTAGTGTATTTTATAGTCGAGGTACGACAAATGTTATCTGCCAATTCAGTTTCTTCTTAAATAAGTTAGCAGACTTTGGAAGAAAGGAAAGTGTGTTTTGTCAGCGTAAATGTTGGTTTGTGTTAAACAAACCGCAAGTTTCAAAATTCCCTACCAACTAGGCACTCATCAATAAAATCTCACTCTTAAGTCAATAAAATTAGATGCTGATGTGCTTAGGAGTTTGTTCTTGACCCATACCAGGTCATCTTAATAGTCTTTAAAATTTCATAAGGTGAATGTCAACGTAGTTCATGTTTATACCTTTTGCCCAACTGGGGCAGTCAATAAAACAAAAGTTCAAAAAGGTTCAGAAAAAAAAAACATTTTAGTAGGCAAGAAAGTAATATCTTCGAAATAATTTATATTATGAAGAAAACTCGGCGGCTGAGAGTTAGAAAGAGAAGACTTAAAAGTTGCCATTCAGAGGCCTTCCTACAAGGTTCGAATAAATAAGTTCAAATATCGCATACTAACATCTAGGTACTTATATTATCCTGAAAATATTGATTTTCAGTATGAGGAACCTTTTAAAATAGGTTTTTCCTTTTTTGGTAAGCTGCCACGATAATAATAATATGCAATTATTAATTAATTCTTAAGTACATTATATACAGATTTTTTAAAACGAAAACAGTAATATATAATTATATATATTGGGGTGTCACAAAAAAAAAAATTCTTTTAAATTTCTTTACAGTTCCAAATCTTGATGCCACAGACATCATTCATAACGGCTTTCAAATCTACTAAAAAATTATTTGAGATTAGATTAAATTCAACAAGAAAACTTATTTTATTTGAAGAAACTTTTATATATTTGGAAAGGTTATTCAATTTCGAAATTAATACTGTATTTACTGTATTTGTATATTTTAATAAATCTTTAATTTTTACAAAATCTTTATTAAAATCTTTTGAAAAAATTTGCCATTCTGTGTCAACGTGCAAAATCTATTCAAGCTACGGAGTTGCCACCTAGCTGCTGTACTAAACAATAACAATTTGGAGTACTTCTTTTATCATACTAATAGAAGTTTTACTGTTCAATGAAAGTTAAAAAATTATATTTTAATTTTAAGTGCACATTAAAACAAATAAATGCTGCGCTCAATTTTCTGCTCAGGCTGCCACGTTCTGCGTGTTAGTTATATTTGTGAATGCCAATAGGTCGACAGTTAGCAAAAAATGTATAAATTAATTAATTAAATTCTATTTATTTTGAGTAGAAAAAGCCAAACAAAGTTTTGGAAGAATTTATTAATATCAAAAGAAAATCAAAAAAAAATGTATTTTGCCATTCACAATGGTACTGACTGCGTGAAAACTGTTGGCTCAAAATCTTTAAAGATTAATGTGTGGTGATAATTTTTTTTGTGGTTTGTGGCACATTTTGAATTTTTTCTTAGTTGCTGATATGAATTTTATTGCTTCCGAAAAGCATGCTGCAAAATAATTTTTTTTTTTAATTTGAAACAAAATGTGTACTTTCAAAATTGTAGAGCATACTTTCAAAGTCGCAGATCAAATTGATAATTTTTCTGAAAAAGTATTAAAACTATCAGGCGTGCCACAGAAATCGATATTGCTTTTGGCAACGGTTTGAAACCAATTAAATAGCAACAAGAGCATTAAATGCAAAAATTTGCAACAAATGCGTCAATTCATGTTTCTTTAAAGTAATTCTCAAACATCTTTTAAGCAGCATTTTAAATTTATATTTGCGTAATCGATATTTTGATTATTTTATTATTAAGTTATCAATTAAAATAAAACAACGCTACAAAAAAAATTACAACAAATAATAATAGTTTTAAATAAATTGAGTCTGTGCACAAAATAAATAATTTGTTAAGTCAGCAAAATAACAAAAAGCAGTTAACCGCTTAAATTTTGTTCGATAAACATAGCACGTCGATAATTTCATTAACTCACTCGCATTATTTTTATTTCAATTTGGCAGCCGCAACATATTACATTGAAATTATAAACGTAAACCGAAAATATGACTACACTACGTCCATTTACGTGTGATGATTTATTTAAATTTAATAATGTGTATGTATTAAAGTATAACCACTATCAATACGCCGCTCATATTGTCTTATTTTTAAGTAATTTTGACCCATTGACTGAAACTTACGGACTCTCGTTCTACACGCAGTATTTGGCTCGATGGCCGGAGTATTTCCAGGTAGCCGAATCGCCTAGCGGACAAATTATGGGCTACAGTGAGTATTGCATACGGCTTTTTGTTATGGCGATACCACCAAAATTTTATGAAAGATGCATACTTGTGCAGTGTATAGGTCATAAAGGGAATATGTATGTATCGTGTCAGCACAAAATTTCAAGAAACATGGAGCCAAAAATGAGCAGTGCTTAATACAGCTCGACATGTGTGTTGCCGAATTGATAAGTTGTGTGACCCTAACAAGCCTTTTTTTAAACCTATACTTAGGTAGGTACTCGATTCGTTCAATACATTGCACAAATCGAGTACCTATAAGTATAGGGTTTAAAAAGGCTTGTTAGGGTCACACAAGCTATCCACAATTCGGGCAACGCACATGTCGAGCAATGACAAGCACTTTATGCATTTTTGGCTCCATGTTTTTTCTTGGAATTTTGTGCCGATTTTGATACATACATAATTCCCTTTGCCGGTTGCAAATGCACTACACTGCGCAAATGCAATATATCTTTCATAAAATTTTTGGTGGTATCGCCATAACAAAAAGCCGTATGCAATACTCACTGTAGCCCATAATTTGTCCGCTAGGCGATTCGGCTACCTGGAAATACTCCGGCCATCGAGCCAAATACTGCGTGTAGAACGAGAGTCCGTAAGTTTCAGTCAATGGGTCAAAATTACTTAAAAATAAGACAATATGAGCGGCGTATTGATAGTGGTTATACTTTAATACATACACATTATTAAATTTAAATAAATCATCACACGTAAATGGACGTAGTGTAGTCATATTTTCGGTTTACGTTTATAATTTCAATGTAATATGTTGCGGCTGCCAAATTGAAATAAAAATAATGCGAGTGAGTTAATGAAATTATCGACGTGCTATGTTTATCGAACAAAATTTAAGCGGTTAACTGCTTTTTGTTATTTTGCTGACTTAACAAATTATTTATTTTGTGCACAGACTCAATTTATTTAAAACTATTATTATTTGTTGTAATTTTTTTTGTAGCGTTGTTTTATTTTAATTGATAACTTAATAATAAAATAATCAAAATATCGATTACGCAAATATAAATTTAAAATGCTGCTTAAAAGATGTTTGAGAATTACTTTAAAGAAACATGAATTAATTATTTATTGCAAAATTTTTTTACATTTAGTGCTCTTAATTATTTGTTGCTATTCATTTATTTTTGCCAATTTTTTTAGTTCATGTATTTATTTTTTGCATCGACCTATCGTTATCGGCTTACAAGGCATGCGAATCGGGGCAACAGGAAGGTATGCCAAAATACATGCCATTTCAGTTCCTGAGGGTGAGGGTGTGCATAAAAGTAAGTACAAGCATTTTGTTCAATGTAATTTTCAGCAAAAAAATAATTAAATTTTTGTTGCATAGTAATGATTGCACTCTGGGCAAGTAGTAGCTTGTAACGCTCGTCATTAAGGCGCAACAGTTGCCGCCAGAACGACACCATGGAGAGGCGTGTAGGACATAAACAGGACACGGGCACGTTAACGCGGGAAGATTTCGATGGTGGACCAGTTAGCATAGATGAAATCGAACCAGGCTTATTTCTGGGTAAGCACAATATTCTATCACATAGCTAAAACTTAGATTAATCAATTAATTCAAATTTTTGTAGGCAATTTGACCGCAGCCACGCATATGGAAACGCTGCGTTCCTTTAAGATCAGCCATATACTAACGCTGGACTCGGTACCACTGCCGCAGCATATAGTCGACACCAGCTTTTTAACCACCAAATATGTGCAAAGTAAGCAAAAGTATTAAAACAAATCAACATAAATTGAGTTAAAATAAGGGCTACTAAACTAAACATTCTATTTTTTGTAGTTGCGGATATGACACGCGAGGATATTCTACAGCATTTGGAGTCATGTGTGGATTTTATTAGCTCGGCGCTGGATAAACATTGCAATGTATTGGTTCACTGGTAAGCATAAAGTAGCACCAAATTTCAATGTTTTTGTTTTCTTATGGCGCCATTTTTGCTTATTAGCTACTTTGGAGTGAGCCGCAGCTCCTCGGCGGTTATTGCCTATATAATGAAGCGGCATAATCTAGATTATCAGCCAGCTTATGAGCTGGTACTTGCCAAGCGTCGCTTTGTGCAACCAAATGCAGGTTTCGTCGCCCAGCTGAAGCTTTTTCGCCGAATGGGCTATAAGATTGAGCCTAGTTACCAAAAATACAAAATTCATCGTCTACGGCTGGCCGGCGAACAGATGCGCAAGGCTAAAATACTGCCGCAAAGTTTTCACAATGTCATACGTCCCGATCCCGATATAACCTGCGAGAATCCAGAGCCCATTGTCTTTCGCTGTCGCAAATGCAGACGTGTGTTGGCCTCGAAATCGCATGTGCTGGAGCATAAACCACGTGGCAAGTTGCCAGATGAACAGGCAGGCACAGTTGTTAGCACTACGATGCCAGCTCGTACTGCGGAAAACAAATCTGATCCCCAAGTGCTGGAGCAGTTAGCTACCCGTTTGCGTGAGGCATCATTGAGTTCACCCAATCGTGATGCTGACATAGGCAATTGTCGCAGCATTTTGTTTGTGGAACCTATAGCTTGGATGCATCGCATTATGTTGAACACACAAGGTCGTTTGTATTGTCCGAAATGTGAGCAAAAGTTGGGCAACTTTAGCTGGGTTAATGGTAAGCTTTGAGGCGTGCTTTTTAATGTTATTATTATTAAATTTATAATTGTTATAACCATTTCAGCCTGCCAGTGTCCATGTGGCGAGATGATGACGCCTGCATTCTATTTGATACCTTCCAAGGTGGAGCTCTCCAAAGCCGTGCAAAACGTGCAGACAACCGTTTAGGTGGCCTTCCTTCCACAAAACATAAATCAAGTGTTTTTTTGCTTTTCTTAAAGTTTAATGCAATAGTCTTTCCATAATACACAAGTTAAGTATTTGGGTTCCTTAACTCACCCATAACAGACTGAATTGTTGGCTTCCATGTTCTGAGTAGTTTTTTGTTTATCAATATACAGTTTACATTGCCCCAAAAAGGAATAGTAGAGTAGTAATACCACTGATACGCTTCGCA